>CM064913.1:23292347-23771096 GCA_032727855.1 Quercus ilex subsp. ballota | reverse complement strand
GAAAAATTAGCTTACTCTTATCCAAATTTCTTTTTTTTTAGAATTTTCCCCCATACACGTTTTTTGCTTATTTTTTAAGCTGATTGGACTTAATTTTTAAGCAAACCTAGCTTATTTTCTAAGCAACTAACACCTCTATAAATAGGGAAGGCCTTCCAACATTCAGCACCCCTTTTTGACCATTTTTTCTGGTCCCTTCTTTTCCTGACTTCTCTCTCCCCTTACGTTAAAGAAGTTCCGAAAGCCCTACTTTAGGAACTTCTTTTTTGTTAAGAGGCTTCACTTAAATCCTTAAAAAAAATTGTTTCTCTTTGAGGAACTCTTTCCTTGAGGATTAAGTTCATGCAGGTATAACTCTAACTTTGTTTCCATAACATGCTTTCATATATGTTTTAGTTTCAATGGACATGATGTTTTCTTTTGTGTTTAAATGATCATTGTAGGGATAAAGGCCCAAAGTCACATATTGGGCCTTGGGCTTGGTCCGAGGACATAGGCTGGTCCGAGAAGGGACAAATAATTATGGGAAACTCCAATTTTAAAGTTTCACAAGTAAGGAACGAATGGAGGGTGGTCCGAGGAGGAACTCCTCCTTCGATATGACAAACGCGGCCCAAATATGTATTCCAACGATCAAGGTGATTTTCTAGGAAGCTTCAGCAATAAGGATGGACATCATACACATATAAAGAGTGATGGGAATTTAGAAATATTTGAAGAAAAGCTGCCACCACCGCATTAAATGCACTGCAGCTACTTTTTTGACCGCATTTATGTGGAAGAGACCCCTGAACAGTGTTGCCTTGATCACCACGACTCACAGAGGGCCAGAGAGGGTGTCTGATGTGACAGGTACTCAAGTGAGGGCTTAAATGATCAACAAGTGTAGGATTAAGGTGGTCTAAATGGGGCTATATAATGTGAGAGACCCTCTATGGGAGGGAGATCGGAAAAATAGAGAAAGAACATTGTAGCAACCAGAGTCGCACTTGTAATCAGTTCCATTAATCTATACAAAGATTTGCTTTCTCGGACAATACATTCACTCAATCTTACGCGTTTTTGCTCTTACATGATTGTCTTTCAAACCCATCCTAGCTGTTGTTAAATTCTCTAGGACCTAGTTCTTTGACCTACTCTCTACAAATTTATTGTACTTGGGCTTATTAACCCACAATCCCATACATATTGGGCTTGGGCTGTAAACCGTGCCCCTACAATTGGCGCCGTCTGTAGGGAGAACTTGTGTGATAGCGAGTGCAACGGTTAACAATGGTAGGTTCAGGTCCACACCAAGCGGAATCCATAGCATCCCAGCATGAAAACCCCATCGCCAACCCTGAGCGTAAAGGAGACCGAGAGGGCAGTGTGCACACTACGTATAGAAACAAAAGCCATACTCGAGTCAGAAGTCACGTCTCTCAAGACCAGTCTAACAAAGCCATGCAGTTGGAAATTAATCGATTAAAGAGGGAATTGCGCCATGCACGACGAAGGCGAACTCCCTCTAACTATGATGTTTCTTCTGATGACGGAAGGGACGTCTGTTCCAGGTGAAGATCTTGAACCCCGCCCAATGAGTCTTTCTCCTACGAAAAGGAACGCCGTCGCGAAAGGAGGGTCGGAAGCCCGCCTCATAAAGGCGTGGGAAACGACACTGTGAGCAGGGCCTTGGACCAAATCTCCAAATCACCCTTCACGCATAAAATCAAAGGGGCTAAACTTCCTCGATGATTCACTCAACCTGTTTTCATCGTGTACAATGGTAGAACAGACCCCGTGGAGCATGTGAGCCATTTCAATTAAAGAATGGCTGTCCATTCCAAAGACGAAGCCTTGATGTGCAAGGTTTTCTTATCTAGTCTGGGACCTGTTGCGATGAGATGGTTCGACAACCTGAAGGCAGATTCTATAAGTTCCTTTAAGGGGCTCACCCAGGTATTTTGTTCTCGCTTTGTCACCTGCAGCAGGGTTCCTCGACCCTTGGCTTCCCTACTGTCCTTAAGCATGCGAGAGGGAGAGACACTGAAAGTGTATTCGAATAGATACTAGGAGATGTTCAACGAAATAGATGGTGACTTTGATGATGTGGCCATCAGTACCTTCAAGCTCAGCCTCCCTGCCAATCACGGTTTGAGGAAATCTCTAATTGGCAAACTTGTCAACAGTGTCCACCAACTCATGGACTGAATCGACAAGTATAAAAGAGTCGAAAAAGACCAGTAGCAGGGGAAAGGAAAGGAAAAGGTTATCCCTTAGGAGAGGAGGTATTTCAGGTCGGATCGATACAATAACGACCGACCACAGAGAGATTTTGCTGGGCGGTCAGGGTTTGCCCATCCACAGGTAGTCAATGCTGTGTTTCGAGAGCGAATGCATCAAGTTCTGGAAAAGATTATACATCAGCCATTCTTCAAATGGCCGAACAAGATGGCAGGGAACCCTGCAAGGCACAATTGAAACCTTCATTGCCAATACCACCAAAGCCATGGACACACCACAGAAGATTGTAGAAGTCTATGGTACTAGTTGGATCAGCTCGTCCGGGAAGGAAAGTTAAAGCAACTCTTACATCACTCCAGTGGCCAAGGGGGCCAGGCAGACCCAGAATCTCGTAGAGATGATTCTACAAGACCGCCTTTGGGAATGATAAACGTCATCTTTGCTACTCTAGGAAGGACCGGTTCCTACCCTTCTAGAGTGATGCCTGTGGCTCGGCTACCCGCCGAGGACGCTAATCAAGAGCCAAAGAGGGCTAGACTGGGAATCTAGTCGGTCTTGAGCTTCTCGAACGAAGATAAAATCAGAGCCATCCAAGCCCACGATGATGCTTTGGTGGTTACCCTTAGAATTGGGGGATACGACATGAAGAGGGTGATGATGGGCCAAGGCAACGATACCGAGATAATGTACCCAGACTTGTATAGGGGCTGAACTTGAGACCCGAGGACTTAACACCCTACAGCTCGCCCCTGGTGAGTTTTGACGGGAAAGTCGTCATCCCGAATGGCCAAATTAGACTACCCGTGCAGACCAGCTCAGAAATAGTGGAGGTAGACTTAATCGTGGTGGACGCTTATTCACTCTATACAGCCATTGTGGCCAGGCCTTGGCTTTATATATTAGGAGCCGTCTCTTCTACTCTGCACCAGAAGGTGAAATGCCTATCTGAGGGCCAGGTTAAGGAGATCTTGAGAAATCAATCTGTGGTTAGGCAATGCCTAGTGGCTGCCATTCGGCATCAACCCGAAACCAAGTCCTTGGCCCATGCCGAAGGGGGCTTATAGCAATTAAAGGCTCCGACGTTGCCTATCGGTGGGTCGACCAAGGAGGCGAAATGTGAGAATTTGATAAAGGTTGTTATCGGTGACGATTCGGAGAAATTCTTTTAGATTGGGGCCCAACTACCTCCTCCAGAGAAGGAAGAGCTGGTACAGTTTCTTAGAAAAAACGTTGATGTCTTCGCATGGAGTGCTTACGAAGCCTCGTGGGTGGATTCGAACTTCATCTGCCATCATCTAAATGTTAATCCATCTGCCATTCCCAAGAGGCAACCTCCTTGGCGCTCATCCAGGGAACACTCCGACGCTGTCAGAGATGAGGTGATGAAATTAAAACAGGCGGGGGCTATCAAGGAGGTGTTTTATCTAGAGTGGTTAGCCAACACTGTGGTGGTGAAGAAGAAGAGTGGAAAATGGTGAGTGTGTGTGGATTTCACAGATCTAAACAGGGCTTGCCCAAAGGATCCTTTCCCTATGCCTAAGATCGACCAACTGGTGGATGCAATCGTAGGCCATCCTCGGATGAGCTTCCTAGACGCCTTTTAAGGATATCACCAAATACCACTAGCCCTGAACGATCAAGAGAAGACAACTTTTGTTACCCCTACAGGAAACTATCACTACAAAGTGATGCCGTTCGGTCTGAAGAATGTAGGGTCCACCTATCAAAGGATGATGACTAGGATGTTTGAATCGTAGTTGGGCAAGAGCATTGAGGTCTATATAGATGACATGATGGTATAAAGCAAGGTAGTCTCTGAGCACTTGGGAGACCTCGGGAACATATTCGAAATTCTGAGGAAACACAAATTGCGCCTCAACGCTTCCAAGTGTACCTTTGGTGTGGGATCAAGCAAATTTCTAGGCTACATGGTGGCCCATAGGGAAATTGAAGTTAACCCCGACCAGATTAAAGCAATAAACAGTTTACAACCACCTTGAAATCCAAAGGAAGTCCCAAAATTGACCGGAATGACTGCTGCCCTGAATTGATTTATCTCTCCGTTGGCAAATAGGTGAAGACCTTTCTTCCTACTGATAAACAAATGGAAGGGGTTTGAGTGGACCGAGGAGTGTGCCTCGACCTTCCAACAGCTTAAGGATTATCTCTCTCGGCCTTCTATCATGTCCAGCCCTGAGGTTGACGAAGTCCTGTTCTCTTACATTGTTGTGACCACCTCATACTGTGAGCTTGGTCCTGATACGAGTTGACGGTGGCACACAAAGGCCTATTTATTATGTGAGCAGGTCACTATATGAGGTTGAGATCCGTTATCTACTGCTGGAGAAAGCTATTTTGGCAGTGGTACACACCACACGCAAACTCCCCCACTACTTTCAGGTGCACTCGATTATTGTCCTGACTCAGCTTCCACTTAGAGCTCTGCTCCGGAGTGCTGACTACACATGGAAGATTGCTAAATGGGCCACGGTCCTGGCGGCTTTCGACATCAAATACATGTCTCGCACTTCTGTCAAGGGACAAGTCCTTGCGGATCTGGTAGTCGAATTTGCTGAATCCCCGTTAGAAGAAGAAACGGGAACGCAACACATGGATGGAAAATCGGTTGGCATTATCTCCCAGCAAAGCCCTCTATCCTGAAAAGTGTACGTTGATGGTGTAGCAAATCAGAAGGGTTCCGGAGTAGGGTAAGTACTAGTATCACCCGAAGGGATCACCATTGAAAAATCATTAAGATTGGGATTCTCAGCCACCAATAACGAAGCTGAATATGAGTTTCTGCTAATGGGAATGACCATGGTGCGAAAAATGGGCGGAAAGGTCGTAGACATGTTCTCGAACTCCAGATTGGTCGTCAGACAAGTTAAGGGAGAATTTGAGGCGAGGGATAAAAGAATGCAGGAATACTTGAGTCAGGTTAGGCATCTACAATCAGAATTTGAATTTTTCAGCCTGTTGCACATCCTCAGGAGCGGAAACACACATGCCGATTCCTTAGCCACGCTCGCAACCTCCTCGGCGCAGAGCTTACCTCGTGTCATCCTCGTAGAAGACCTATACAAGCCCACAGAGACGAACAGAGAGGTGGCCCATGCAGGTCTTCATGTTCACCAAGTTAGGGTGGGCCCTAGCTGGATGGACCCCATAGCACTGTTCTTAAAATAGGACACCTTACCCAAGGAAAAATCGGAAGCGGAAAAAGTACGTAGGACGGCTCTTCGATTCTGGCTGTCCGAGGATCATAAATTATATAAACGCTCATTTTCTGGGCCATACCTGCTATGCGTACACCCCGAGGCAACATAATTATTCCTTGAGGAGTTATATGAGGGGATTTGCGGGAGCCACACCGGAGGCAGATCTTTGGCGCACAGAACCATCACTCAAGGCTACTGGTGGCTAAATATACAAAGGGAAGCACAAGAGTATGTAAAGAAGTGCGACCAATGCCAAAGATTTGTACCAAACATACACCAACAGGGGGAGTCCTTAATCTGCTGTCTAGTCCCTGGCCATTCGCCCAATGGGGCTTAGACATTGTGGGCCTTTTCCTTAAGGCAGTAGGAAACAAGAGATACCTGCTAGTCGGCACAGACTACTTCACTAAGTGGGTTGAAGCTAAACCTCTAGCAAACATCAGGGATGTGGATGCGAAGAAGTTTGTATGGAAGAACATTGTCACACAATTCGGAGTCCCTTGAACACTCATCTTAGAAAACGGCCTTCAATTTGATAGAAAATCTTTCAGGAGATATTGCTGCGAATTGGGAATTACAAATAGGTATTCTACCCCAGCCTATCCCTAAGGGAATGGACAAGCCGAGACTGTTAACAAAGTCATCGTAAGCAGACTCAAGAAGAGGTTGGACGACGTGAAGGGAAAGTGGGTGGATGAATTGCCACATGTTCTGTGGACGTATCGAACCACACCTCGCAGGTCGACGAGGGAGACTCCTTTCTCAATGACATATGGAGCCGAAACTGTTATTCCTGTGGAGACTGGCTTTCCAATGTTAAGAACTGGCTCATTCGATCCGACCACTAACGACGGGCTACTAGAGAAGAGCTTAGACTTGATTGAAGAGAGAAGGAAAAATGCAATAGTTTAATTGGCATACTACCAACATAAGCTCAAACAGGGTTATGATGCCAACGTGAAGTTGAGACCATTGGCACTTGGTGATTTGGTGTTGAGAAAGGTTCTGGGTGCCGCAAAGAACCTAACGTGAGGAAAGTTAAGGCCCAATTGGGAAGGACCTTATCGCATCACCTCGGTGGCTGGTGTAGTAGGAGCATATTTTTTGGAAGACTTAGATGAGCATGTAATACCACGCCTTTGGAATGTAAATAACCTGAAAATGTATTATTATTAATAAGAGCTTCCTTTATCAACACGTTCATTTATTATATAAATGCTCTGTGCTTTCCACAATGGCATCTTTTTTAAGTGTTTAAAGCAAACCATAGTCATTCCTGAAGTCCTCGGACCAGATGCTATGGGGAAATTAACACACAAGGGTATCTTTTTTAAGTGTTTAAAATGAACCATAGTCATGCATGAAGTCCTCGAACCAGATGTTATGGGGAAATTAACACACTATGGCATCTTTTCTAAGTGTTTAAAACGAACCATAGTCATGTCTGAAGTCCTCGGACCAGATGCTATAGGGAAATTAACACACTACGGCATCTTTTCTAAGTGTTTAAAACAAACCATAGTCATGCCTGAAGTTCTCGGACCAGATGCTATAGGGCAATTAACACACTACGGCATCTTTTCTAAGTGTTCAAAACGAACCATAGTCATGCCTGAAGTCCTCGGACCAGATGCTATAAGGATATTAACGCTATGACATCTTCTTTAAGTGTTTTTCACTAAGTGTCAAAACGAATCCCAGGTTATAATTAGCTTCTTGGATTTCTAACTCTAAGCAGGTTATAGTCTTTGATTGTTTATCCAATTCATAAAACAAATGTATGTTAAACCTCCTTATTACTGGAGCTTAACCAAAATTATTTAAATTGTTGGCAGTTCAATACCATTGGCAATAGTTATAAACTTTCAAGTGTACTAGTTGAAAATACAGGGGATGAAAGGAAGAAAAGACTTTTCCATTAAATAGAAAGAAGAATACACCACGATTGATGACAAATTGTCATTACAAAAGGTATACGTACATAAAAAAATAAAAAAATAAAATAAAATACAAGAGAGTCCTACATCTAAGCAGTGTCTTAAGGAGTGTCTTTCTTGGGATTAGCAGCCTTGGAAGGGATGCCATCAGCTTTGGACTTAGCTTTTGCGTCCTTGGCCTGAGAGACTACATCCCTAATTGTAAGGGCATCATCAGAGGACTTAGCTTCCAAAGGTGGCTAAGTCTCCTTACCCACTCCAGCCCTTTCAGGAACTTTAACTTCAGGAGGCAGAGTTTAAGTGGTAGGGAGTTGCTTAGGAGGAACTTCTCGAATATCTGCTGGGAAGAAAACATTCTCAGCCTTCCTCAGCTCGGAGTCTGTAGGAACTCTCGCCCAGTCCATTGCAACTCCCTAGGACTCGGTGCAGTAGTCCCTGCACACTACAGCCACCTCCTGTGTCATGCACCCCATGCTTGTAGGATGCCTTCATTGCGGCCTCAATGGCTTCCCTGGCCACCCGAGCTGCATTCTTAAATTTTTCTCAACTTGGCCTTGAGATCCAGAATGGCTTGCTTTTCTGTGGCCAGGTTTATCTCGGTTACGTGCAATTGTTGGCGCTAATCCTCTGCTTGCCTCTCCGTAATTTTCAGACCCGCCAAGACACTGTTGTGAGCTTTGACCGCTTCTTTCAGCTGCTCGGACAGCTCAGCCTGCTCTTGCCTTAGAGCTCCCAGCTGCTTTTCAACCTCCAACTGGGAGTGGGCCTTAGCCTTAGCCTCGTCCTGAGCGTTCCTGACCTACTCTTCGGTGACATAGACTTGCTAGGTAAGCTGCATAGAAGTAGCAAAGGGGTCATGAAAAGTACATTTAACATTTAACAAAAAATGGACTTGCAGCTTAGCATTTAACAAAAAGAATACTAGTTGACTTACCATTGCAAGATCTCTCTTCAATGACGTGAAAAGGTCAGGCTGCCTAATATGCCTGAGGCCCTTCATGTCTCTAGAGAGGGGGAGGAGGGGCTGCTCTAGGGCCTCGGCTAGGATGCCAGCGTACCCCCTCTAAGACTCCCAGATAGTGGCATCCTGAGAGATGGGGGCGCCCTCCACCTTTAGCCGAAGGGCTCAGGAGCACTGCCCTCGGCGCATTTTAGCATCCCCCCGGCTCTCCACAGATTGGGCCCTCTTGTCCCGGGGGTTCTTAGCCTTCTTTTGCTGCTTGACACCCTTTTGCTGTGCCACCTCACCTTCCTCCAAGTCCTCTGCTGGCCTTTTCTTCTTTAGATTTGGTTCAGCCTTCAGTCCGGGATCAGTTAGGAGTTGAGGATGAGGAGAAGGGAGATTGGGAGTGACCTGGGTCTTGGGAACTTCTTTTGAAGTAGACCTTCCTTTGTTTCTATTGGCCATTAGACCCTTCAAACCGGTCCTTTGCCTCAGGTCCATGCCTTCGTTCTTTGCGAAACTGGTGTCTAGTCGAGCAACTATTAGCCTTGGCTGATGGACGTTTGGAAACCTTTCAGGCTCAGTCTCGGAGTTTGGCAACTCCATGGGCCTTTCTGGCGCCCCTTCCTCTTCTTCGAAGTAAAACTGGTCAATCTCAGTGTCTAAAGAGTGGTGGGATAAGGCCGACTCCTCTCTCAGAGCAACTACCAATTGAGGAGCAGGTTGAGGTGGCAGCACAATGGGGGGAAGGTCTCTCCGAGCCAAGAACCCAGGCTTAGAGACGTCTATTCGACCAAGCTTGGGACTGCCTGCTCTTATTGCTTGGCCTACGTCCTGAAATGTGCGTGACAAAGTCTCGTAATCTAGGATCAAGTGAACAGCTCGTAGCTATCCATCCTTACTTGGGAATATTTTCGACCTCAGCAAGTAATTGAGTGCTGGAACGTTGACGTGGCTAAGTTTCAGAGAAATATGATCTTTATTTGCAAAAACATCCGAAAGGGAAATTGTGGTTAGATAAATTACAACTATTGTTCGAGGAGACGAATGACTTAGAATGAATAGAGGAAAGGCTAAGAAAACTAAGGTCCCTATCAAAGGACCTAACCTTAGGGTACTCCACCTGGTGTTCCCGCCCTAACTGGGCAGTGAAGACCGTCATGCCACTCCCCGGAGACGACCAAGTAATCGTCCTTCAAGCCTTTGTTGGACATAGGAAGGCAGGATATCAACCTCACCTCATCGGATCGAGATTTGAGGTAATAACCTCAGGCGAGAGAATGGCACTCGTACATGTGAGCGACATCGTGCCATGAAAGCCCAAGGTTCATCTGATTGTTTAGGGCGTCTACACTTCCTAAGACTCTAAACATATTGGGAGCACACTGGTGGGGGCATAATCTGTGGTTGAACAAATAATCTCAGATTATCCTACCCATGGGAAGTGTCATCCCTCCTTCTATAAAAGTGATCATGGGAATGACAACTTCTCCCACCTCTCTATTGGTCAGTATTCGTTCTAGGGGACAATATTGTAAGCCCACTCCCTATGGGATATGGTATTTGGCCCTAAAACCCTCCATCCCGGCCAGAGAATCCACTAAGTGCTTAAATCTACCCATCTAGGCAAACGTGGATGACTAGGAGAAAGTTTTCTAAAAAGAGAGAAGACCGGGGAACTCGGCCGAAGAGAAAAAGAAAGTTTGAAGAAGAAGATACTTACGGAAATAAGTGAATGTGTCAAATCCCAAACCTCTAGAAAAGTCTTTAAAAAAAATAATTTCTCGAGGAAAGTGTTACGGAGGCTTAGGAGTTTAGAATGTTTTGTGAGTTCGAGCATTGAAATTCTCTGGAGCACTTGAAAATTTGTGAAGTAAGGGAGAAAACGAGTTCCCTCAAGGCTTTATATAGAGGGAGAAAATGAGTGGGAATAATCCCGCTTAAAATTCTAGGAGAAATGTCCGCCGTTGGATGCGAGGGAACAAAGCGCTGCCTGGAGTAATAAATGACGACTTGCAGACCCCAATGCGTCGAAAGCAGTAATGAAGCACGTAAAATGGCACTTCCACACATGTAAGCTAGAGAAATAATTGGTTTGGTCCCTTGAAAATCAAAACCCCCACCTTTTCTCCTCGGATGAGAGAGAAAAACTGAGTTTTTAGGGGCTATTGTAGGGATAAAGGCCTAGAGTCGTATATTAGGGCTTGGGCTTGGTCTGAGGACATAGGCTGGTCCAAGAAGGTACAAATAATTATGGGAAACTCCAATTTTAAAGTTTCACAAGTAAGGAACGAATGGAGGGTGGTCCGAGGAGGAACTCCTCCTCGGATATGACGAACATGGCCCAAATCTGTATTCCAACGATCAAGGTGATCTTCTAGGAAGCTCCAACAATAAGGATGGGCATCATACACATATAAAGAGTGATGATAATTTAGAAATATCTGAAGAAAAGTTGTCACTACTTCATTAAATGCACTGCAGCTACTTTTTTGGCCGCATTTATGTGGAAGAGACCTCTGAACAGTGTTGCCTTGATCACCACGACTCACAGAGGGCCAGAGAGGGTGTTTGATGGGACAGGTACTCAAGTGAGGGCTTAAATAATCAACAAGTGTAGGATCAAGGTGTCCAAAGGGGGCTATATAATGTGAGAGACCCTCCATGGGAGGGGGATCGGAAAAATAGAGAAAGAACACTGTAGCAACCAGAGCCGCACTTGTAATCAATTCCATTAATTTATACAAAGATTTGCCTTCTCGGACAATACATTCACTCAATCTTATACGTTTTTGCTCTTGCATGATTGTTTTTCAAACCCATCCTAGCCGTTGTTAGATTCTCTAGAACCTAGTTCTTTGACTCACTCTCTACAAATTTATTATACTAGGCTCATTAACCCACAATCCCATACATATTGGGCTTGGGCTGTAAACCGTGCCCCTACAATCATGTTTCTCATATGCTATCACATGTTCTTTTACTTTCAAAAGTTTTCACATGATTAATTGATGAACATGTCTAGATTTAGGGTTGAATCTTGGCTTCGAATTTTAGATCTGCAATTTTTCTTTGTGTTAAAAAAAAAAAAAAAAAAAAACTAAAATCAAATTTGTAAGTTTTCTTCATTTTTTTTATTAAGAATCATAACTATATTTTTTTCTCTTTGTTTCTTTTTCAAGGTAAAACCAGATCTGCATTTTTCCAAATAAAAACCTGCCCTGTTTTTAATATAAAATCTAATATGCATTTTTCCAAATAAAAATCTGCTCTGTTTATAAAATCTGATCTACATCTTTTCCAAATAAAAATCTGCTTTATTTTTAGTAAAAAATCTGCTCTGCATTTTGTCAAATAAAAATTTGCTATGTTTTTAATAAAAAATATGATATGCATTTTTTCCAAATAAAAATCTGGTCTGTTTTAAAAAAAAAAAAAAATCTGATTTGCATTTTTTTAAAATAAAAATCTGATTTTTTTTTTTTTAAATCAAAATCAGATCTGCATCTTTTAATAAAAAATTTGTGTTTTCAAAATAAAAATATTTTTTTTTCCACATTTAAAAATCTCAATCAAATCTGAATTTTTATTTAAAATCCAATCTTTTTTTATGGAAACTCAAGATTAAATTTTTCATTAACAATTCTCATCAAATTTTTTCACACAAAATAAAATGGCATATCTAAGGTTATTGACTAAAAGTTTAACCCTAGATCTGGGATTTGACATAGCATTTGTTGCATAACATTTCATACTTTGAATATGGGCATATAATGGTCATGTAGAGTCTAGAAGACCAGACTCTGTCTGAGCGGAATGGGTGCCTAACATCTTCCCATTCCGTAACCTAGCCATCGGATTTAGGTTTTTGGATAGTAGACTAGTGTTTTATCTTTTGGTAGATTGTAACTAGGATCAAAGCTTTGTAATTTTTACATAGATTGTATTTAGGTCCAAAGCCTTGTAAAGTTATTCTACCAAGTTGTATTTGTATAATCAATTAATAAATTTGAGGTATTTTTGGACAAGTGAATTGTATTTTATTTTTTCCTATTTTTTTTAATAAAAAAATAAGTGGCGACTCCACACAATTACCCCAAAAAGAGAGGTGCCTTAAGCACCTGAATCTCTTTTTTGAGAGCACCCTTGCAATCTCTCACATAAAGATAATGGGGAAACTAAATAATATTCAGAACGAGTCGGGGCTTGATTGTTAGAGGAAAAAAATTGGTCTTGAACTAGAGAAAGTAACTAAGGAGAAAGAAAGGATGGCTTAAGATAATGTGATGGTTTGTGTTTGATGGAAAGGAGGGTTTAGATGATAAGAAAATGATGTTAAGAAGTTTAACCTAAAACTGATATAAAAAATGATGTTAAGAAAGTGATTAACCAGGTTCCATATTGCAAGTATAAAAATATATGAACTAAATCGTAATATGAAAATGCCGAAAATAAATCAAATCAAAGCTAAACACCAAGAAGTGTTTAGGAAGAGAAAAACCCAAGCACTTGGGTGGAAAAACCTCTCCCTCAAACACACCCTTGGAAAATCTCCACTAGATGAGTATTTGTAGTATAAGTAAGACTATGAACCCTCTAAGCCCAAATCCCCTTATGTACTTGAGCCCTTTAAGCTCCAGCTAGCAATCGGCTTCACAAAGTCATTTTTTCAACTAGCTCGCTGGAGACACCACCGTTGAGTTGCCAATGTCAAGCCACCAATAAAATTAGATTTGAGATGATATCCAAGGTTTCCAAACCTTTAACACAAGCTCACAACTTGCAATAGATGGTGAAGGTGATAAAATTTCTCTTAAAACTATGGCAATGGTGATAGAAAGGGAGAAAAGAGGTTGGAAGTGTATCTAGCACTTGGGCAAAGGCTCTCTCTTTCTCTACAAGGTGGATGAGATGAAATGAGGTCTCTCATAATATTTATACTCATATCCTACTCTTTAGCCACATCCAGCATGCACAAGGTGTGAGTGTTAGACTTTTGGAA
The DNA here is from genome assembly GCA_032727855.1 of Quercus ilex subsp. ballota. Lineage (NCBI taxonomy): Eukaryota > Viridiplantae > Streptophyta > Magnoliopsida > Fagales > Fagaceae > Quercus > Quercus ilex. The sequence goes on along the minus strand of CM064913.1, from coordinate 23,757,773 downwards.
AAAGGTTAAAAAAAACAAATCAGCATAAAATAGGACATTCTATTTCCATGCCAGTTACGAAATTTTCATGACTTGCCATGGTCGCGACTTGGTAGGTTGCGACTGCCATCTCAAACAGCCTCCTAGATCTTCTGTCAAGTGTTACTCGTGAGCAAGGTAGGTCGCATGGAGGTCTTGAGAAGGTTGCAGAAGCAATTTTTATGGTGGTAGGTCTAGATACTTAATGAAAATAGAATTATTTTACAAATAAGATTTCATTTTGGTTTTTAATTACCGGCCCCTACAAATAAATGAAATGCATTTCACATGTTTTGTTTACAAAATATTTAAAAAATAATAATGTAGTATCCATTGTATTAATTAATCAATACTTCAAAAAATATTATTACAATTTTATAGCAATGATGATGATGTAATTTATGGAGTTTTTTATTTTGTTTCTTATGCAAAAAATTATATCATTGTCAATTAAGAATTAAGAATCTATTGAGAGTAAAAACCCATCTAAAAATAAACATGTATATGAAATTAGACGATTATTATTATTATTTAATTTTTATAATGAGAGAGGCTGATTTGAACCCTAAATGTTTTTATAATCATTAAGAAGTGTCAATCAGTTGGCCTATAAAGAGATTGATTAAAATGTTGATGAAAAATAGATAGTTTTTCTTTTTAATCAGTATGCCACAATAGACGGCGCAAATAAATCACTTTTTTTTATTAGTCCAAAATAAGATTTACATTACAACATCCCACAAAATGCTTGGTTAATAACAACTTTTTCACTTCTAGGGTTCTATTTAGACTAGCCCAACTTGGGGTCTTGAAAGCAAATATAATGGGAGAGTAGCATATGCAAATTTCCTTCCTTACTTATCTAGAGAAAACATTTTTAACTTATGAAATTCACCATGACAATATAGTAAATGTCTGAAAGCTCTATAGTGTAAAACACTATAGCTTGTTTAGACCCCCAATTTTAATTACAACTTGATTAATTTTGATGCTTAACACACTTAATGCAGAATATATGTGACTAGCAAATTAATCAATCGAAGCATTCAACAATTGCATGGATGAAAAAATAAGTGCAATGCTAAAATGGAAAGGGCAGTGGGTGAAGGAATAGCAAACTCAAGATAATACAGCGATGTGTTATCGAAGAGGAAAATCGAATAACTCGGTGTAAAAACCTTTCCGCGGCCCTCCAAGCTAAAATGATCCACTAGTGGATAAGTTGGAGTACAAAGATACCAAAAAGACTATCCAAGCCTAATCTACCCAAAGTACTTGAGCCATTCAAGCTCTAGCTACCAACAGACTTCTCGGACTCTTGTATTCACTAGCTTCTCGAATCCCGCAATACTGCCCGATTGCACCTCCAAGTCTCACCGGCTTATTTTGGCAGATATCCAATGCTTTCTAAAATTCAAAACACTCTCTACACTCTGAATAGGTGTTGGTTGTATTTGGGTACAAATCTCCTCTCAAGATATAACAATGGGAGAGGGGAGGAGAAGAGACTGCAAGGATTTCTCTCTTGAGGATGAGTAGCTCTCTCTAACAGGTGGGTGTTGTAGAAACTTCTCTCTAGGGTTTTCTTTTAAATAGTCTCCTTACAATTTTGTGGTTAATAAGGGTATATATAGTATGAAATAGAAACCATGTTCTATTTCATGCTCTTACATCATTTTGACCATCTAGCATCCTTAGCATGTTATGTTTACTTAATAATTTATAGCTTTTTGTTTTTAAAGTGTTTTGTCTTTTGTTTGAGCTTTTTTTCTCATTCATTTGTATCCCTCATGTATCCTTACCCTTGTTCATATCTTTATCTCTTTCCCTCATTCCTCTTGATCCATTTGTCTATTTGTGACAAAAATGGGGGAAGTTTAGTCATTCCTACATGACTCTTGTGCACATTTTTAGGGGGAGAAATTCTATCTCTTGTGCACATTCCTAGGGGGAGAAATTCCATAAGGGAGATGCATTAATTTATTTCATTGTATTTTGTGGGATTTAGTTGTAATGGGTTTAGTATTAAGTTGGTGAAGGTTGCTCAAGATAGTTGATCTTGTGACTTGGCATGCGACTGGCTCAAGACTCAGCACTCGTGAAAGGCCATGTGAGGAGTACATGTGGAAGTTTAAGAGTCAGCATATCTCACGACTCATCTCGCGACTAGGCCAACTTGCAAGATGACTCGCGAGATGCACTGACAGCTGGGATTTTAAATGTGACTTTTATACCCTTCACCTATACTATATATACCCTCATTACCTACAAAATTGTAAGTAGACTGTTCAGAAGAAAATCCTAGAGAGAGGTTTCTACAACACCTACCTTGTTAGAGAGAGCTACTTATCTTCAAGAGAGAAATCCTTGTAGTCTCTTCTCCTCCATTCTCCCATTATTATACCTTAAGAGGAGATTTGTACCCATACACAACCAACACATATTCAAAGTGTAGAGAGTGTTTTGGAGCTTGGGAAATATTAGGTATTTGCCAAAATAAACCGGTGAGACTTGGCGGTGCAATCAAGCGGTATTGCAGGATCTGGGAAGCTAATGAAGATAGGACTCCAAAAAGCCCGTTAGTAGTTGGAGCTTGGAGGGCTCAAGTACTTTGAGTAGATTAGGCTTGGAGGGTCTTTTTAGTATCCTTGTACTCCAACTTATTCATTAGTGAATCATTTTGGCTTGGAGGGCCACAGAGAGGTTTTTACGCTAAGTTCTTTGGTTTTCCTCTTCAATAACATATCGCCGTGTTATCTTGGGTCTGTTATTCTTTCACCCACTGCCCTTTCCATTTTAGCGTTGCACTTATTTGTTCATCCATGCAATTGTTGAATGTTTCGATTGATTAATTTGCTAATTATGTATATTCCGCATTAAGTGTGTTAAGCATAAAATTAATCAAACTGTAATTAAAATTGGGGGTCTAAACAAGTTATAGTGTTTTACACTATCGAGCTTTCAATGTCAATGTTGAACTCATGGAATTCACTATGGTACTATAGTCTATGTCAATGTTTGAATCTTTATTTTATATATATATATATATATATATATAAAGACTTTATTACATTACTCTGATTACGATTTTACTATAATGAGCTTTTAGAAATTTAATATAAAATTAATTAATTATTGTTCTAGTATTTTAATAAATTGTCATTATATTTAAAATATTTTATAATATATTATAATATTAGGTTTTTGACAAAAAAAAAAAAAAAAACCTAATAACTTGAACTTATATAACATGCATTTAAAAAAAAATATTTTTTATTATCTTTTTTGTAATTCAATTTTTTTTTGAGAACAAATCCATCACTCATTCATTAATATGTAAAAGATCATGATGCAAAGCATCTACAGCATGTATGGGCTCATCTTCCATCCAATACATATCCTCCACAATGTTCCTAGCAAATCTAGCTAAAGAATGAGCCACCATATTTCCTTCCTTTTTAACACAACTAAAACCAACAGATTGTCTACCCGAAATAAAATGTCTAATGTCATCCACAATATGGCCAAAGAAAGAATTATTAGGTATAGAACTCGAAATTGCTCTCATCACATTTGAGTTATCACCCTCAATTAACAGATTTTGGAACCCGGCCTCTATAGCAAATTCCAAGGCCTTTCGACATGCCAAAGCTTCTGCGTCATCGCTATTGTGCACATATTCCCCCCTTGCTGCCATTCCAGCCATCACCTCACCATCAGAGTTTTGAATGATCGCGCCAACTCTAGAACAATTCAAGTTTGAGAATACCGCTGCATTAAAGTTAAGCTTATAGACATCCTGTGGTGGAGGCTTCCAATAGTTGCTACCTGTTGCTACACTTGAGATCCCCAAATTCGTTTGAGCTTTTTTTATAATCTTCTAGCAGTTCAACCGCACGATTTGTCAACCACCGCGGGTTCTTCATTTGTCCTCCATGCACCACCACATTGCTTTGATTCCATATGAGCCAAGCTTGAACAAGGAAGAGCTCCATCTCAATTGTTGATAATCTGTCCAACAAAGCTTTAAATAACTGCAAAAAATCAAAATGGTTAATTATATTATCAAAATATCTTTTTTAATTTATATATGATTCATGATTAAGCCCGTGTCGTATGAACATTCAATTTATTACCTGAAATATGAGATTTTTGGTTCACAAATTATGGGAAATCATTGCTTTATTTGGAAGGGTATTAAGTGAATGATACTCTTGTAGATTTGTGGTATTGGATGATCTCGTTTTAAAAAAAAAATAATGATTGACTCTGCCACCCTCCCTCACTTCTTGTAATTATTGAATTATTTAAAAAATGAATAATATTTGTATCTAAATGAAGTAAGTGAATTAGTGCGATTGGATGGGTGATTAGGCAAATGATATTTGTAGTTTCAACCCAAAAAAGATATAATTTCATTTGTAATGCAGACCAAATAATTGCTTCTTGGAACATGAATGTTCCAAGCCAGGGTGAAGCTTCATATTAGTACTTTCTGATAGGCCACAATCTGAATGACCCATTGTGATTTAAACTAATTAATTAATTAGCCAAATTGTTAATTAATCAATTAATCATGCAAACGCGTGGAAGCACAAACAAATCACCAATAAACTAATTAAGCAGCGAAAAATAAATAACACGGTGATTTGTTTACGAATGGGGAAAACCCTTGCGACAAAAACCCCATCGGGTGATTTTCAGGTCACCACTCCCGAAACTCCACTATTATCAAATCAAGCGGTTACAAGTAAAGGAATCCCAAGTACCTTACCAACCTACAGTTGAACCCTTACCCCAATACCCAATTGGACTTGATCTGTAGTGACAGTTTCCCTTTTGATGCATGGCTCCCAAGTACGTGACTAACTAATGCGCGGATCCCAATACGCGACTTCAAATACCAACTAAGGAGGAGAGGTTGGCTGCAAAGTTCTTCAGTTCATCCTACACGATGAAGATCAGGAAGATGCTTGGTTACAAAACCTTTTCGTGCAAATACACAGCAACTTCTTCAAAGAAGATGAACTAGGTCAAGAACTTCGTCTTTTGATCACAATTTGCTTGAACAGAGATTGCTCAATGCTTTTGCAACTTGTGTTCTTATATGACGGCTCTTAAAACAATCATTTTATATGTTTAGGGTTAGAAGAAAAGAAGGCCCAAAAGCATATTCACAGATCCCAAGGAAATCAGATCAGAAAATCTGAAATTATAACTCTCGACAGATAGCAGGTGTCGAGGTAGCTATTGAGCAGGTGTCGAGCTTTAATGAATTTGCATTTCAGCTTGTTTTTTCTTGGACAGACTTGATGACTTCAACACTTGATCTTGAAACCTTATTTTTTGAAGTATTAAAAACACCTAGAACTACCAAATTACAAGTAGAATGCATTTTGTCAAAGGATTAGCCAATTTACATAAATAAGTGACATATGTTCTTAACAAGTGAAAACACATATGTCCTAACACTTTCTATTTATAATGCACCCAGCTAGCTAAACTCTTAGGGTATGTTTGGTAGACTGTAATAGACACTGTAATGTAATAGATATTCCTATGACATAACTATTCGGTTGTTTGGTTATATTTTTATTACAATGAATAGTTATTCCTTATGAATAACTATTCCTTATCAAAAGTACTGAATATCTATTCTTTCATCTTATGTAATAACTTTTTAAAAAAATTCCCTAAAAACCCATTAGTTGCCACAACTTCAAAAGGAAAGAAAATAAATTTTCCTTATTTTTAATTATTAGCTCTATTTTGAACACCCTAAAATAAGTGTATTTTAGGAAATTTGACTTAAAAATGATTTAATTACACCACCTTTTTATACTCTACTAAATTGTGGATGCATATTCAGGATTCTATTCCAACTTAATGTATTCCTGGGTCATTCTACCATACCCCCTTCAAAAAAAGGGGTACGGTACCCCCTAAATTTGAACCTTTCATTTAGAATTGTTTTAATCTTGACTGTTGATGTAATTTTAATGGGTTTTGGTTACCGGCTAAACAGGTTTTATATATAAACCAAAAATTATAACATTCATCAAACTTTTTTCCTCTCACCTTTGCTTGCTCTGTCTCAATCTGCCCCTTTAAATAAAACCCTCAAATCACAGCTAAAACCATACAAGAACCAGACAGCCGCACACTCACAACCTCAAATTGGCGGCTCTTCTTCTCATCCAATCCAACTCATCGGCGCTGCTCTCTAATTTCATCTCTTCCAATCCATCCTCAAATTGGCGGCGCACTTGTAGTCAGTGTGAGTGTGTGTAGACCGGCTAAGAATAGAAGTTCTAATATGTAGCTCAAGTGTGAGGGATGAGGATGAGGATGAGAGAGTTTGAGTCTGAGTCTGAGTCAGTCTGTTTTTGTTTTTGTTGGTTAAATGCTTACGGCGTTGCCTTTGGATTGTAACTATTGAAAACGCTTTGGGTTTTTTGAAGTGAAGCTGTTACGTCGAGAGTGGTGGTGGACGTTGTTTCAATTAAGGTATGAGAGTGAACAAAGTTGAGAGTGGAGAAGATGATAATAATAATAATGTAAAAGAGGGAACTCATTTTTGGGGGTACTGAGATAGAGATTAGAGATTAGAGGTAGAGCTATGCCTATGCCTATGGGGGGGTGGGGTTTGCTTTTTTATTTATGCAACAGGTTTGAGATTGAGATTGAGAGATTCATGACAAGGACATTGGGATAAAACTTTTCATGGGACGTCTCAGATTGCTGTAGTAAATCATGCTTCAGTTGCTAATCCAGCTCAATCAAAGCGGACACATAAATGGGCTCGGCCATGGAACTCTGATGATGGGTATTCAAGGTGCTATTTTCATGCTTCCCTCACGTGGGTCTGTATGCATTGTATGCTCTTTCTGGTTCTTATCTTTTTTGCTTGCAGGAGATATTTTGTATGGTGCAAAACTAACTTAAAGCACAATTAAATTTAAGGAATTGACTTATTAACTAATGCTACACATGATTGAATTTAATTTGAGAATCCAAGGTACAACAATGAAGGAATTGTAACTAAGTTTTTCCCTTTTGTATCTTTCAATTTCTATGAAGGAAAAACCAAGTTCAAGCAAATTGTTTGTGTTAGGCGTAGTTAGTATTTGAAAATTTCAGCATTTGACTTAGCAACCAAGCTGACAATTGTTTCATAGACTAAGATGCAAATATGAGCAAATGAACTAACTGAATCTCAACTGAGAGAGAGAGAGAGAGAGAGAGAGAGAGAGAGAGAGAGAGCAAACCTTGAATGAATTATAAAGAGAATAATGTAGTGATAGATATAGGAATAAAAAATGCTTGTCACTTCAAGTTGATCATTGAAGTTAAATTGTGGCAGGTTTTAGATGCTCCATCACTTCAAGATGACTTTTACTTGAACCTAGTGGATTGGTCCTCGCAAAATGTCCTTGCAGTTGGATTGGGAACCTGTGTTTATCTATGGAGTGCATCAAACAGCAAAGTAAGTTTGGTATTACTTTGTTGGGAACAAATTGAAGTAGAGTTTGGTATGGGTTGTGTGTAATATTCTATTATGCTATTTTGTTCTCAAGTAACAAAGTTGTGTGATTTGGGACCTAATGATGGTGTGTGTTATATCCAATGGACCTGAGAGGGTTCATACATTTCCATTGGTACAAATCTTGGTCAAGTTCAGGTAGCTAGTCCTCTAAACTTGCATATGATCCTTTAATTATCACATCTTCTTTGCAGGCTAGTATGTTCAATTAGTCTCTTATAGAGTTGAAATTAAGGTAGCATTTTGGTATACTATTGTTGGTTTGGGATGGGACACAGTTCAAGAAAGTCCAAACCATAGGTGGGCATCAAACAAGAACAGGGGTTTTGGCATGGAATTCGCGCACATTGGCCTCCGGAAGCAGGGATTGCAACATACTTCAACATGATCTTCGGTTTAAAAATGATTTCGTTAGCAAGCTAATTGGCCACAATTCTAAGGTGAAGCCATTGAAAATTTCCTAACTCCTCTTTTCATCAACTGAAGCCCTTAGTCCCACCTACTTGGAGCTTCCTATACATATCTTTTATTGTCATTTAGCTTTATAGGGGATCATATCCTCTGTTAAGTGTTATAATCCAATGTTATTGATATGCTATCTTTAACATGGACCACAACTTAATGGGAGAAAACAGACAAATTATAGGGAAAATGGCAGTAATCTTAACCTTTCCTTAACTTCAATGCAACAAGTATGTGGGCTAAAATGGTCCTATGATGACTGGGAACTTGCATCTGGTGGCGATGATAATCAGGTATTCATCACTAACTTTTAGTTGTTTCTTATTCTTTGGAAGCTTTGTATCTAGTCAATAACTAATCTGATTTCTTGCTGGTGAGCCTAGCTATTAGTCTGGAACCAGCATTCTTGGCAACCAGCTTTGAGACTAATAGAGCACACAGCTGCTATCAAGGCCATTGCTTGGTCACCCCACCAAAGTGGCCTTCTTGCATCTGGAGGTGGAACAGCTGATAGATGTATTCGCTTCTAGAACGCCACAAACGGCCACCAACTGAATAGCGTTGACACGGGGAGCCAGGTAGTTCTTTTCAATTCTTTATGCATCAGAATACCAATTGATTTTCATAAGGGAAAAAAAAATTCTACTAGCCTTTGTAAATGCCCATAGGCAACTTATGATTTCTAATAAGGGCCCGGAGGGGAAGTGGGTGCTATTGCGAATTCAAACAACATATGATCCTGTCATGTGGAAATTTGTTCTTGAATAAATGCATGTGCTAAAAGAATACTTAACTAGAGTTTGCTGCTTAACATGCAAGTTTGCAATCTTGCATGGAGTAAAAATGTGAATGAAATAGTAAGCACTCATGGGTATTCCCAGAATCAAATTATGGTGTGGAAGTATCCATCAATGACAAAGGTATTAGCTTTTTAGTCATAACAGTTTCATTTTCATCATAATCTGTCAGCAAGCCTTGGTCTAAAGTAAATAACCTTTGAAATTATAGACAACTAGACTTGTCTGTTTTTATTATTATTATTATTGAAACTGTTGGATTGATTGATAGGTTGCAACTCTAACGAGACATATTATGCGAGTGCTTTACCTTGCAATGTCACCCGATGGTCAGGTGCTTCATCATTTCCTTTAAAGAATTTTTCATAGCATGTGAACCTGATTGGCAGCACAAGAGTAACACCAAACATAGATGCAAATATATATTATAATGCATATAGAAATGTTTTAATTTGAACTCAATTGCCTCTTGCAGACTATAGTTACTGGTGCAGGTGATGAAACCCTCCGGTTTTGGAATGTCTTCCCACCCATGAAAACACTAGTAAGTATGACCATTGCAGACCATATTTGATATTTGATAATAATCAAACTGCACTTTGCTATCTCTTTCTAATTCACTTCTCTTGTTTCCTATTGTGTTTTCAGACACCAGTGAGAGACACAGGTCTTTGGTCTCTTGGGCGAACCCAAATTCGATGATATTCTTTGCACACGTGAATATGTTTTGGTCTTTGGTCTTTGGTCTCTTGGGCGAACCCAAGTTTGATGATATTCTTTGCACACGTGAATATGTTTTGGTTATGAAGATGGAAAGGAAATTTGTAAGCAACTGAGATGTGCTGAGAGATTGGCAATGATGTATTCTATTTATTTATTTATTTCCCCCTTCTACTATAAAATTTTGAATCTGTAAAGTGTTTCCTCGTTTATAAAACACTTGGACATCAATAACACTAGATAATTTGTACTTTCTCTCTCTCTAGCCTAATGTTATTGTATATGTGATACTCATAGAAGCACTAATAAAAGGTTTGAACGACACTATGGACGAATTGGAGATAATCTAATTTTTGGTTCACCATCATATATAAATAATAAAAATATAAACATCAAGAAAATGACCTCAACTATGTTATTTTATAGGGAGGTATGCCCCTGAATGTGATGGAAGCAACCAAGGGAGATACATAGGAAGTTAATTGATATATTCAAATATTTGTGGAAGCAACCAAGATAATTCTAGCTGATTTTTTTTTGTGAACAAGAGTAGTTATTGTGGTAGGGCTAATTTCATGGGATGCCTTTTTTTTTTTTTTTTTTTTTTCGATTTTAGATCTAAATTTTTTAATAACTTTAAAAAAATTACCATTGTGATGAGCGGTTATTAGTAAGCAAAAAAGTGACCTCAGTGATAAGCCTAAATGTAAAATTATGGTCAGATGTGATATTAGTAGTGCTTACTGTGACGATTGAACAGTCAATTGTAAGGAAAAAAAAATAGGGTACCACCGAATGTGACAAAAGTACGATCATAAGTAATGTTGGTATTGCTCAATGTAATAATGGAACGGTTAAATTTGAGAATAAAAAAATAGGGTATCATTGAATGTGACAAAAATAGAGCCAGATGTAATGTTGGTACTACTTAATGTGATAATGGAACTATCAAATGTGAAAAAAAAACGTAAGGGAACCACCAAATGTGAGAAAAAACTGTTACATGTAATGTTGAAACTATACAATGTGATGATGAAACCGTCAAATATGAGAGAAAAAAGTAAAGGAACCACCAAATGTAAGTAAAAAAACTGTCACATGTAATGTTGGAACTGCACAATATGAGGTTGGAACCGTCAAATATGAGAAAAAAAATAAAGGAACCACCAAATGTGAGAAAAGAATTGTCAAATGTGATGTTAGAATTGCACAATGTGAGGATGGAACCATGAAATGTGAGGAAAAAAATAAGGGAACTACCAAATGTGACAAAAAAACGGACACATGTGATGTTGGAACTGCACAATGTGAGTATGAAACCGTTAAATGTGAGAAAAAAGTAAGGGAACCACCTAATGTGACAAAAGAACTGTCATATGTGATGTTAGAACCGCACAATGTGAAGATGAAACCGTCAAATGTGAGAAAAAAAAGTAAGGGAACCACCAAATGTGAGAAAAAACTATCACATGTGATGTTGGAACTGCATAATGTGAGGATGAAACCATCAAATGTGAGAAAAAAAGTAAGGGAACCACCAAATGTGAGGAAAGAATTGTCATATGTGATGTTGGAACTGCACAATATGATAATGGAACCGTCAAATGTGAGAAAAAAGTAAGGGAACCACCTAATGTGATAAAAGAACTGTCATATGTGATGTTGGAACCACACAATGTGAGGATGGAATTGTCAAATGTGAGAAAAAAAAGTAAGGGAGCCACCAAATGTGAGAAAAAACTGTCACATGTGATGTTAGAACTGCATAATGTGAGGATGAAATAGTCAAATGTTAGAAAAAAGTAAGGGAACCACAAAATGTGAGAAAAAACTGTCACATGTGATGTTAGAATTGCATAATGTGAGGATGAAATCGTCAAATGTGAGAAAAAAAGTAAGGGAACCACCAAATGTGAGAAAATAACTGTAAGATGTGATGTTGGAACCATATAATGTGAGGATGGAACTGTCAAGTAGGGGTGCTCACCAAATCGCATAAACCGCACAAATCGTAAAAATCGCACTAAAATCGCCTGCAAAATGGCATAACCGCACTGCACCACAAGTAATAGTGCACCGCACTGCACCACACCGCATGATGCAGTGCGGTTTGCGGTTTTATAATAAGAAAACCGCACAAACCGCACCACATTGCACCATCTCTATATATTAATATATTTATTTATTTTTAATATTAAATATATGATTAATAGTTTAATAACCCTAGTTTTCAAAAAAAAAAAAAAAAGGTTTAATAACCCTAGCAAGTGTTGACTAGAAAAGCCAATCCAAAATAAAGAAAAACTAACTCGATAATTTAAAACTTGGTCCAAAATAAATTAGTTTTGGGTTGAGTAGAAAAAGCCCAAAATTTGAAAAATATACCGATTTCAAACCGCATCTTATACATAATATCGCATATGTGACAGCAAAAATGAGGTGCGATGCGGTTATGGTTTTAGCTAAACTCTAAACCGCATCGCACCAGACCACACCGCATATGTAACCGCAAAAATAAGGTGCGGTGCAATTATGGTTTTAGCTAAACCGCACCGCAAAGTGTGGTGCTAAAAATGGCCCAAAACCAAATCGCACCGCGAACACCCCTACAGTGTCAAGTGTGAGAAAAAAAGTAAGGGAATCACCCAATGTGACAAAAGAACTGTCATATGTGATGTTGGAACTGCACAATGTGAGGATGAAACTGTTAAATGTGAGAAACAAGTAAGGGAATCACCAAATGTGAGAAAAGAACTGTCACATATGATGTTAGAACCGCACAATATGAGGATGAAACCGTTAAGTGTGAGAAAAAAGTAAGAGAACCACCCAATGTGACAAAAGAACTGTTATATGTGATATTAAAATCATATAATGTGAGGATGGAACCGTCAAATGTGAGAAAAAAAAAGTAAGGGAACCACCAAATGTGAGAAAAAAACTATCACATGTGATGTTCGAACTACATAATGTGATGATGAAACCGTCAAATGTGAGAAAATAGTAAAGGAATCATCAAATGTGAGAAAAGAACTGTCACATTTGATGTTGGAATTGTATAATGTGAGGATGAAATTGTCAAGTGTGAGAAAAAAGTAAGGGAATTACCAAATGTGACAAAAGAACTGTCATATGTGATGTTGGAACTGCACAATGTGAGGATAGAACCGTCAAATGTGAGAAATAAAAAGTAAGGGAACCACCAAATGTGAGAAAAGAACTGTCACATGTAATGTTGGAACTGCACAATGTGAGGATGAAACCATCAAATGTGAGAAAAAAGTAAGGGAATCACCAAATGTGAGAAAAGAACTGTCACATGTGATGTTAGAACTACACAATGTGAGGATGGAACTGTCAAATGTAAGAAAAAAGTAACCTGGTGTAGCAGATTATCTACTAGTGGGTACCGTACCCCCCTTTTTTTGGGGGGTGGGTACCGTAGAATTACTCTCCTTGTAATACTTATTCTTATTCTCATATAACAATCATTACAGTATACCAAACGTGCACTTACTTATTCCGTTATAGACAAAAGCCCAATCCTTAATTGCTTGTTTCCTTGAATGCACAGAATTTTGAAAGGAACTTAATTATTTGAGGGAAGGGTACAGTTCAGCTTAAAATATTATTGTTATTATTATTATTCCTTTTTGGTGTTAAAATTTTTGTAAGTCAAATGAAAATTTCTGATATTTATAAGATAAATATTTTTTTAGAATTCAAACCCCTCATTTTTCATTATAACTATTGAATTATCTAAAAAAAAAAATTAAAATATCTTAAAATAGTCTTAGAAAGTTACTTCCGCAATTACTGGCAGTTCAAGAAGAAATCCCCCATGCGGTGAAGACGGTACCTAACTAAAGGAAAGTCCTCACAGTTGCTTTATTAGTTAAAGACGGTTGAAGTAAGGTTCATTCTCCTGAAATTTGTTTGCAATAACTATTTTATACTTAGGCAGGTTTCCAATAGCTATTGACTTCAAAATAGTCATGTCTTTGTCTTGACCCCAAAGTTAAATTCTATTCTTTCGGTACATAATTTGGCATGGATATTTACCTAACATTAGGTGTGTGTAGTGTCCGTTATTTATAACCCTAGTTTATAATTACAAAGATTATGTTCTTTTGTAATTGTACTTTAGTTATGTAATGTATTATAAACCCGATTTAAAATATTATTATTACTATTTTCGTGTGTGTTCTAATAAGTATTACTCTTCCCTAAAAAAAAAAAAAGTTAATTAGCTTAATGGCTACTGTTTGTTTACAGTCCAAGTAATTTAAGTCCAATTAGATGAGTACTGGGACATGATGGTACGTGCGTAAGGCGTGGCTGAGTAATTAAACGTTTGATTCACAACATTTAATACTCTAAAAAAAAGGTTCATATTTAAAATTAGAGAAATGTTATGTTTACAACATTTTTAGTTTTTATAACACTTTCACAACAAATCTTAAGTGGTAAGTTGTTATTACGTTACTAGTGATCAAGAAAGTAATTTCAATGGTGAATTCAAATTATGAATCTATAATAACTTGTCACTTAGAATTTGTTGTAAAAATGTTGTAAATGTAGTAGCACTTCTCTTAAAATAATAACAGAGGCTATATAACTCGAGGTTTTTTTTTTTTTTACTCAACTCAATTTCTTAATGCCTTGTTTCTCAATATAAAGTTCTTTATGGCTTACAATTAGCGAAATATTTAAAATAAATAAATAAATAAAAGGTAGAATTTTATTTCATTAATAAAGTGTGCGTTTGGATGTGGATGAAAAATTAAAATTATTTCACTATTTAGCTTATTTTTACTACAATTCATGGACCCTACTGTACTATTTCAACTAACTTTTACTTTTATTTACCATACTTTCAGCAATAATTTTTCAGTTTTAGTTAAAATAAACGGTATCCAAACACAATGTATAAAAAGTACAGAATAATATAAATATTTAAAAGCTTTCTATGTCATATAGACATTGATGTTAATTTAACATTGCCTAGGAATAAAAAGGAAAAAATAAAAAACAAAAATATGATACTTTCAATTTATCATGGAGCATGGGAATGCGTATTCATGTCCCAATTTATGTACCATGTTACTGCAGGATGCGTGTTTGAGAAGTGGATAATAAATGGATAAAATACTCTTAAAATGATAGAATTGGCCGATAATAGCAATTGGATCACAATGACGTTGAATATTTAGCTCAAAGTTTTTAATGTTTGAATAAAAGATTTGGTATTCAATTTCAACATACACATGTTTCAAAAAAAAAAATTTCAACATACACCAAAAACTAATTAATGTCTTGGTCTAATAATAAATAGCCATCATCAGAAACGGACGCTGAATGTTGAAACTCTCTAAAAAAAAATAATCTATAAATTAAGTTAGCCTCTTATTTAAAGACTTTAATTATTGGCAATCTATAGCATAATTCAAATTTTGCTAATCTATATACATTAAATAGTGTATCGTATTTCCAATTAAAATTTCGAGAAAACTGATAATTTATTATAGTATTAAAGTAAGTGGTCCTAAATTTGAACCATATTTTCACTCCACTTCCTATTGAATTCATTATTTCAGAATTTCTTAAAATTTTGGGACAAAGATTTATCATACCCACCTTTCTTATCCTGTTTTTCAAAAAAGGATCATTTTAAATTGAGTACATTCGCAACATTGCGTACATTTTTTTTCAGCCTTACTAGGCGATTGTACACAACGTCATATGCTAAATGGTTGAATTTTGAAGATGATATGCCTAACCCTATTGAGTCTATAATTATGAGTCTATAACTATGACAGTGTCAATGCACATCACATGGCTAGCTAACCTCTGCTAACTAACATTGTGAAAATTATTGAATACTCCGGGAGTACCATAAATGCATATTTTTCTCCTCTCACATAAATTGTGGGTCTCACCATAAATTTAATTAGTAGAACCTATAATTATGTAAGAAAAGAGAATACGCGTTTATGGTACTTCGGAAATACTCAATAATTAACTACATGCAACAGGGAAACCTGAAACAAGGCGCAAAACGGTGAGTAGCCAATGTATTGAAGACTCAGCTCAGAAAATTAGGTTTATTATATATTATTTTCTGTAGACAAAAAATAATTCTTAGCAAAAGACCAGACCATCCTTGTCTGCTCATTGGCCTAGCCTGGTTGGGTCCATTGTATAATGTACTAATTAATGTGGCCTGTCCTTATGGTAGTGCAGACAATGTCCTTGATTGAGCATGTGGGCTTGTAAGGCAACATAAAATGCAGATTCAGAAGCTGCATTAGACTAGAGAAAAACAAAACTAATTCCCCTATTTTTACTGATATTTAAAGGATAGCAATTAAGCAATCACTGAATTAATAATTTGAACAAATGATTTTGAGGGGATCAATCTAATCCAAAGCAGCATCTGCTACGGGATACCATAATCAAGGAGGCAATGTAGCTAGCTTTAAATAACAAATAGTATATATATTCCTTGATGAGGCAAACTTCTCGCATCTTAATCGATCTTCACATGGGATTGTATTTTTTTGGTTAGGAAACTAGACAGGGCCAAACGGGTCAGGATTTTTCTGACCCGACCCGACCTGACCAGAAAAATACCTGATCTGAACTTAAATTTTTTTTTTTACCCGAAGCAAAAACGGGTTGACTCGTGACTCGACCTGTGTTTTTTGCGACCCGACCCGACCCGGACCATTTTAAAAATTTTTTTGGTAAAATAAATAAATAAAATTAAGACAATATTGGTTTAATTGTTTGTTGTGAGTTTTAAGGAAACAATTGAGACATTTACATAACTGTATGCAAATTAATTGAAAAATGAATGGTTGAGCATTTTGCAATGAGTAAAAAATTTTAGATATCAAATAGAAAAGTACATGCCAAGATAATCTGGTTACAGTAGAGTCAAAAATATAGATTTAGAATTGTAGATATGTGTGAGAAACATTCACAAGTGTAAAAATAGTGAAGCCAAAGTATCAAATTAATATAAATTATGAATGCTTAGACTTATTTTTTAACAATTTATGTCCAAAATAAATGTTTTTTCAAAATAAATTATGATATTTCTTAGAGTGTGTGTTGCTTAACAATGATATGATATTCATAAAAGAGACCATGTATAAATAAGTAAACAATCTAACTTTAATGTATATCTCAAATTAAAATAGAGTGCCAACCACAATTGATAATAAATTATAAAATTAATTTTCAAGATTGTAAATTTCTTATATGTTTTTATTCTTTATCAAATGAGTAATCCAATAAGTCATTTGTAATTTTGTTTTATATTTTGGGATGTTGATATTGTGTAGAAATAAAACTTGTCTATTTGTTTTACTTATCTTTGTGTGATAGGATTTGTATAATTTGAAAATTATTGAATAAGTATTAATAAATTTAACTGAGTTCATTCTTGATATAAGTGATTAATTTAAAGTAATGCATTTTACATCAAATAATTTGTTGCATGACTTTCCAAATAGCAAATATATGTTATTTTCTTTATAAAAAAAAAAATTTCATGTGAAAAATACGGGTCAACCCAACCTAACCCGACCCATAACCCGATTGACCCAAACTCATTTTTAACCCGCTTAAAATGACCATTTTTGACCCACAACCCGATTGACCCGACCCGACCTGCCCATTTTGCCATGTCTAGGAAAAACTAGTGGTTACTTAAGGTAATTTATCACATGATTATTCTATTACTTTTTCCTTTGATTTTCAATTCAAGCAAATGGTTGACGAAAGTGTTCATCATTTAACATGCAATTGCGACCTAGCTAATAGTATGTATGAATTTAGCATCCAAAATCCTTTTCAATGTTAGCACGTTAATCAAATGCATGAACTTGTTAGACCGCAACAATAGTTAAAGTCCTTATTCATTAAAACAAATAAATCAAGTCCTGAAAAAAAATCTTTTGTTCAACCAATGCCTACATTTGTACGATAGTTTGATTGTTTATTAAGTAACTTAGTTTCCACTTTCCACAATTATCATAATTTTATTTACAACTTACAATAATAATAGCCATAGAATCCCTTGTCAGTACTGTTATTTGACTATGCAAAAATGGCAATGTTATATAGGGTTGTTCATGGATTGGTTTGGATTGATTTTGGACTCCATCTGGAACCGACCCACCGTTGACCACCAATAACCACTGTTGAATCTGAATCTGAATCTGTTTTGGCTCTGGTGGACACTGGTCGGATTCGTCGTATGTTTTTAGGTTTAATGGAGAAGAACAAACCTAAAGACAAATAGATAACACCCAGATGGATAAAACCTAAAAATAGAGGGATCAAACTTAGAGAAATAAAACCTAAAGAACACAAACCGAAACAACACACAATCACAATCCAAATAGCACAAATAGGACCACACAAACTTGAGAGAGAGGTGGACCTAAAATTCAAGCTTAAGAGAGAGAGAGAGAGAGAGATACCACACAATCTACAATGGAGATGAGTCGATGACCTTGTGATGGAGGCAAGTAGGTGACTGCAATGACAGTAGAACAGCAAATTTGAAGACTCAATACTCGCAACCTGAGGATCAATTAATACCCAAGATCCGATAAATGGCCTAGAGTTAAGGAATTGGAGCTTAAAAGGGATGAAAAACCCTAACTCGCAACATGTTTTAGACAAGTTGTGTTCGTCGGTTTTCAAAGCCTTAACCTACCGTTCTAATCGATATTGTCAGTTCCTATGATCGCTGACTTGCAATCAATCGAGTCACCACTTTGATTAAACGGTTTTTGGGTAGGATGGCATCAAATTGGGCAGTGTGATTGGGTATGGTCGTGTGTTGGATAGCCCTAGTATTGATATAAAAGGTAGCTTGGGCATTTCAAAATTTTCACTAGGTATTAGACAAAATAAAAATTGTCTAATTATCAAGGTCTTTTAACCTGATAAGTTGTATTAGCAAAAATAAAAAAAATAACGTGATAATTTGACATGGCTATTAAAGGCTATGATCATTCAGAATACGTTGTTCACTATTTTTTTTTTTTTTTTTGATAGAACTAATTTACTATTTTTTTTTTCTTTTTGGTTTCCACAGTGTATTTTTAAAACTTTCAACCAGAGACTAATCACTATTCGTAACGGATGGGCCCTAGAAAGGTAAATCGCTGGCCTAGGAAGTTTTTTCAAAGTTCAAGTACCCGGATTTGAACTGGGGAGCACACCTAGTCAAACCTAGGACAAACACTTTGAGACCAAGTGCCCAATCACTTGGCCCACTCACCTGGGATAATTTCCTAAATTTCGACTTATAGCATTTTAGTGCAAATGTCGTGAAAGTTAAATAATATTTGACGACATTCGGTGTTGTGCCTGTATTTTGGGTTCACATGGCACAATACTCTGATTGATTTAGCATTCTATCAAATTCACAAATGGATTTATGCCATCTGGAAGGTCAAAAGGTCCCCCAAAATCTGCCCGGAAGTCATGGAAGCAATCAAAACCAGGATAAAAGAGGCACATTCACGAAAGCGAGAATTTTATTTGTGTAAGTAGATATTATATTCCAAGGATATAATATTTTTATCCAAGCCACAATAAACCTTCATAGGGTTCAAAGTTCAAACTTTCAAGATTCATTTCATTAGAGTATTTCTTTCCCAAATGTTTGATTGGCCAAAAAAAGGGGTTGGGTTTTCTCTGTATGCCAAAAAATAACACGCCCTTGGACTAGAAAGACAAGAATGGGTCATTAGCTCATGTAATCAAACTTATTAGGTCTAAAATGTCTGATTTTCTTCAACAAATAAGAAAAGGTAAACGACTTTTAGTTTTATGTTGCACAATTCCATTTTTGCGGTTATGACGGTTTAGATATGAGAAAATCAATGATAGAAAATAGATAGTATGTAAAATCATTATGATATTGGAAAACTAAAATCACGGCTAAAAGAAGATGTTGGCTTTTTGGGGCCATGAATTTGGGGCATAGAAAGAACGCCGATTTCTTCTCCATTTTCTGCTCCACATGTCACGTCTAAACCCACGTTGCTACAAATGCATGCCTGAGGTGTTCCAAATTACAATAATAGAATACCAAAAATGATGTAGTATTGAACTATTATATATATATATAATTATATATATATATATATATATATATAAATTGATGTAGTATCTTATATCAAGGATAAAGTTTAATTTAGCTCTAAATATGTTTGGAGTAGAGTTGTGGTGTGCCTTTGATGGAGTTATGGTGTGCCTTTGTATTTTATGATGTAGTATTTTATATCAAGGATAAAAGGGTTCTAATACAAAGGGGTCCATGTACGTGCATTTGTTCTTTCCATTATTACTATAGCTCATCAGTCATGTACCTTACCCCTTTAATTTTGTGGTAGCCAGGTTTTCATGTATCATTTTGACAATGATATTTTTTATTCCATCCTTTTATTTGTTTTCTTTGTTCTTACAACTGCTAGGGATGGATATTGACGCCTTTTCAATACAGAAATGATTTCTCTTATTGGGACCTCATATTCACGTCATAAAAAAATAAAAAATAAAAAATCATATTTTCAATATAAGATGTTACAAAAACTCCTCATATATTTTTATATTAAATGTGAATTTTGAAAATCTAACTGTTTGATTGCATTTTCTTATTATATCTTTCATACTCGCAAAATTTCAAAAATATCAAAAATCAATTGCTATATATATTAACAAACAAATGTTAAAATTTCAAGTTTTTGTTATCTAAAATTTGTATAAAAAATAAGTTTATTGATCAAATAATAAATAACTTCTGATTTGAACAAAATTTGATATACATGTTAAGAATATAAAGAACATAAAATTTAACAGTTAGATTTTTAAAATCCACAAAAAAAAAAAATGTATGAAGAGTTTGAAAAGTTTCTCTCCAAACTAATTTGGAGAGAATTTTTTTTTTTTTTTTTTGGGTTGAGAAAGATTTTGAAGAGAAACTTGTACTGTATTAATAACATCCAAATCCAATCCATATATTTAATGTATCAGTACGTCCCACGGAAGGGTATTTTAGTAAAGAAGATTAAAAAAAGAAAAGAAAAAGGTTTTAACCTTAAAAAAAAAGAACAATATAGTATGCATGTATATCTTTCTAAAGTTCGGCGCAGCCGCAGTAGCTTTGCCTTTGCGTATTTTTTTGATTTTATATATATCCCAAAAAGTGAAACTAAATGTGGATTCAAATCCTATAAATACCCTCTCAAACCGTTTCAACTTCCTCACCTCCACAACCCTCAACTACTAAACTCCCTAAGCCACGTTTATTAAAAAAATACTCCCTAAGCCACAATTCTTCTCTATTTTACACGCACAAAGTCACAGATAGACACTGATTCATATTAACCCAAAATGGCACACCTGCCCAGAAGCTCTCTTGTCCTTGCACAAATTCTCTCTATGTTCATTCCCTTAGTGGTAGCTTCTCCTGATCCTGCTGCTGCTATGACATACAACGTAGTTAGTTTAGGAGCCAAAGCAGATGGTACAACAGACTCAACTCAGGCTTTTGTTAGTGCATGGACAAAAGCTTGTGGCTCCACAAATCCTGCCATGATTTATGTGCCAGTAGGGAGGTTCTATCTCAGGCAAGTGGTGTTTAATGGACCATGCAACAACAATGCTATCATTATGCGCATAGCTGGGACCCTTGTGGCCCCATCGGACTATAGTGTCCTTGGAAATACAGCAAACTGGCTTGTGTTTGAGCATGTTGATGGGGTTACCATATCTGGTGGTGTTCTTGATGCCCAAGGCACTGCCTTGTGGGCTTGCAAAGCCTCTGGCAATACTTGTCCTGCCGGAGCCACGGTATGTGTTGAAATCATGACTTAATTATTGCCTTATTCTTAGCCTTTTTTTTTTTTTGGTGAATTTGACTGAGGTGTTTTTCTCTTCTGAGTTAGTTAATATGTTTATCATCCTCAGTCTATTCTTTTAGCTTTTTTTAGTTTATTCATTTTTTTTTAAAGTTAAAACATTTTTTTTTAGTTTATACATCTAAATGCACACTAACCAGTTTCACATTAGATACTGTCTAATTGCCATGCAATTGGTTTAAAAGTATTAGTTTTTGGGAAGAAGATAAATGGTTTTTAAGGGGGCATGGACATTACCATTTATTTTGCTTACTTAGATAGAGCCAAAGAAAATAAAATTTTGAAATGTAATCACCATTTGTGTTGGATTCGTATATTATGGTAGTCTTAATTCCTCCAATTTATTCATAAAAAATAAAAATAAAAATCACTCCATTTTCTAGGAGTTAAACTGGGAATGTGTGGGATTTACTAGTAGAAAGTGATGTGCTTTTCCTTTTGATTTGGTTTGGTTTAAACTATTAACGGATTTTGCTCTTGGTTTGGGAGGAGATTTTTATCAAATTAAACTAGCTACCTTTTACTAATGCCATGACAAGCCAACTTCTAGGGAAATCGTAATGACGATACTTGGGAATAATCCCACGTTCTGGAGTAGAATATTTTATTTTGTGCATCTATTTTTTTTTTTTTTAATATTTATTTTGTGCATCTATTATATAATGATAATCTAACCCTTTAATGCCAATCTTATTACTGTTTAATTAAATCTTCGAGCCTAGTGATATCAGTAAACATGCTTAAAAGCTGATAAGAATGTCAAAGGTCAAACAACTTGCTTAGGCTTTTGTTGCTTGCATTGACGTCCATCCCATTAGGTCCTCATATTTAATTGAATAGCCTTATATAGTCATATTCGTCGTTAATTTAGAGAAATATTCCATATATACTTTAACAATAATAATTGGAACATTTTCTTGTGTGTATGCAAGCAGACACTGGAATTTTCCAACTCGAATAACATTGTGGTTAGTGCATTAAGCTCTCTAAACAGCCAGATGTTCCACATTGTTGTCAATGGTTGCCAAAACGTAAAAATGCAAGGTATCGGGGTCACTGCTGATGGAAACAGCCCAAACACAGATGGAATTCACGTTCAATTATCTTCAAGTGTCACAATTCTCGACTCCAAGATCAAGACTGGTGATGATTGCATCTCAATTGGCCCCGGTACCACTAACTTGTGGATTGAGAATGTTGAATGTGGACCTGGGCATGGAATCAGGTAAATATATATATATATATATATTTTTTTTTTGATCTACATAAAAATATTACATTAATGTAACAACTATTTTATAATGATGCTAAATTGGTAATGGGTGTAATGTTTGGTGTAGCATTGGGAGTTTAGGCAAGGACCAACAAGAGGCTGGTGTACAAAACGTGACAGTTAAAACAGTTACTTTTACTAATACTCAGAATGGAGTGAGGATTAAGTCTTGGGGAAGACCTAGCAATGGGTTTGCTAAGAACATTCTTTTCCAACATGCTGTTATGATGAATGTCCAAAATCCGATTGTGATTGATCAAAATTACTGCCCCGAAAACAAAGGTTGCCCTGGCCAGGTATGATTTAAAAATAAAAATAAAAAGTATAGTGGCTTTAGGTTTAAACTTGGATAAGACTACCTATGGATAATCCTTAACATGTTCAACGAGATTACACAAGATACATTTTTAAAAATTTTAGTTGGCAACCCATGAATGTAACCTTTAAAACTACTCATACCCATTAGATAGATGGGGCCATGATTATCGTAGACGGAAGTTTTACTCTACATTAGTTTCAGGCCCAAATTAAGCCCCCAAAACCTTCTCAATTTTTTGGACATTTGCTTTATGATCCATTATCTCTTTTTCTTTTTCTTTTCTTAGTTGGAGCTTGCATAATTTAATACTAGCTTCTATCAATAAGTGGAAAATTAACATGTTCTTTTTTTTTAAAACAGGTTTCTGGTGTAAAAATTAGTGATGTGACATACCAAGACATCCATGGAACATCAGCAACAGAGGTTGCTATGAAATTTGATTGTAGTTCAGGAAACCCGTGCTCTAATATAAGATTGGAGGATGTAAAACTCACTTATAACAATCAAGCAGCTCAAGCTTCATGTAGCCATGCTGCTGGAACATCTACTGGTTTTGTCCAGCCCACAAGTTGCTTGTAGGTGGAAAAGGGATACAAAATCCAATTGATGAAGGATAGAAAAGGAATCTACCGTTCTTGTCCTTTTATTATTAGGACAGAATTTCTACCATTTATAGTGTGATAGACTGATAGGTCATGGAGTAATAAGTTTTTTGCTTGAGCCTGTGGTGGTGCTAGCCCATTGGGCTTTCTTGGAGCCTGGCCTCGCAATCAGGATATATAGTCCTAAATGTTTGAAGTTCAAACCCCTGTATGGGTGTTTGTATGATGATTGATGAATTGTTGTAAGAGATACGGTTTTTTTTTATCTATATCTATACTATTATTTAAGGAGTTTTTTCTATTTGGATTCATTTTTTTTTTCAAAAATGCCCCTACATCCCTATGTTTAAGTAGAGATAAAACTAAAGGATAATCTGGTAAAAATACAACTCTAACTCTCACTAAAACATTGCTTAAAAAATAGGGTTACTCTCCTGTTATTTATTTATTTTTTTTTTTAAATTCTTCTATTAATTTTCAAATTGCTTTATCTACTTATAAATTAGATTCTCAAAATAAAAATTATAAATATATAAAATAAAAACAAAAAATTTTATTTTGCTACAAAATACTAAATAGGACCACTAAAATAAAATTAAAAAAAAAGTATCATCGCACGCGCGAAGCACGTGTGATGAGGCTAGTCTATACTATTATTTAAGGAGCTTCCCCTTTTTGGATTTCTCATTTTTTTAGTTTAAAAATGCCCTTACACTCCTATATTTAAGTAGAGACAAAACTAAAGGACAATCCGGTAAAAATGCAACTCTAACTCTCACTAAAATATTGCCTAAAAAATAGAACCACTCTCCTGTTAATTTTCAAATTGATTTATTCACTTATAAATTAGATTTTCAAATTAAAAATTATATATATATATATATAAAAAATAAAAAAACATAGTTTTTTTTTTCTACAAAATAGGACCACTAACCAAAAAAAAAAAAAAAAGACTCATTGCACACGCGAAGCGCGTGTGATGAGGGTAGTTACTATTTAAGGAACTTCTCTTGTTTGGATTCCTCAATTTTGATGTCCAAAATACCCTCAAATTTATCAGTTTGTAAAACTTAAATAATAGGGTTAGACATGTAAAATTACTAATTTAAAAAGTCATAAATTTTAGATAAATTTGAAAAAATATTGCCTACAAAATAAGAACAGTCCCATTAACCCGCTTATTCTAACACACATTTCTAATATTTTATTCTAAAGAAAAAAAAAACCTCACGTTCAGTTTATTAAAAAAAAAAAAAAAAAACACAACTAAATAGAGATTAATAGCAATTTAGGTATTAAGTGCTAATAGGTTATACATGTAAAATTACTAATTTAAAATTGCTAATTTTGCTCAAAGTACCCTCAAATTTAACTGTTTAGGAAGTGTAAATAGGTTTAAACATGTAAAATTAATAATTTAAAACTCCTAAATTTGAGATAAATCTGTTTCTTCTATCCATGTTTAAATTTTAAACCTTTTTAAAAAATTCATAATTTTTAAATAGATAATTTTTTAAAATTTTATTCTCTCTATCACGTCTTCTATCTCTTAGACCCTCACATTCTATCAACTCCTTAAAATTAGGCTACAAATTTTTAGCACTCATCCAGACATCTCCAAAATGCTCTCCATGTCTAACCACTAAGCAGTAACCACCTCAAAAAGTTTTAAGTGTTTAACCGGTTTCTATTGCTTTATCCTTCCCAAAGAAATCACTAATTTCTATATCATCCATACTTACTCTTCTCCTCCTAAATGAAATTGAAAATAAAAAACACAATCCTCTTACATTCTCTTCATTCTTATCCTTTTTAGTTTTTACTCCTTCTTATTGGAATTGAAAAAAAAACAAAACAAAACAGATTGTTGAAGTTTGCTAGGAATTTTAGATAACTGCCCCAATTTGAAGTTTTCTGAGTATGTGAGAAGAGGTGCCTCCTTCGTCTTGAAAAAACATATTCTCCTAGTTGTAGTCTACGGCTTCACTTACTTAAATCACTCATTTTAGGAAAGGAAACTTTGAAGTTTGAAGGCATCCAATTAAATGAAATCGTATTCAAAAGATATGTATGTTTGAGACTTTTTTTTTTCTCTAATTACTTAAATAGAAGCTCAATACAAATCTAAAAAAGGAAAACTCTTTACTATCTTACATTCTTCTTTCAATAAGTTCCAGTGTTGTGTAATGATAAATAATGAGAATGATTATTCACCCAGTAAATTAAAAAAATTGAGGGAAGGTAGTAAAAAGGAAAAAAGAAAAAAAGAAGACAATTAGAGAAAGATATCACCAATAGGGAACGGAATTGACCAAATTTCGACAAAAATCCAGACTTGGAATTGTAAATTGGAGCGAGGAAAAAAGCCCAAAAGATTATTCACAAAATGTGAATCAATATCCAAGCAAAAAGTTGGGGGAAAAAAACCAGAAAGGTAGAAGAAGAAATACATCGGATTTAAGCCAAAATACAATGGTGGTAATAATAGGCTTTTGTATTATTGAGTCTTTTCTTCTTCTTTTTTTGAAAATGGATTATTAGGTCATTAATTGAGAAGCATGAAGCCAAATATTTTGATTCCTTCATATTTCTTTTCCACGTTTTTATTAGTAGCCACACGGGACTTAAGGAAGGTTATTCATTTTATCTTATTTTGCACGAGTTTAGAGGTTATGCAAGGCATAGTTAATTTATAGGAGAGTACTGAGCTTAATTTTCAGAGGGAAATTAGCTAGGTTTTCGTGACAGTTTGATAGTTAACATTTTTTTTATGAGAGAGATAAATAGTTAGGCTCCTAAAGTCAAATAAGTTGTTGATATGGCTATGAAGCTTCATTTTCTAGATTGTTCAAATTTTTGGTTAGATCGTTGATAATTTGAAATCTGGATTCAACCTTTCTTCTATAGTAAGTATAAGTTTGCTTTATGTGTATAGTGAAAGGATTTATGTGCTAGTAATTAAGGCTTCATTTGTTTTGATGTAAAATATTTTTACCCATAAACACATAACATTAATCACACTCTTAAGTATTTTTGTGATTCGAAAATATAATAATTCCTAATTATAATAGATGCAAATATTAACATTTACCTAAAAAAATAGAAGAGCCTCTAAGTATGCACTCACGCGCATGCTCAGAGGATAGTATTTTTTAATAGATTTGTGGTATTTCATATTTGACATTGGGCCTCACTTTTTGGATTAATAGCTTTTTATTGTTTCCATTTTGCAATGACAAGTCACATAAAGCATATATGTTTTTTTTTTTTTTTTTTTTCCCTACTAGTTCTTTGATTTATTGTACTTCATTTATATTTCCCATTTGAAATTACGTGTGTGGGTCAACTCTGTTGATGAGAAATCGGAGTCCATACTGCAAAAAAATGTTAAAAGAATTTGTTGAATGATTAAATTTGATTTTTTATTTATTATTAATAGTTGTGTTAGAACCCCATCTCCTCATCCCTTATGTGTGTTTGTTTCTTAAGAAAAAAAAAATTAAAAGAAGAAAGAAGAAGAAGAAAAAGATATAACTCTTGTCACGGACGAGACTGCTTCTAGATCAGTAGATTGTAATCTTTCACGGACGAGGCTGCTTCCCTATTCTTACTTTAATTTAAAATACCCACAACTCTAGTTTTTATTTAGACCGATTTGAAGAATAAGGAATCTTGTAGTAGAGAGATCTTTCCAATTTCCATGTAGTTAGGATTTAGGTTTTGTAATGGTTTCTTTGTGTCATGTTTGTATCACCATATTTTTCTTAGTGAACAAACATTTTTTCATTTTCTCCAAGAGGAATAAAGTATCTAAGAGAACGAGAGTCAAAGGAATGCTTCACTGTCTTGTGAGAATACCACCAAAATCAAAAGAGTGTGCCGATGTATTTGTATATATTTTTTTCCCTTATATGTATATTTTTTTAATTTTATGAATTTTTTTAATGTAAGAAAATTTTAAAAAATTTATCTATGTTGTTTTTGGGCACTTGATGGCAAATCACCTGACTTTTATGGTGATGATATCATTAGTAAACTTTTTTTTTTTTGAGAAGATAATGATTAATGAACTTTTTTTTTTTTTTAATACAAGATAGAATTCTACTTTAGCCTAATCTAAGTGTATATGTGTGTGAAGCTCCCTCTTGGAGACTTGAATCCCGGCCCTTACGCCCCACACCCTACAAGCACTTATACTTGTAGAGTGACCATCGCACTAAAAGTGTGCAGTGGTATGATTAATGAACTTTGAATTACATAAACTTAAGAAACTATATATTATTTATCTTTTATTTTGAGTATTTTGTTATTTTTATTTTTGTATGTGAAAAAATATGGGTCAACCTGTAACCCAATTAACTTGACTCACTCGCAATCCGTTTAAAATAACCCTTTTTTGATCCAAACACATTTAACCTGACTTGAATGTGACTTGACTCGTTTGTGAGGTAAAATTAAAAAAAAAAAAAAAAAAGCATTCAAATACTAAACCATAGATTACTCGATACTTCCGAAGTCCCAGTGTACTTTTACTTGTACCTAAAGTCGAGCGGAGCTGGTATCATGGGTGGAGCTACACACATGACAAAAATTTGAAAAATTCATTATTACATATATAATTATTTTAAAATTTTGAAAATTTAGCCTACAAAAATAAAAGTTGGCCCCTCTAAATATTTGAGTGATTGACTGTTTGGATAGTGATTATTTGTGTCTGTGTCTGCATTTTTTTTTTTTTTGTGAAGCATATTTCTGTGTGGCTGTGGTGGCTTTTTCAGTGGGTCCCGTGTACTGTTCACGGGACTTACAAACCTTTTTTTTTAATAAAACTTTTATTAAAAATTGGTCCCACAATACTATTCACATATTTAAAAATTATTTTACTACAGTGTTTTCAATTTTCAGCAAAATAAGCGGTATCCAAACACACCCTTAGTCCAATAATGCTCTTAAGAAAATAATTGGTCTAATAGTTATGGAGACAATACTTTATTTTTCTCAATTTCATTTATTTATTGTAAAATGTGTTCTTATATTTGTTAAATTTTTTTATAAAGTTTGGCATCAAACATGTTTGGATCTATCTTTTCAACCCGTTCTTTGGCGATTAAACAAGTCATTGACTCTTTTTTTTTTTTTAAATCTTGTGACTAAAACTACACATGAAATGTCTCTTTAGTTGTCACATAATGAATTAGAGTAAGATAGCTCTAAACATGTATGGAGGCAAACTTGTTCCTCCAAATTTTGGATCATTCAAGTTTTTGAAATTTCATTAGTTCACTTGAAATATTTTTTACTCACTTTGGTATACAATTTGAAACAAATATAATTTTGATAGAAAATAATAAGTTTTTTTTTTTTTTTTGGGTGTGTATAGATATAACTTATCAAATAAAAAAAGTGTGTGTATATAAGTGTGTGTGTGGGGAAGGGGGGTTGTCTTGACTAATATATTAATGTCACAACTCGGCTGCTCCAAACATAAATTTCTGACTCTGCCCTAGTTGGTATAATAATAATAGTAATCATACTACAACATAAATTTGACCAACATAAAGTCCCAGTGTACTTAAACTAAAATAATTTGGCCGTAATGCCCCAAAACCATGAGTGAAATCACGATTTTAGTGCAAATTTTGCTTGTGTAGTTCGTTGTGTGCAAAAGTATGTGTAATAACTAATAACCACCATTTGAGTTTGAAGAATCTTCATTTAGCCGAAGTCATGTACATTAAATCTTCGTAATCGTAGATAGATGAAGGGAAACAAAAAAGAAGAAAAGAAAATGATTGTAGACACATCCTTCACTTCATTGGAAGGAACCAACAGTTTCTTGACTATTCTCTGAGCACTCAATACATTTATTGGACAATCTTGAAATGTGCTATATTATCCCTAGCAAGTATTTAGAACTCTTAAGACAAAGTTTTACGGTTTAATCACTTTTAATGTTTAACTAACAACTTAGTTCAATATAGGTGTTAGCCAAATTTCATATTACAAGCAAGATAAACAACAATCTAAAGCAAGTACGAAGCAACATGAAAATGCGGAAAATAAACAAACCACACAAAAAAACACGAAGACGTGTTTTCGAAGAGGAAAACCCAATCACCTAGGCAAAAAAATCCTCTCTGCCGACCACCCATCAGAAAACTCCACTAGTATAAATAGTTGTAGTACACGGATGACTATAAACCCTCCAAGCCTATATCTCCTTGTGTACTTGAGCCCTCTAAGCTCCAGTTAGCAACCAACTCCCTCGAGTCTTTTCTTCATCTAGCTACTCGAAGTCACCACCGTTGAGCCGCCAACAGAAAGACACCAAAGGATTTGGATTTTGGATATGGCTTCTCAAGTTTCCATTGTCATTCACTCACTCACAACCACAGGATCTGTGTATGTGGGTGAGGATGGTGGTTATAGAATCTCAATCAATACAATGAAGGAGATGGAAAAGAGAAGTAGGAGTTTGGTTTTTCTCAAGGAAAAAAGCTCTCTCTTTTCATACACTTGTTAGGCTTCACTCTTCTCTCACACTACTGGTTTCTAGGGTTTGTTAACCTGTATTTTAAGCCTCTTGTCATGCCACACAATTGTGTGTGTGTGTGTGTGTGCTGACAGGTAAGTAGTGGATAGGTGTAACGCAGAGTACAGAAATCATGCAACTCACGACCTGGTGGCGCCCTAAGGCCTCGTGGTGGTTGCAAGGTGCACGATTGCACACTCATCCAAAATACTTGCCACGTGGATCTTGCGGCCATCTAGGTCACCTCTTGGTCGCGACATCTCTAGATGATGCATCTTCTAAGTTTGAAGGAGAGGCTCAAGTACTCTACCCAAAATACATTAAAAGCCCAAGAAAATATAAATCAAACATAAATTGCATTACGAACACTTTTGTCACTGAATTAAGCAAACACTAAAATATGACTTCTCAAATCTCATAGAAGTTTAATTTTGGCAAAAACACTATTTTGGTCCCCACATTTTGGGGTAACAGTCAATTTGGTCCCTACATTTTGATAGCAATCAATTTGGTCCTTACTATTTTCAACTTGCAATCAATTTAGTTTTTACTGTTAAATTACTAATAGAAAATGCATACGTGGTAAACAATTTGTACAGTTGGAGGCTTAATATTAAAATATTAAATTAGATGCTGATGTGTCAAAATTTAAATGGCTGATATGGCCACATCAATGCTTAAATGAAAAAAAAAAAGGTGAAAAGCCCATTTTAGGTTGAGTTCTGTGCACTGTTCATGGAACCTGCAAAGAAGCTCAAGTACTCTACCCAAAATACATTAAAAGCCCAAGAAAATATAAATCAAACATAAATTGCATTACGAACACTTTTGTCACTGAATTAAGCAAACACTAAAATATGACTTCTCAAATCTCATAGAAGTTTAATTTTGACGAAAACACTATTTTGGTCCCTACATTTTGGAGTAATAGTCAATTTGGTCCCTACATTTTGGTAGCAATTAATTTGGTCCTTACTATTTTCAACTTGCAATTAATTTAGTATTTATTGTTAAATCACTAATAGAAAATGCCTACGTGGTAAACAATTTATACAGTTGGAGGCTTAATATTAAAATATTAAATTAGACGCTGATGTGTCAAAATTTAAATGGTTGATATGGCCACATCAACGCTTAAATGAAAAAAAAAAAAAAAAAGGCGAAAAGACCATTTTAGGTTGAGTTCTGTGCACTGTTCATAGAACCTGCAAGTACGGAAAAACACAAATCTAACTTTAAAACTGGGTCTCACGGCACTATTCACACATTTAAAAATTATTTCGCTACAGTGTTTTCAGTTTTCAGCAATAAGCGGTATCCAAACAAACCCTTAGTCCCTACATTTTGGTGTCACAGTCAATTTGGTCCCTATATTTTAGTAGCGGTTAATTCGGTCCCTGTTATTTTTAACTTGTAGTCAATTTAGTCATTATCGTTAACTCACTAATGGAAAATGCCTATTTGTCAAACGGTTTATATTGTTCGCGCACACGTGGCTAACATAATAAAAAAAATTATTTAATTGCTAATAAAAAAGCCACATTAGCAATTAAAAAAAAAAATCCACCTCTTAAAACAAAATGATGATTTTAAAGAATTAAATGAATTAATTAAAGAACTAAATGAATGAAAAAAAAATCCCCAGCTTTTCTTGAATTTTCTTGGCAACCAAACATAGAACCTAGCCAAATGATTTTAAAAAGTTTAAAAATGAATAGCTTTTGCTAGATAGGTTTCTCGCGATTTCACAAATGGTGAAGAGATATTTGGATCTAAGGAAAGCTCTCAAGTTCGAATGGACTCTCTTGAGCGAGAGAGTGGGTTTGTAGGAAACTGAGAGAGAGAGAGAGAGGTCTGTGTCTTGTTAAAACATAACTCTACTGAACCTAATTTGATAAGCCTTTAAATTTTCTTAAAATACTTTGACAGAGAAAGAGAGTAGGTTTGTGTTTCAAATTTTTAAGTTCTTAAGTGTGGGTATGTGTTTCAACCCCACTGCCTTGTTCCTACTTCCTATAGAGTGAGCTTGTGTTTCAAATTTAAACTTTAAAGCTCACACACATTGCTTAGGATATGCTTTTGTGAAAGCTAGTTGGCGATTTTTTTTTAATGTGTTTGGTAATGTTTGAGAAATTTCTTTGTGGCATTTCATCGCATAATTTGGATCTGTATTTGGTAGTGTTTGGATAGCAGGTGTTGGTGGAGAGTGGTAATGGAAGTGACGGTAGTGGTAGTGGTTATGGTGGTTACTGGGTTTTATGTTTTTCTAAATTGCAGTGTTTGGTTGCCAAGAACATTCAAGAAAAGTTAGGTTTTTTTAAAAAAAAATTTGAATTCATCATTTCAAAATTTTTATTTTCTGAGGTACATTTTTTTTTAATTTAAAATTTGTTGATGTGGCTTTTTTAGTAGCAATTAAATGTTTTTCTATATTATATTAGTCACGTGTGCGCCAACAATGCAAACTGTTTGCCATGTAGGCATTTTTCGTTAGTGGGTTAATAGTAGCCGCTTGGGAGGAGGGAATGGAATTGAATGGAAAGGAATAAAAAGAATAATTTTAGAATATTCTTCCCTTCTCTTATTTGGGAGTTTTAATGGATGGAATGGAAAATTCATTCCCTTGTTTGGGAATTTAAGTGGGAGGGAATGGAATGGGTAGGAGGGAACACTCATTTCTCTCTATTCTCTTAAAACCTCAAATTTTTATTCCCCTCGAAATTGGGAGGAATGGGAGGGAATGAAATTAGATTTAATGATTTTTTTTACTAAAACTCCCAAAATACCCCTATATATTCAACCATTTATTTTAAAATAAGGGTCTAATAGTAATATTGTCATAAAATGATTCCATTCCATTCCCTCCATATTGCTCCCAAATAGGATTACTTACATTCCATTCATTTTCATTATTTTCCATTCCTTTATTTTAAAACATCCAATCAAGATTACTTAATTCCATTCCATTCCATTATTTTCCATTCATTTCCCTTACTTAAATACATTCCATTCCTTTCCATTCCCTTATGATCATCTCATTCCATTCCATTCCCTTATGAACTCTCAAGCGGAGAGTAAATTGACTGCAAGTTGAAAATAACAAGGATCAAATTGATTGCTACTAAAATGTAGGGACCAAATTGACTGTAACCCCAAAATGTAAGGACCAAAGTAGTATTTTAGCCTATAATTTTATTATTAATTATTAGTGTAAATTTATGAAGGGTTAAAAAATTTCCGTTGTGGTGTTTACTATATATAAAAGAAGAATAAATTAATCAAGTAGCTTGAGTTAATGTTGTAAATGAATTAAGTCGTTCATAAATAGTTCAAGTTTGGTTTGATAACAAGCTCATTCATGTTTATTTGTTTATTAATAAGGCAAGCTTGAGCCTTAATTTTAAACTCTTTTAATCAGTAAGGTCCAAGTAAAAAAAAAAAAAAATTGTTCACGAGCAAGATTGTGAACAATAGAGCTTGATTAAAAAAAAGAAAAGAAAAGTTAAGCCTGAACAATATAGACTTAAAAAATAAACTTATATCTTACTAAGTTTTTAATAAATTGGGAGTTAGATCACTTGTCCACACCAAACGAGTTTGATAATATGCTTAATATGAGTTTAATAATGTACTTTTTGTCGAATCTTGAACTCGAGTTTTAGCTTGATATTGAGCCTGAGCTCAACTTGACCAATAAATCAAGCCAAGCCAAACCGAATTCAACATTTTGAAAGAGTTCAAACACTGGTTGTAGTCATGGGTAGGGGGGCTGCGGGGCTAAGGTTCCCCCTTGATTTTCTAAAAAAAGTCCTCCCCTCTATTTAATTTTAAAGAATTTAAAATATTGAGTAAATTTTAGGTATTGATCCCCCTTCATTATAAAAAAAATAAGAATAAATACTTTTTAATTTATTATTGTCTCATTTATTTTTTCTTTTAATATTGACTCTTTTGTCATATATAAGTCATTAATTTTAGGAGCATTTAAAGCATAAGTTTATAAAAATATACAAGTAAATCTTTTTAGCAAAATATTTTTGTTGTTTTCCAAAATGAGAGAGTTAAAGATACCGGAATGCAATGATACATTTGGCTTGGCCCCCCTTGAGAAAATTTTCTAAATGTATTGAGCTTGAATATTCAATGCTCAATAAAACTCTAATTATTTACGGCTCCAACTTGATTTTGCCAACAAGAAAATGAATTAAGGTCAAGAGTCTTATAAATCAATGGCTTGTGATCATTTTTTAAGAGAATTAGGGTTCAAATACCCATTTTCCCATTATAAAATCAAATATAAAATGATAATAATAAAGCTTAAACATATAATTTTTATTTTAAAGTTGAACTTGTGGAATTCAAAAGCAAATTAGATAAATGAATGTTAAACTTTTAAGGGTCCTATTAACGAGTGTGTTAAGGCACAAATTAAAAACTAATAAATGCTAAAAATTATGAGTTGTAATGTACATTTAAAAAAAATACACGTGTTAATACAAATGACTGTAGATGTAGATAGATTTTTTTTGGAAAAAACACAATTTTAGTCCCTATATTTTGGAATCACAGTCAATTCGGTCCTTACATTTTAGTAGCAGTCAATTTGATCCCTGCTGTAGGGTCTGCTTTTGTTGCCCAAGCCCAAAGGATATGGGTTAAAGGCCCAACGAACCCAGAACAATGAATTTGTAGAGAGTGGATCGAAAGTTTAGGCGCTGGCCGGCGTTCACGAAACATGAACTCCTTTCTCTTTTATTGAAGAAATACTTAGAACAGTTTACAACTGGAGGATGCTCCTCGGCCCATGGCCGGGGAGGCTTTTTCTCCCTTTTTTCCTCTCCCCCCCCCTCAGAAGGGATTCCCTTACATTATATACCCTTTACCCAACCAATCCTAGCCCTACACTTGTTGAGTGATCAGGACATTACTCAGGTGTTTGTCCCATCAGCTACCTTCCCATTCTCTTTGGGAGTCGCGGCAGCCAAGGTGGCACTGGTGCGGAGTCCTTTCCTCATTAATGCGGCCAGGGCGGTAGTTAGGTGCGTTAAATGCGGAGGTGACAGTCTGTCATGAGCTTGTTCCTCTTCCGGGCTTCCATTGCTGGCGCGTGGTACTGCCTCTCTGTTCTTGGAGTGGTCAGGAAGGCTCCATTGGAAGTGTTTGCAGGTTGCCTTAAGTTCTCGGATGTCCGATGATGGGGTCGTCCTCGGCCTGGCCAGCTGTGCGCCTGGGCTTCTTCTTTTCCTCCTTGGATTTTAGGTGCCTCCTCGGCTCGGGCCTTCGGCCCAGGAACGAAATGGGCTGGGCCGTAGGATTCCTTGGCCCCACAATAGCCCCTCAAAATCTTGCTATCCGCACTCTCGGGCGGAGGGGAGGATTTTGATGTCCTCGGGCGTGCGACGCGTCCCATTGAGTCTGGCCCTCTGTTGGTACTGGAGTCTTTTCGTTTGCCCCAGAAGCGTTACTGGCGCCTCGAAGTGCGCGATGCGCCTTTCATTAAATCAAGACGGCTCTGTGCTCCCCACGTTCAACGGGAGGATGATAATCCAACGGTGGGGATTCGCCTAACAGTTATGGGCGGGAAAACCCGCGTGGCTCCTTGATTTGGGGTATAAATACCCACTCGAAAGGCCGGTCCCTCTGTTTACTCGCATTCAAGAGTCTACATCTCCAGCATAAAAAGCTTGTCCGAGGAGCTTCTACTCATTTCTGTAAGTCGCTCTATCTTTCTTCATATTTTCTTCCTCTCTATTCTTCCTTCTCTTTCATTTGCTCTTTCTTAGCTCACTTAGGCATCATTTGGGATGGGTAGATTTAAGAAATACGTTTACACTGAGGAGGCGATGGAGAAATTCATCGCCGATTATAAGATACCCAGCAACGTGGGCTTGAGGTATTGTGAGGAGGGCGAGTGGCGCTTTCGGAGGCAGGAGGGTGAGGTGGTGATTCCCATCGTTGCCTTCGTTGAAGGTGGCATGAGAATACCCATGGGGCCGGTGATGAGGGGCTACCTGACGTACTTCCGGCTAGCCCCCACCTAGTGTGCCACCAACGTCTTCAGAATTCTGGGTTGTGTGGACGCCCTGAACGAGAAGATGGGGTTGAGGTTGACCCACCACGACGTTAACTGGTGTTATAACCTCCAGTGCCTGAAGGGCAAATCTTACTACCTGAAGACCAGGGATGATAGGGTCCGGCTCATTCAGTGCCTCCCTGAGTCCAGCAAGGGGCTGAACAAGGACTTCCTCATCGTGTCTGGAGAGTGGCACGATGGCCTTCACTGCCCAACGACGGAGGGGACCCCAGGTGGGGCAGTGGGAAAATGGGGGGAGGGCTCTAGGACCCTAGTCAGTTCCATTCTTTATTTCGTCTGTTTCTTTTGCACCGTTTGGTTATTAATGTGAATGTGTCTTCTTTTGCAGATCCGCACGCCTTCACGCGCCACTTCAGTCTGATCAACCGGGAAGACTTGCAGAAGGCGCTGAGGGCAGAGGTTTTCGTGAACGAAGCCGATAATCAAGTTAGGGCCGCTCACCAGATCTTGGGATACGACCCGGCTCAAAAGTCATTCGCGGCGCCAAAGTACGTGATCAGAGCAAAGGATCCTCGGCTTCGAAAAATAATCGTGACCGAGAACGGGTTCCAGTTCCCCGACCCTCCACATCAGAAGGAGTAACACCTGCGGGTCCCTCCTCCTCCCTTGGACTCTCAGAGCCCGTCGAAGAAAGGCTAGAGAGGGAAGTGGAAGTTGCCGATTTTGGCCCTGCTGAGGACGATTTTGACGTTTTTGAACAAGTTCACCAGTCCGAAGACCCTCCAGGAGACCTGGGCAATCCTCGTCTGACAGAAGCAGACTTCCTAGCGTCCAAGTCCCCTCCCCGGCAAAAAATGGGTTACAAGAAAAGGCCCCAATCTAGCATGCTGGATCTGATCGAAGGCCAACCAGGGAAGTCTGAGCCAAAACTTCCTCCTCCTCCTCCAAAGACTCGTTCTGCCCCGGGCAGGTCGGCCCCTACCCATTCAGGGCCTCCTCCTTCTCCGCCTCAGACGAGTCTGCCTTCTAGGCACGAGCCCTCTGATCCTAAACAGAGAAAGGACAAGGGCAAAAGGCCAGTCGAGGAAAAGTCCGGGTCTCCCCGGGAGGAGGGCGATACTCGGCGGCCGTCCAAACAGTTGAAGATAGGCTCCCGAGGCCCGGATAAACAGGTTGACGCCCAGCCCGAGGCTCAGGCCTGGTTTCCTGCCCCGATGCTCCATGGGGGGCCTCTGAGGGAAGACTCCTCCCTCAGGGATTTCAAAGAGGGCGAAGGCGCGTACGTGGCCGACGCGCTCGAGAGGTGCCTGCTACTACCAGCTGACATGGCGGAGCTGGGAACTATGAGGAGTAGGGAGGTCTTCCTCTGCCTCAAGCGGTATTTGGGAATGGTAAGTCCCTCAGTACTTATGATTCTTTCTAGTTTCAGCTGTTTCTTCCCCTTTTCTCAGCTTGGTTGGCTGTGTACTCGTTTTGTTTAGCAGGCCGTTCAGGCCACTTATAGGTTAGAGGACGTGGCCTGTGATCAGGGGAAAGCCATGGATGTGGAGCGTGAGAAACGCTTGGATGCCACTCGGACCCTTAAAAACTCCGAGGCTGATCTTGCCAAGGCCCGGGAGGAGCTGAGGGCGATGACCAGTGCTCGGGACAATGCCCTGTCAGGCCTCGCCGGCTTCTAGAAGCAGGCCAAAGATCAGTCGAAGCGCCTGGGCGAGGCAGAGGAGCAGCTGAAGACTGCAAAGGAGCTGCTTGCTGGTCTGCCAAAGAAGGTGGCTGCTGCCGAGGAAGCCAAGAGGGTGGCCGAGTGGGCCAGGGACGAGGCCGTGAGGGCCAAGTTTGAGGCTGACCATGGTAGGGAGGACGCCCTGGCCTCTAAGTAGGAAGCCGAGGAAGAGGCCTATGCTGTGGGGATGGCCGAGACAGAAGCAGCCTTTAGGGCTCAAATCCCCGGGCTGTGCAGGCGCTACTCTGCTGAGGTTTGGAAGGAGGCTCTCAAGCAGGCTGAGGTTGAGGCCTCGTCCGACTTGTGGAAGGAGGAAAGGGTGTACTACCCTCCTGCCATCCGCGAGGCAACTCCAGGTGGCGCTGAGGCTGGAGAGGCTGCAGAGGAAGCCGGTGCTGCTACGGGTGAGGACACCTCAATCGCTGAACCCATGGGTGAGCTTGTCCAAGTAAGTGACCCTCCCGAGGTAGGTGAATCAGGTGAGGGCCCCGTTGAGGAGGCGCCCCAGGAGGTTGCGAAGTCCACCTCTGAAGCTGAAGTTCCTGCTGCTGAGGAGGCGGCCGTTCCTGCCGCGCCTTCGCAGGCCGTCTCTTCTGGCCAAAGCTCAGAAGGCTCTGAAGCTGCTATGGTCCAGCCCCCTGCTGAGGGAGGAAAATAAGTGGGCAGGGCAGGCCCCTCGACGCCGTCGTCTCTCTTGTCTTTTGCATTTTTTTTTTGAATTGTAATGTGACGTTCATCATGTAATCCTTATGGATTTAATGCAATGTGATTTCTATTTCTCCTTCCAATTGTTCTGGCTGTTTGTACATCTGCGTGTTATTCGTTTTCTCTTTTCCTTGTTGTCTCCTCTTTTTCTTTACTTGCATGATTTTATCGCCAATTATACTTCGGCCAGTCATGGCAGCGATTGTAATAACGTGAAGGTACGTACGCATAGGCAGTCCCTTTATGTCTCCAGGACCAGGTGGGGCTCTTGTTTTCCCAACATTCTAACACTTAGAATCTTCTGAAGTAGTTAGTTTCCCGTAGGCGTGAGTCCTGGGACCATGCAGTGCTTTTGGTTCTGTCTAACACCTAGAATCCTCTGAAGGAGTTAGTTTCCCCATAGGCCTGAGTCCTGGGACCATGCAGTGCCTTGGTTCTGTCTAACACTTAGGATCATCTAAGGTGGTTAGTTTCCCCGTGAGCCTGAGTCCGAGGACCATGCAGAGCCTTGGTTCTGTCTAACACTTAGGATCATCTGAGGTGGTTAGTTTCCCCGTGAGCCTGAGTTCGAGGACCATGCAGAACCTTGGTTCTGTCTAACACTTGTTCTTCTGAAGTGGTTAGTTTCCCCATAGGCCTGAGTCCGAAGACCATGCAGAGCCTTGGTTCTGTTTAACACTTGGTCTTTGAAGTCATTAGTTTCCCCATAGGCCTGAGTCCGAGGACCATGCAGTGCCTTGGTTCTGTCTAACACTTGGTCTTTGAAGTAGTTAGTTTCCCCATAGGCCTGAGTCCGAGGACCATGCAAAGCCTTGGTTCTGTCTAACACTTGGTCTTTGAAGTCGTTAGTTTCCCCATAGGCCTGAGTCCGTGGACCATGCAGTGCCTTGGTTCTGTCTAACACTTGATCTTTGAAGTAGTTAGTTTCCCCATAGGCCTGAGTCCGAGGACCATGTAGCGCCTTGGTTCTGTCTAACACTTGTTCTTCTGAAGTGGTTAGTTTCCCCATAGGCTTGAGTCCGAGGACCATGCAGTGCCTTGGTTCTGTCTAACACTTGGTCTTTGAAGTCGTTAGTTTCCTCATAGGCCTAAGTCCGAGGACCATGCAGTGCCTTGGTTCTGTCTAACACTTGGTCTTTGAAGTCGTTAGTTTCCCCATAGGCCTGAGTCCGAGGACCATGCAGAGCCTTGGTTCTGTCTAACACTTGGTCTTTGAAGTAGTTAGTTTCCCCATAGGCCTGAGTTCGAGGACCACGCAGTGCCTTGGTTCTGTCTAACACTTGGTCTTTGAAGTCGTTAGTTTCCCCATAGGCCTGAGTCCGAGGACCATGCAGTGCCTTGGTTCTGTCTAACACTTTATCTTTGAAGTAGTTAGTTTCCCCATAGGCCTAAGTCTGAGGACCATGTAGTGCCTTGGTTCTGTCTAACACTTGTTCTTCTGAAGTGGTTAGTTTCCCCATAGGCTTGAGTCCGAGGACCATGCAGTGCCTTGGTTCTGTCTAACACTTGATCTTTGAAGTAGTTAGTTTCCCCATAGGCCTGAGTCCGAGGACCATGCAGTGCCTTGGTTCTGTCTAACACTTGTTCTTCTGAAGTGGTTAGTTTCCCCATAGGCCTGAGTCCGAGGACCATGCAGTGCCTTGGTTCTGTCTAACACTTGGTCTTTGAAGT
Source organism: Quercus ilex subsp. ballota (assembly GCA_032727855.1). Classification (NCBI taxonomy): domain Eukaryota; kingdom Viridiplantae; phylum Streptophyta; class Magnoliopsida; order Fagales; family Fagaceae; genus Quercus; species Quercus ilex. Next base: position 23,717,426 of record CM064913.1, on the reverse strand, counting down.
AGTTAGTTTCCCCATAGGCCTGAGTCCGAGGACCATGCAGAGCCTTGGTTCTGTCTAACACTTGGTCTTTGAAGTAGTTAGTTTCCCCATAGGCCTGAGTCCGAGGACCATGCAGTGCCTTGGTTCTGTCTAACACTTGTTCTTCTGAAGTGGTTAGTTTCCCCATAGGCCTGAGTCCGAGGACCATGCAGTGCCTTGGTTCTGTCTAACACTTGGTCTTTGAAGTAGTTAGTTTCCCCATAGGCCTGAGTCCGAGAACCATGCAGAGCCTTGGTTCTGTCTAACACTTGGTTTTTGAAGTAGTTAGTTTCCCCATAGGCCTGAGTCCGAGAACAATGCAGAGCCTTGGTTCTGTCTAACACTTGATCTTTGAAGTAGTTAGTTTCCCCATAGGCCTGAGTCCGAGGACCATGCAGAGCCTTGGTTCTGTCTAACACTTGGTCTTTGAAGTAGTTAGTTTCCCCATAGGCCTGAGTCCGAGGACCATGCAGAGCCTTGGTTCTGTCTAACACTTTCATTTCTCTGTAAGTAGGGGTTTGTCCTCAGACCGCTTTACTAGAGACGATTCCTCCTTCGGTCGGATTATGATCTTACACGTGGCGTTGATCTCGCCTCCAGCTCGAGCCCCCATCTTTTTTATTTGCGAAGCGTCCCTTGGCCGTTCGTGTTCCGCGCTTGACGCTTCGGTGCGCGAGACGCGCCTTCATTAATGGCCTCGTGAATTAACATAAGTCCAACGGTCTACGGCCCCCTTGGAATTTGGTAGCTTCATTATTAGCCCTGCTGGTAACTCTCTTTTCGAATTCTGCGTGAATTAATTCTCACCAACCCTCATCCTCTATATAAGGCTTTCCGGGTGGATGGTTTCTCCATACTCCATGAACCTCCGAACACAAATAGAAAGAACACACCCTTTCAGCTCCCCAAGCCCCTTTAATAACCCCGCCGGAATTGTGACCGGAGTTAGTAGATATGGGGCGGCTTTGGGCGGGTGTGAGGACATCCGTGCCAAGAGCCGTTGTGGCCGCAGCCCCCACTGGGCTTCCGGTGCGGCAGAGTCTAGGCGTAACCCCGATGGCGCCATGCACGGTGGCCCAGAGGGATGTCGTTGAAGTACCTAACGTCTCTCCTCGGAGCGCACCCCCGACGGAGGAGACATGCGAACTCACATCATGGGCGGTGCTCGGGTGTTGCCGTCTCCAACGGCCAACGCTCGTGGGGGTTGGAGAAAATCAAGGGAACATCACGGGGGAGGGCGTCCCGGAGCCCCTGCATCTGCTCCTCGCTTTGTTCAAGCTCCGCCGCTCCGAGAAAGGAGTTGTTGGTGGCCTTGAAACAAGCCAGCCTCAGCCCCCTTCCGCCCGCTTACTGTCAAGTTCTCCCATTCTCTTGATGCCAGTAAGGGTACGGGTTGACACTTCCCTCTAGCTAGTTTTAGGACGGGTCCGCCTGGGCCTCTAATTGTAATTTGTAACTTTTCTTTTTATGAAATAATATCAAGCTTTCTTTCTTTGCTGTTGAATCTTCTGTCTCGAGCTTTTGTCTTTCTGCAGTGTTTGTTTGGTAGTTCCTTTTTTTTTTTTTTTGCATCACCACCGATCTTCCGTAGAATGGTTATTTAGAACAGTCGCCTGTTGCGCCGGCCGGCGCACTAATCCTCCCCACAGACGGCGCCAATTTTAGGGTCTGCTTTTGTTGCCCAAGCCCAAAGGATATGGGTCAAAGGCCCAACAAACCCAAAATAATGAATTTGTAGAGAGTGGATCGAAGGTTTAGGCGCTGGCCGGCGTTCACGAAGCATGAACTCCTTTCTCTTTTATTGAAGAAATACTTAGAACAGTTTACAACTGGGGGATGCTCCTCGGCCCATGGCCGATGAGGCTTTTTCTCCATTTTTTCCTCTCCCCCCCCCTCAGGAGGGATTCCCTTACATTATATACCCTTTACCCAACCAATCCTAGCCCTACACTTGTTGAGCGATCAGGACATTACTCAGGTGCTTGTCCCATCAGCCGCCTTCCCATTCTCTTTGGGAGTCGCGGCAGCCAAGGTGGCACTGGTGCGGAGTCCTTTCCTCATTAATGTGGCCAGGGCGGTAGTCAGGTGCGTTAAATGCGGAGGTAACAGTCTGTCATGAGCTTGTTCCTCTTCCGGGTTTCCATTGCTGGCGCGTGGTACTGCCTCTCTGTTCTTTGAGTGGTTAGGAAGGCTCCATTGGAAGTGTTTGCTGGTTGCCTTAAGTTCTCGGATGTCCGATGATGGGGTCGTCCTCGGCCTGGCCAGCTGTGCGCCTGGGCTTCTTCTTTTCCTCCTCGGATTTTAGGTGCCTCCTCGGCTCGGGCCTTCGGCCCAAGAACGAAGTGGGCTGGACCGTAGGATTCCTTGGCCCCACACCTGCTATTTTCAATTTGCAATTAATTTGATTCCTACTATTAACTCATTAATGAAAAATACTATGTGTCAAACGATGTGCATCGTTGACACACTTAAAACTTACGTGTCAAGTAAAATAATAGTAATAAAATGGTAAAATACTATTTTGGTACCTAAACTTTATTAAAAGTTTGTTTTTCGTCCCTAAACTTTAAAAAGTTTTTTTTTATCCCAAAACTTTGTAAAGAGTTTTTTTGAATAGTATAGAGACAAAATATGAACTTTTTAATAGTTTAGAGATGAAAAACAATTTTCTAGTAAAGTTTAAGGATATAAATAAAATATTTTCAATAATTTAGGGATGAAATATGAACTTTTTAATAGTTTAGAGATGAAAAATGAACTTCTTAAAGTTTATGGATGAAAAACAAACTTTTGGTAAAGTTTAGGGACTAAAATAGTATTTTACCAATAATAAAATATAATAAATATTTATATGAATGCCACGTCAGATTTTAAATAAAAAATTCCAAATAACAGAAATATTAACTAAAAATTTTATTTTCTTTCTCACTTTCTTACCAACCAAACACACCAACAAACGCAAGAAAAATCTCATTACTATGTCCAAAAAAATAAAATCTAAATTTGAAAAACCCATTCTCAGATTGTTCATTTTTCCTTTCTTCCTCACTCTCTCTATCCACTAGAACCTTTGCACCTTTGGTGAATCTGATAGCCCATTGTACAAACCGTCCATCTCTCTCTCTCTCACCGCTCCAATATCCAATTCCGGTTATGACCACCCACCCCATCAAAAATAGAAAGTCACATACTTTGGAATTATAAAAAGAAAAAAAAATATATATAAAAGGGGTTCATACCCAGGTGGGGGCTAGGCCCTCTGGGTCCATTTTTTTTTTTTAGCTATTATATATTTTATTTTGTAGTTAGGCCTCCTTACAAAATTTTAGCCTATTTTTTTCTCAATAAGTCTAACTAGTTTCATCCAAATAGAAACTATCCAACACAAAAACTTAACAAAAACAATAAAAACATTCACAATGGTGATTTTATTTTAGCAAAAAAAAAAAAAAAAAAACTATTTTACCACCAAAGAACCAAAAAATCATGTGTTATTGGACAAGTTAAAACTAAATTTTTGCAACTACAGTAAAATACCAGTTTATTATAGCAAGTTGTTAAAAATAAAATAAAATATTTTATTAAGATTATATATCTTCCTTCAATTAAAAAACTTAAATTCTCTCTGTTCTTTTATTATTTTAATGAGTTGTTTATATTATTTTGAATGAAGTGATAAAAAAAATAGAACATTTAATATTGGTTGTATTGTAAAGTGAGGTGATAAAATAGTTTTTTAAGGTACTAAAAGCTAAATTTTTTAGCAATACCACTGTGAATGTTCTAACTTCAAAAAAATAAAAATCTTAGCCAGCCTAGCATTAAAAAAATTATGTTGTTTTTGTTTTTATTGGTAAATGATTGCATCTTAATGTATTTAGAAACGATTTTGTGTATTTATTATTTTTTAATACTATATGGACGCCTATTTGGAGTTTTTTTTTAATACTCTGGCCTCGCTAGCTTAAAATTTTGAGTTCGCCCCTGCATAAAAATGATTGAAGTCAACTGATGTTCATATCCATAGAATTTTTATTGAGTTCATAACCTTAGAAATGATAGAATAACTGATGACCAAACTTTAGACATGTTATTGAGGTTCATACCCATTGTAATGTTACGATCACATTAGTAGTACTTGAACCCGTTCGATGATGATGATTCTGAGATTTCTTTTTAGCTTTCGGACCTTTCAGTCACAATGGACACTTTTTTTGTGTTTCAGATTTGGGTCTGTTTAAGATCTGCTTATTTTGTTAAAACTGAATTTTTTTTTGCTGAAAGTACGGTAGATAAAGGTAAAAATTAGCTGAAATAGTACAGTGAGATCCATGAATAATACCAAAAAGTGCAGTGGGACCTATGAATAGTAGCAAAAATAAGCTAAATGGTAAAATAAGCTGGTAAAATTAATCATACCAAATAGACACTTGATTTGATTTTTTTTTAAAAAGAAGTGGAAGTGAGATTTTCATCTGTGTTTGTTGGTGTGTTTTGTTTTGTTTTTTTTTTTTTTTTTTTTTTTTTGAGAATGTGTTTGTTGGTGGGTTGGTTGTTAAGAAAGTGAGAGAGAAAATAAATTTTATATTTTATTTTTGGATTTTGGATTTTTTATTTAAAAGCTTATGTGGCATCTTTTTTTTTTTTTTGAGAAACTACGTGGCATCTTTTAGATGTATATTAAATTTTATTATTATTATTTTATTCGCCACGTAAGCTTTGTGAGTGTTAACGGTCTACATTGTTTGCCACATGTTTATTTTCCGGTAGTGAGTTAATAGCAGAGACTAAATTGACTATAAATTGAAAATAATTAGAATCAAATTGAATGCTATCAAAATGTAGGGAGTGTTTTTGCTTATTTATTTATTTATTTATTTTTGAATGTATACAGTTTAAAATTAGTTTTCTCAAAATTTATAAAATTATTATTTAATAATAAAGTATTAAATGCATTTTAAATTTTAAGCATGGGCTTGATAATTCGTGAAAAAAAAAATCCAAACTTTAATAGTCGGGTGAGCTGGAGTTGAGTTTACACCATGAATCACAATGGAACTTCTTGTCCAAATCGTAAATGCCAAAAACGGGGAGTAGAACGAGTACGAGAGAAGTAGAAGTAGAAGTAGAAGTAGGAGTGTGAAAGTGGAAGTGAACCACTCATTCAAAACGCCACGTGTTCCTCCAACGGCCAAGCCTTGGTCATTCATTCCCACTAAATACAAAGTACAAACTAAACATATTAGAATCGAAGAAGATGATGTAAAAGTAGAACTAAAAGAAAACAGAAGAAACTCTTACAACTTGTTATTATTGAGGCACCAAAACCAAATTGTTCATTCATCTATCTAATCTTAAATCTACCTGTCAAAAAAAGAGAAGAGACTCTCTGCTCTGTTCCACTATGGTTGCTACAGCAACAACACAGCTTGGCTGTTGTGGAACCGAGTCTCTCAGTCTCAGTTTCAGGTGCACCTACTTTCCGGCCCGTTTTTCACTCCCAAACAGATGGACCAGGTCCAACCGCAACCGGGTTTTCGCTGTCGCCACCGATCCCAAACCCTCCTCCTCCTCCACGTCACCACCAAACTCCGTCAAATCGAAGTCCGTCAACGGAGCTTCCACGGTAATTTTATTACTACTTCGATTTTTTGATTTTTGATTACTTACATATTTTAATAAGTTAATTAATGGAATGGCAGAGAATTGGAGAAGTATCACAGGAAATAAAAAGAGTGAGGGCACAAATGGAAGAAAATGAAGAGTTAGCTATACTGATGAGAGGTCTTCGGGGTCAGAATCTAAGGGATTCACAGTTTGCTGCGGATGATGTTCAGCTTCGCCTTGTTGAGGTATATGATTATTAATCATATATATATATTGCTTCAATTCTATTGTGCTATTTGTCTGTCTTATTTAAACCAAACGGTTTGCTCCTATTCTATTCTCAGACTCAGAAATCGTAGCAGGCCTAAAATAGTGTACCAAGTAGGAACTGAAGATGCGAACATGTATATATATCACTGAATTGGATTGTAGTTAGAACTTACTTAGAAGCAATGAAAGCTTTATTATAATAATAATAATAATAGTAGTAGTAGGAGAAAGGAACAACACACCAATCATTGAGTCCGCGATCGCTGGAGATTTTCCAATTTTTATTTGTGTATTTTTTTCCCTAATAAAATGCTTGATATGTAAAAAAAGGTTGGACCGAGTGGACAAAACTCCCACTTTTGCAAGGTTTGATATGTAAAATGCTTTTTGGTCGAATGCACCTGCCATTGCAACTTAACCTCTAAGCTGAAAGTTAGTTAGGAACTACAGGTATGAGATGCCTGCCTTTTGAGATTGCTTTTATGATGCCAAATACTCCTGAGTTCATCATGTTACATACAGATCTATTTGGTGCTAATCATTTGCCTTTGGGCCTTGGGTCAGGTGTAAAGGAACGAAATTGGAGTAGGTAGGGCTTAGGCTCAAACTTGAACTGTTAGAGATATATTAGCCCAATAGCATAGGCCTAACATGAACTAATTAAAATGAAAAAGAGAAAAGAAAAACAATTTCCGGAAGTATCTGAATGTGACCTTATAAGATGGAATACAATTACTTATCACTATTCCATAAATTGTATATTTAATTTTAAGTCTTGCACATGATTATTGATTAGTCAGCTTTTAGAGTGGATGGTGTTTCTAAAATGACCTGGGCAACTTATAAAATGGTAACTGTTGGAGGCTACATTCTTTCATGAGAGGTTAAGAAGTGATAGTTTGATATCAATGGATGAGATCTTCTCGCAATCCATCATGTTTTCTTTTGTGAGGCCTTTAAACTGAAGCTTTCTAGTTGGTATGACTATTTGCCTCTCGTAATGTTCTTTTTGGTGCTTCCGTAGGTAGATGAAAGCAGTGAGTTTTTGCCGTTGGTGTATGACCCTGCTAGCATTTCAGCATATTGGGGAAAACGACCACGTGCTGTTGCAACACGTATTGTCCAGTTGCTATCTGTTGCTGGGGGTTTTCTTTCACGCCTTGCTTTAGATGTGATAAACAAGAAGGTCAAAGAGGTACATATTTGTTTCCTTTTTTATTAACTCATTAAACAATTTGTAGAACATCAGTTTGTTTTTCATGATTGGGGAAATATTTTCGAGTTCATGTACCATCTATAATCTCTATGATGTTTTATTTTTTCTTCCCTTGTACCAACTTCCATTATGGTTTTTACTTTTTGTATATCTATATTCTGAATTTGTTTCTTAGACCTAATGCAATGGTTTTTGAAAAGCCTTTGCTGTTATGGTTTTGTGAGTTTGTGCACTCTTGAAGGAAAGGAAGCCTGTTTAATACTGTATGTGTTGGGAATGGCCATATATTCTTAAGAAAGGTATATGAATCCAAAACTATACATACAAGTATGGGTTTGTGTGTACATATGTGTTGTTGTTATTTTAAAAAAAAAAAAATTATATTTGTGAAGCCATCTATCTTTTAGTTGTCGAATGACTGCATTTTTTGTTGTTGTTCCTTGATCTTAAGATATGAAGAAACCAAACCTTTTTAGAAGGGAACTGCTCTCCCTCTCTGTCTCTCTCTCTCTCTCTCTCTCTCGTGCTTGTGTAGATATGGAATATTTACATTTTTGCAGATACCTTTTTTATTTATAGATGTGCTGTAAAGTTGGTGTCATCTGGACTGACCGCTTTCAGATGATAATTTAGTCTCTATCATATTCTTAGGTGACTGTGTCTAGGTAGACTGATACTGTGAGATGCTTGTGCTGACTTTTTAGTTGTTATTTTCATTTGTCTTTCAGCTTGCTATTCTGCTTCTTTATTTTTTGCCAATTTGGATTTAGGAAAACCCTTTAACCCCTCACCCCCCTCCCTAATCCAAGTTACAAAAAAGAGACCAAATAAAAGAAAGAGGCATCAATGTTTGGATGTGTGGAATGCTATCTTTTTGTGCTTGATGTGTGCATTTGGAGGGATAGAAATGCTAGGACCTTTGTTGGAACTGAAGTTTCATTACTTAAACTGAGATGTTCTGAGATCACTCTTCAATTGGATGAGAGCCATAGTAGGTTTTACCACTTCTTTTTGGATTTCTTGGATCTTTGTTTTTTCTTGTGAATCTCATGTACTTCCCATGTAGTAGGGCTGCATCCTTTTATTTTTATTTTTTTTCTTTTTAAATTCTTGTGATGGATGTAAGATCTTTCAGTTTTAAACTGCATTGATTAATGACAATAACTTTCACCTTGAAGCTCTTTTTCCTGCTATGGGATTCCTCCATCAATTGATGTCATGCATTGCAAATTATGAGGCAGATACGCTTTCAAAAAACTTGCATCTAGTTGTAGTGTTCCTTAATTGGTCTTAATGTAGCTACAGGTTTGAAATGAGCCCTTTTTCATGTCCAATCTCTCTTTTTTTTTGGATAAGTTTGTTTATGTCCAATCTTTAAAAGCAACTTCTCATTTAATGTATGCTTTTTCTCTCTAATTGCTTTTCCATAATCAGAATGAAGTCGCTAGAGCAATCGAGTTAAGGGAAATTGTTACCTCTTTGGGTCCGGCATATATCAAACTTGGTCAAGCATTGAGCATTCGACCAGATATACTGTCACCTTCTGCAATGATTGAGCTGCAAAAACTTTGTGATAAGGTAGAGTGCTTGTGCTTTTTTATCTATTTATTATTATTAGTTTTCTTTTCCATTAGTGACGTGATTGCATTTGATCAAAGGTACTATCCCTATGCTAAGATCTTCTAAAGACAAAAGGGGGGAAATTATTATTATTTTTTGGATGACAAAGAACCTCTTCAAGTTAGAGTCACTTAGATTTCGTGTACCCACCCAATCGAGTAAATCTCAAATACACGACCCCGCCCACAAGAACTATGTCTATAGGATATCCATAACATTCAGTTATGTTAGAATAAAGATGGATACATTACAAGAATATTCAGTTGCATTATTTTGCCTAAATATATATTTATCTGCTAGAATTTACACATGTTTGACATAATTTCAGCTAATACCTTTGGTCGGTCAATGAGACTTTTTGACTGAAACAAATTGGGGGTAAGGCTGCCTACCATAACCTTACAAAATTGGGAGCTTTGTACACTGGGTACAACCTTTGATCAGTCAGTGAGGCTTTTTTAAATGGGCAGTAAATTATGGGTGTAAAAACAACAAAAAACAATCTGGGCTTGTGGATTAAGATAATTTCCAGCACTGTTTGAATTGTGAGGTATGAGTTTTATTAGAAGATCTATAAAGGAAAGTGTCCAAGGTGGCTCACAAGCTTTGGATCATGGTGTTCTTAATAAATCAGGATGAGCCAAGCTTGTGGAGAAGGCCTTTCAGCTTCATGTTTTACTTAGGCAGACATTGGGAAGGCTTGTCCTGTCCCTGTTGTCAGTTGCAGTTAATGCAATTGAATATGAACTTGAATATCCAGTTTTCATATTTTAAACTCTATAAATATTATATAAACCCCTCCACCCCCCCCCCCCCCCCTTTCTTATTTTTTGGTAAACGAAACTACAATACATAACATTACAGTCCCAATCTTGTAACATATCCAATCCATCCTCAGATCTCCACTTGTCAAATGAGGAGAGATGCCACATAGCTTGATTTCTGCTTAATATTGTATGAATTTATATATATTAGGTACCCCTCTTACCCCTCTTCATAGCTGATATTCTGTTTAATGATATATGAAGGTTCCTTCATTTCCAGATGATGTAGCTATGGCTCTTATTGAGGAGGAACTTGGTCAGCCATGGAATAATGTCTATTCTGAGCTATCATCTTCACCAATTGCTGCTGGTAGCCTCCCAGATAACCTTTTATATACTAGAATTCTGAAGTTCACTTAGTTCCAAAGTATTTATTCTTTATTCTGCAATGGCAGCATCTCTTGGACAGGTGTATAAGGGCCGTTTGAAGGAAAATGGGGATCTGGTGGCTGTCAAAGTGCAAAGGCCGTTTGTTCTTGAGACGGTTACAGTTGATTTGTACGTCATACGGAACTTGGGTTTGGTTCTACGGAAGTTTCCACAGGTAGTGTTAATCAGATCTGATTTGTAGTCACTTATCTCTTTCTTAAAACAATTCCCCTCTTTTGAAGGAGTAACTATAGTTAGCAATAATGGCTTATCCACACCCCATCCCTTGGCTTTCTGCTTTTATTTTTCAGATCTCAGTAGATGTAGTCGGATTGGTAGATGAATGGGCTGCTCGTTTTTTCGAAGAGTTAGATTATGTTAATGAAGGGGAAAATGGAAAATTCTTTGCTGAAATGATGAAGAAGGACCTTCCTCAGGTTTTTCTAAAAACTCTGAATGTATACTTTATTATGTTTCAAGAATTTTCTGTTGATTTATGCTGTCAAGCTTAGTTAGAAACTTCTATTTTGTTCACATATCATGAAGTAATGCTAAAAGGTGTAAATTAGGCAATGAAATAACTAAAATGGTCAAGTTAAAATAAAGCATGGACAAGATGTATTAAATTCGGTTAGCTCTGTGTAGGACTAGTCTATTGATCATTGCCAAATGAGGATGCTGTTTAACAATAGCTGTCATGGTCCCATTTCAATGTTTAAACAGTCAATATAGTGTAGATAGACTCAGGTGCCTTTTCTAGTATGACATTCTTCTGTAAAGGAATGAATTTTTTGTCTCCAGGATAATGTCCCTCAACTGCCATTTTGCCATGTTTACATTTAACAATGATAGATAGGCTTGAAGCGAAAGGGTCTGTTCCTTATATTTACTTTCATGCCAATCCTTGGGTATGAAATGCCTATGGTTATTTTGGATATCAAACCTGCAATAACATGATGCAAATTCTTCAAATGAGCTGTGAGCCTGTGATGCCGGCTGACTGTGAAAACCTTGGCATGTGAAGTATATGTTTATTAATGCCCGGGAATAGGTCTAGACTAGATTTTCTGCTGACATAATTACCAATAGACTGCAATTAATCAGTTCCTTAGTCTTATAACATCATGTATGTGCTTTTTCAAATTTGCAGTTCATGTACTCTGGTAAGTGACGATAGTGTGTTATTTATCTATTGCTTTTTATTTTCTATTTCATTTTTTGTTTGTATAAAAATCTCATTTGTTGGGGATTTTTATCTTAATCTGTGGGAGATTATGTCTAATACTACTTAAAAAGCTTTTGTGTTTCAGGTTGTTGTACCCAAAACCTACCAGAAATATACTTCAAGGAAGGTTCTTACCACAGGATGGGTAGAAGGAGAGAAACTGTCACAGAGTAAAGAAAGTGATGTAGGAGAACTGGTTAATGTTGGAGTCATATGCTACCTAAAGCAGGTATGCTTTTCTCTAGTTTTCACTCTGTTTTTCAGCATTCAATGTGGAACATGACTAACATACATCTCCTAAAATTTGATTCCTTTATTTTTTTTAACTTCTCTCTCTCTCTCTCTCTCTCTCTCTCTCTCTCTATATATATATATATATATATTTGGCAACAATTTACTTTCTGAACCTAAACAATTAACTGTCTTTATTGGTTAATGTGTGATTGTTTGATGTGCTCTCTCACTTTTCACTCTGGGTTTTCAGGTAAGCGCTACTAGATGCCTAAATTAGGCCTTATTAAATTCAAGAAGAAATTCAAAACAATTCTTGTTTGCCCGTTTTTACTTGGTCTATTTTTAATCAATAAATTTATTTTATTAAATTTAAAATAAATAAATTGTTGTTTACGGTGAAGGTGTTTAGGGTTTGATAAGTCAACCCTAACACATAAAATGTTATTTATATATAAAGTACATGATATTACTGTTTTGCCCCTATTACTCATAACACTTCCCCTCAAGCTAGAGAGTATATATCATACAATCCTAGCTTGTTACATAATGAACCCAAACGAGTCTTACATAAAGCTTTGGTAAACATATCAGCAATCTGGACTCTTGTAGAAACATATGGAGTAGCAATTACACCATCTTCTACTTTCTTCTGAGTAATATGACAATCTACTTCAATATGCTTGGTTTGCTCATGGAACACAAGATTGGAGGCAATGTAAATTGCTGCTTGATTATCACAATGCATAGTCATAGGCAGCTTCACAACAAATCTTAATTCCTCAAGTAAATGCTTAATCCACATAAGCTCACATGATGTGTCATGGCTCTATACTCAGCCTTTGCACTAGACCTGGCAACAACGGTTTGTTTCTTACTTCTCCAAGTGATCAGATTTCCTCCCAAAAAAGTGCAATACCCAGTAGTGGATTTTCTATCTGACGATGATCCAGCCCAATCAGCATCAGTGTAGGCTTCTACCCGTAAGTGACCATTAGCTTTATACAAAAGACCACGGCCTGGATGTGCTTTAAGATACCTCACAATTCGAACAACTGCCTCCCAATGTGGAAGGCGAGGATCTTGCATAAACTAGCTCAAAACACTAACTACAAATGATATATCTGGGCGAGTAATTGTGAGATAATTTAGTTTACCAACCAGATGATGATATCTCTCAGGATTAGATAACAGCTCCTGCTGATATTCATACAATTTGACATTAGGATCCATAGGAGTCTCCACTGGTTTAGATCCTAACAAGCCAGTTTCTTCCAAAATATCCAACACATACTTCATTTGTGATAAAATGATGTCTTCTTTAGATTGTGCTACCTCAATACCCAAGAAATAACGAAGTTTACCCAGATCCTTAGTTCGAAAGGAGTTTTGAAGGTATCTTTTCAAATCATCAATACCCTGCTTGTCATCTCCGGTGATTATAATATCAACATATACTATCAACAAAATCTTTCCTCTATCAAAGGTATGAGAAAACACAAAGTGATCAGAGTGGCAACGTCGCAATCCAAACTTTAACACTACTTCATTGAACTTACCAAACCAAGCTCTGGGAGATTGTTTAAGACCATAGATGGCCTTATGCAACCTACACACTTTTCTAGACTCCCCTTAAGCAACAAACCCAGGTGGTTGCTCCATATACACCTCTTCCTTCAAATCACCATTCAAGAAGGCATTTTTAACATCTAACTGGAATAATGGCTAGCCCAAATTAGTAGCCAATGAGATCAAAATTTGAACAGAAGAAATTTTAGCAACAGGTGAGAATGTCTCGGCATAGTCAACACCGTATGTCTGGGTATACCCTTTGGCAACCAAGCGAGCCTTCAAATGCTCAATAGAATCATTTGGCAAATACTTCACAGTATACACCCAACGACAACCAGCAGTAGTTTTCCCTAGAGGACGAGTAACTAAAGACCAAGTAGCACTTTTAGACAAGGCAGACATTTCTACCTCCATAGCAGACTTCCAACCAGAGATGGACATAGCCTCCTGGATAGACTTAGGAACAACAGTAGAATTCAAGGATGTGGTAAAGGCATGAAGAGATGAAGACAAGTGACCATAAGAGACAAACTGAGAGATAGGGTGAGAGGTACAAGAATGCTTACCTTTGCGCAAAGCAATTGGAAGAGAGGTAGGATCAGAAGTCAGATCACTAGGCAGGGTAGAAGTCTCTGTTGGAGGTTTCTGCCGACAACAATATACTTGTAGTGGTTTCTGAGGAGATTCAATAGGAGACGCAGGTGGTAGGAGAGATAGACAAGGAGGAAAACTGTCACTAGCAATTGAAGGAGAGAAATAGGACTGAGATTCATCAAATGTGACATTAGCACTAATGAAATGACGCCGAAGAGTAGGTGAGTAACATTGGTATCCCTTTTAAGTACAAGAATACTCAAGAAAAACACATTTAATGGATCTAGGATCAAGTTTGTCACTCCCTGGACCTAAGATATGAACATAGCACACACAACCAAAGATCTTAGGAGGTAGATGAAACAAAGGTGCATCAGGAGCGAGCATAGTATAAGGGATCTGACCACCTAGAATAGTGGAAGGCATATGATTAATTAGGTGATAGGCAGTGAGAATAGCATCACTCCAATATGATTTGGGAACACGCATATGAAATTTTAAGGCACAAGTGACCTCTAACAAATGACGCATTTTGCGTTTAGCAACACCATTTTGTTGTGGAGTATGAGGGCATGAAGATTGGTGAATTATACCATGATCATCAAAAAATTGAGACAAAGATGTATGAAAATATTCACGAGTATTATCTGACCGAAAAATACGAAGTGAAGCATTAAACTGAGTCTTTATTTCCATATAAAATGAGTAAAATTCAGACCATTGTTATTAATTCCATTCCGTTCCGGCCAGAACGGCCAAAATATTTCGTATTGGCATGAAAGCCAGTACCAAAATACCCCTCATTCCACCTTGGGTCAAATTTCGGCGTATTTCGTGGTGTTTCGGCCATTCTGGCCAATTTTGGCCGAAATACATATTTCGGCCGGTACCAGATTTTGGCTTTAAAAAAAAAAATCCTACCTCCTCCTTCTTTTGGGTTTTGGACCTTTCTTCTTCTTCTTCTTCTTCTTCTGGGTTTCAGACCCTTCTTGTTTTTTTCTTCTTCTTCTGGTGGGTTTCGAACCCATCTTCTTCGTTTTCTTCTTCTGGTGGGTTTCGGTCCCGCCAATCTCCCTTTCGTTTTTTATTTGTGTGCTGTACAGGTAAATGGTAATGTATTTGACTGTTTGTCAGCCTCCTTGCTCTTCCTTAAATGCTATGTCCTTTGTTTTAAATTTTTTGTTTGTTTTGCCAGCCCACGTGATAGTCCTCTCGTCACTTGTGTTTTAAAATTTGATTTTTTCCTTTGTTATGTTTTTGTGAGCCCCACAAGACTAGCAATAAAAATAGAATGTTCCAGTCTTAACCCTCTTCCACTGTTCCACCTACTAATATTAACATTTATTTATTTTTCACATTATTACTCTTATTATATTTTATAAATGATTGAACTGATAATTATTATTATTATTATTTGGGCTTAAAGATTACATATTAGTTGAAATATGTATTTATAACTTCTTTACAACCCTTAATAATTTATATGAGTTTTTTTATTAATAATATATATATTTTTTATAAAATAGCGGTAATTCCGAAACACCTTGAAACGGTACGTCGAAATAAGCCAGTACCGAAACATTCTGTTTCAATGGGCAAACTGAAACGGGGTCCGAAACGGTATTCATAACATTGATTTAGAGTTCTTTCATAAGACAAAGATAGGTGACTCTAGAATAATAATCAACAAAAATGACAAAAATATCTAAATCCCAACAATGAGGGAGTGTTTATTGGACCCCAACTATTAGAATGAACTAAACGAAAAGGACTACTAACACGACTCTCACGCCTAGAGGCAAAAGGCACCCTATGGTGTTTACCTAACAAACATGCTTCACATTGTAAAGACTCAATTTGACGACACAACGGAACTAATGCCTTCAAATTCTTGAGAGATGGATGACCAAGGCGACAATGATGCTGAAGAGGTGAGATAGACAAATGAGAAGCCACTAAACAGAAAGAACCACATCGATCCAGGTAATAAAGTCCACCGGCTTCATGCCCTCCACCAATAATCTTCCCTGTCTTGAGATCCTGAAAGATACAATGAGTGGATAAAAAAATGGCAGCATAATTCAAAATTTTAGTAAGCTTACTAATTGACAGAAGGTTAAAAGGAAAATCAAGAATATATAAGATAGAAGAGAGAGAAAGATTAGGACTAAGATTGGCAGTGCCCAAACCAGAAACTGTAGTGGCTGAGCCATCTGCCAATGTAACATTGGGAAGACTACTAGATTGCTCAAGGTCAGAGAGTAAACCTGAGGAACCTGTCATATGATCAGTAGCACCTGAGTCAATGACCCAAGGGTCCTAAGTGGCAAGACAGGAAGCGGAAGTACTTTGTTGAGTCAAAGTAGTAGTAGAATCAAACCCAACAAAGTTAGAATGTAGAGACAAGAGGTGATTATACTCTTCCTCAGGAATAGAGACTACTTTGGATGTTGGTGGAAGTGACTGTGAAGGTGGTTTTTGAACTTGAAAACTAGCTTGGTGAGCTAAGGGTTTACCATACAACTCCCAACAAAAGTCTACTGTATGATTCTCACCATGACAATAAGTGCACTTACGAAGACCATGTCCTCTAACAAGACCCCCTTGTTCACTACCACGACCCCTTGTTCACTACCATGGCCCCCTTGGTCATGACCTCCACGGCCTTGGCCCCCACGACCTCGACCTCCACGACCACCTCTATTACTCCCCATATAAGAAGGCAGATTTATCACCATAAGGTAATGCATCAGTATTGGAGGAAGAGAAAGGGGCAGTACTCGAATCAGATAATGTGGCCTGTCGAAGTCTACCAAAAACTTCACTCAATGAAGGGAGGTCTGGACTAGCTAAAATTTGTGATTTAATTGGATTCAAACTTTTAGGCAACCAGAGAGGAAGCGAGCAACATGCATAGAATCTCATAATTTTAACATTAGAGGAGATGGGCTGATAAATTTGAGTTCTTCACATACACCCTTAAATTTGTTATTATAGTCATCCAAAGAAAAATCACTCAAACTCAATGAGAAATAATTTTGATGAAGATCATAAATCCGCTTTAAATTGTTAACACCAGAGTAAAGCTCCTTGGCTTGTTCCCAAACAAGTTTAGCAGTTGGTAAGAAAACCAAACTACAACTGATCTTAGACTCGATGCTATTCCACAAACAACTCCTAATTTGTGCATCTTTGGCTCTTCAATCAGCAAATTTAGGGTCTGTAGGTACAGGGGGTTCATTAATCACGTAATCAAACTTCTTTCTACCAAGAAGAAAGACTTCAATTGCCTGTGCCCACTGAGCATAATTACTTCCATTTAGACGAATGGAAGTAATTAATAACATATCAAGAGATAAGAAATAATTAGGGGGTTGAGCACTTTCTTTGGACTCCATAATAGCAATCTGAAGAACAAACTAACACTAAATAAATATGCTGGACTAAATTAAAACAAACTCCAACCAGCAACCATTGTACTTCAACCAATCAGCAACTCATCTATCAAAGAATCAACACCAAACTATTCCAAAAACAAGGCAGCAACAAATCCATAATAACACCCAAAAAAAAAAAAAAGCCTAATCCACCACCAAAGTCTAGTCCAACAAATCAACCCAAGGCTGCCTGAACAGATAATCAAAGAACATATTGAAGAAGAGAAGAAAATCAGACCATGGTTGAAAGTTGAAACCCCTAGTTGAAAAACTCCAGCGGTGGCGGCAGCGCTAGGGTGCAGGAGCGGCGGCACGAGGACTAGCGAGTGGGCTAGGATGGGTTGCCGGAGGAGGGCAAGTAAAACCCTGCCTCTCTCACGGTCAGGTGACGTCGATCTGGTGTCGTGAGACCCGAGAGAGGGTCACTGGCGCTAGACAACTTCTTCAGCCACTAAATTGAGATCGTTGGAGGTCTCTGTTAGGGTCGTCGGAGCTAGTGAGGTGCTGTTATGGTTGCCGGCGACAACGGTATCGGTGGGTGGTGGTCGGAGGATTAACGGCAGCTGTGGGTTGGTGGCTTTGATACCATGTTGTTTACGGTGAAGGTGTTTAGGGTTTGATAAGTCAATCCTAACACATAAAATATTATTTATATATAAAGTACATGATATTACTGTTTTGCCCCTATTACTCATAATATAAATAAATAAATAAATAAATAAATAAAAAAAACAAAAACAAAAACAACTTGTTTATGTCAACATTGTGGAGTCTAACAACAGTAGGAAAAACTAGTGTTAATGAGTGAATTATAATAAAATGTTTGACAAATAAGGTTTATTAGGATTATGTATAATATATGAGTGGTACTATTAGAAAACAAACATTTTTATTTCTTTTTTGTTTTACTTATAGTAGAGATTACCTCTTCTATTCCTGATTGGTTTTACTATATCCTACTAGAAATTAATTCAATCTCTGTGGTAAGCCACAAATTCTGAGGTGATAAATGGTTAATTAGTGATTCTTGCTCTCCAAATAAATTGGGTGAATCTCTATGTCTGCTATGCCAACCACCCCTCCAAAACCCCAAAACAAATGTTGATCATTCTAGTCAAGGTAATTAATTTTATTTTCTTTGCCTTAGAGGAATATTTATGGAAATGAAATTTCAACTCTCCAACACATGAAAGAAAACATACTTGAATCTAAATATGGTTATAATAAATAACATATTTAACATTTACTTGTATAAAAAAAAAATGCTTTGAATATATTGGAGAATGCTCCCAATCCCTTAAATGACACTAGTATTTGTCTTGGTAGAACTAGGGAGTTAAAAGATACCACTAAATCTAGTTTTCATATCATTTAAAGTTACAAAAATACTAAAGCATATTTAGATAAGTATAAAATTATGATCTGATATATAATATGGATGAAATAGATAAAACAATACTCTAAAAAATATAACAAAAAGTAAAAGTTCCTTGGAATTACATTAGCATTCCTATCACCGTACTGTCTGGAATGTAATATCAACAAACGGTGTTAGGTTCTAGTCTTTCTAACAAGTTAAAGATGTTCATATTTCTTCTAGTAGAAACTATATTAATTATTAAATTAAATGTTAGTTTATTGAAATGATGCAGGCAGCAAGACGTCTCTGTTAGTAGAAATTACATTAGCATTCCTATCACCATACTGCCCATTCAATTTTTTTTCCTTCTATTTTTTTATTATAAATTCGATAGTTACAATGGGGGAAGGGATTTGAACCCTTGTTGGCTCTGTTGGAAGCATTCGGAGGTGTCAGTTGAGTTACAAGGCTCTTGACTCCTTCTCCTATTGTTGGACTATAAGTGAGGTCATTATAAGGCATGTCTTAATGTAATGTATAGGTAGAGGTCTATATAAGGCTTGTCTTAATACATTGGGTGGGTAGAAGTTTATATGACGTGTTCTAATGTTTCAAAAGGCAATGAAAGTGGGGTCCATAGAAGCCCTATGTTGAGAATGCATTCATGTTTTCTGAAGGAAATTGAAAAGAAAGGAAAGGGATATGCATTTGATGATGTTTGATGTTCAAGAATCTATGGGTGAACCTAGGTTGAATCATCTCTCTTGGGTATGATGTGCAAGAACCCTAGTGTGATTCGAGGTTGATTTTTTGCCCCCTTTTCTCAATCTATTTCTCTATCTTGTTTTCTATTTGTTGCATGCTGGCCTCATCTACTAAGAATTTTCAGCCCCAGACACTAATAGGCAAGCCAAAACACAATCCTGAACTGTACACATGAACCAGTACCCAAAATCCATAGATTTTTTTAGTGACCACATGCTAAACATAAGAGCAATGATACCCCAACCCAAACACAACCCTATCCCGTCCACCCTGAATCAGCCCCCAAAATCATTAGATTTATTTTGTCATTGGAAGCTGAATATAAGATCCTGTGTCCTGAAAACTCACTGAGGTTGTTCATAAGTGGCTGAAAATAATCTCGAGTCTAAAATTTTGGTGATGTTTAGTTGGTCATGTTGGTTTTTATGCAAATTGAAATGCTTTGTGCATTTTGGGCACAATGATGTATAATTTTTTTCATTGAATCAATTAGGAAATTAATTTAGTTAAACCTGATGTACACTTCTCTTGTTAACATGGTTGACGTTTAATGCAATGCTGTGCACCTTTGGTCAACAGAGTGAAAGTAGAATAAATTGGCAACTAGATGATTTGTTGTGTCCCTGTGTTTCAATTGGGGTTTGACAAGTTTGCACTTTACATCACTGGCACCCAGTCTCATGCATAATTAATGTATACTTATTTCCAGAATTTATTCATATATCATCAGAATCTGAATTTTCTTCTCCACAAATGCTTCTGATATTATATTTTGCACTTTATATAACTTTTGCCCCTCATTGAAATGTATGTGTTGTGAATGAAAATAGAAATATACTTGCAGTTGTTTTTTTGTTCATATAATTGCATCTTATTATTGGTGAGAATTCCTAGTTCCTACTTGGGCGTCATTTTATTTTAAACATTAACTTGTTGCCTTTTTCATTATAGTTGCTGGATACTGGATTTTTCCATGCAGACCCTCATCCAGGAAATCTAATCCGCACTCCAGATGGAAAGCTAGCCATACTTGACTTTGGTAATAATAATCTTCAATTCGAGTATATGATTAAAGATCATCCTTTTACATGGTTAGAAGCATTATAAAGATCATCCTTTCATAATGCATATGTAGTGCTTTTACCATGATTTAGAAGATCTCTCTGTGACGCATATAATGGACAGTTTATTCTTCCTGTGAAGACCAATTTTTTTGAGCATCCTAAAGTATAATTTTTTGTAACAGGTCTAGTTACAAAATTAACTGACGATCAAAAATATGGAATGATTGAAGCAATTGCTCACCTCATTCATCGAGATTATGGATCTATAGTCAAAGACTTTGTTAAACTTGGTTTCATCCCAGAGGGGGTTAATTTAGATCCCATCTTGCCTGTTTTGGCTAAAGTTTTTGATCAGGCACTTGAAGGTGGAGGAGCCAAAAATATCAACTTCCAGGAGCTGGCTTCAGATTTGGCACAAATAACTTTTGATTATCCATTTAGAATACCCCCTTATTTTGCTCTTATAATCAGGGCAATTGGGGTGCTGGAAGGCATAGCTTTAGTGGGAAATTCTGATTTTGCTATTGTAGATGAGGCATATCCATATATTGCACAGGTATAATACTCTCTAAGTCTCTTTAGAAATCTATTAACTTTTTATGAAGAAATATGTTGGTGCTCATAGCCCAGTTGCTAACACGCAGTGCCCTTTCAGTCTGTAAACATGACCTTAATGTACACTTCTAGAATAGATGAAATGACCCCTTCTTTTTTTTTTTTTTTTTTTTTTTTTTTTTTTTTTTTTTGCAATTAGCTGGAAATTGTTTAGGTTTATATAAACTGGCATAGTCAATCTAATAACCTAAGATGCGCGGACACTTCATTTGGGGTGCCGTAACCATGTCGTATCTATGTTGTACCTGTGTCATAACGGTGTCTTATTTGCCTTATCATGTTATAATTTTTTAAAAATTACTCGTGTTGCCATATCGTACCCGTGTCCGTGTCTGTACATCCTAGCTAATAGGTTGTGGATTTGAACTTTGCCATTAAGATTTGTTAAATTGGAGATACAAAATGTAATCTTTGACTGCTAAAATATATGCCACCTCATTGGTGCATGAACTTATTCCAAACAGTCCCTATGGGAAGGATGTGGTTATATTTTTTTTTATAATCAATTCGAGGTTCATTTAATGTTGCCTTTCTTAGCGGATAGTGGACGTTAGTATAGCTAATAAAATTCAATGATAAAACTTTTGTAATTGGTTGAGCTTGTTAGAAGTATATGGTTAAATGATTAAATTTACCATTTCCTAATAGTTTAAACTTTTGGGACAATTGGTAATTTAACATGGTATCAGAGTAGGAGGTCTTGAGTTCGCTTCTTGTCTCCTCCACTCTACCTTCCATTTAAAATACCACTTGCTAGCCTCACCTATTAAAAGGGAGTTTGAGCCCACATGTAAGGGGGAGTGTTAGAAGTATATGGTTAAATGATTAAATTTATCATTTCTTAATAGTTTAAACTTTTGGGACAATTGGTAATTTAACAATGCTTAATGAATATGACGCATGTCTTGGAAGTAGTTTTACACTAATTGAGCTTAGGTGGGATTATATGGGCAATAATTCTAGCAGGTTATTCACAATTTGGCCATACTGATATATAATCTAATGTTGTTCTCTGAATGCTCTGAACATCTAGATTGGAGTTATTTATGTTCTTACTTCTAATTTTATTGTTAGAGGCTGCTGACTGATGAATCCCCACGGTTACGGAACGCTTTACGCTACACAATATATGGGAAATCTGGAGTTTTTGACGCTGAAAGATTCATTGATGTTATGCAAGCCTTTGAAAATTTCATTACTGCAGCAAAAAGTGGAGGTGGAGAGAGTCTGAATGGGGACATGGCTGAACTTGGCATATTGCAAAGCCAAACAGGATACATCATTCCTGGATTGTCATCCACTGTATCTCAACCACAGCAGCCAATTCAAACAAGGGCAGCTTTAGCATTTCTGTTGTCTGATAAAGGGAATTTTTTTCGAGAATTTCTTTTGGATGAGGTACTTCTAGAACTCTGTAGTTATGAGACTGTAGTGTTGTTCACTATGTTTTAGCATTTTATTAGCTTCATATCCTGCTGATGTGTAAGGGCAATGATATGATAATAATAGTTATAGTAATCATTTATCTATTAAAAAAATTACTATATTTTTTTTCCATCGAACTCATCTGAAATGATAATGATATTACCATTAGATCCAGTGGAGAAACAACAATATTGACCACAATTTTTGTTTTCCCAGTAACCCTAAAAATATGCTATCTTAGGTCATTATGCTCATGTTTTTCTTCTCTATTTACCTCTTTTCTCACTTGTGTTGATTATGACAAGTAGACTTTTAAGATCAGCAAGACATGAAGGGAGCAATAATTATTTTCTTTCAAGCTATTTTACCCGTTCTTGCTAACTTTCTTTTGTTTTTAATTTATAAACTTTCTTTTGTTTGTAATTTATATACGAAGTCTAACTATCATATCAGCAGATGTGACTCAGCATTTGCTTCATCTTTTTCGTTTATTCAAATTTTTCACGTGTTAATAGTATCTACTTCTCAGTTTTGATATGTGATTTCATTAATTCTTTTCCCCCCATTAAAAAGCTTTTCTTAACTAGTGCTATAGCTTTGTGATGTTTTTTTCTCACAAGGGGCTGAGCCTAAGATAAGAATTAGTGACTTGCTGTCTTACTAGTATGCATTGAACTTGATTGTATGGAAGGTATTTCAAATATGTAACTATTGTTATTTACATGGAAAGCAGATTGTAAAGGGCATTGATGCAGTTACTAGGGATCAGTTGGTACAAATATTGTCAGTTCTAGGAATTAGAAATGCTGTCCCAGTTTTTAGTTTGGTTCCTGCTTTTGGACCCTTTAAGCCAGCAGCACTTGTACCAACAATAAACGATGAAGACAAAGTTATATTGAATAATGTTCAAAAGGTCGTTGAGTTTCTGACTACAGGAAGTGCAATATCAAGAACATCAAATCAGGTATTAAGGGATTGTGCTTAACCATTAAATTTTAGACTATACACAAAAACTCGTCCTTAGGTTCCTTTTCACAAATGTAGACGCTTTTCACTGACCTATTTCTTTCCCCATTGTTTCTTCTGTGTATCAACACAGTGCAGATGTTCTTTCTTGACTGCCTGTATCTGATTATTACTTTGTTGGTGTCAACAGGATGTGAACATTGAACAGGTCATCCAAGAGCTTCTTCCAGTGTTGCCAGGCATATCCACCAAGGTGCTCCCGGAGGTGCTTAGTAGATTATCTTCCCGGGTATTAGCACGTATAGTCCGTGATACATTTTTGTAAATATTTTGCGCTAACTTAGCGGTTTAAGGCACCTAAATTGTGCATATTTTGATGAACAGGCACAAATGCACCAAGGTTATTGTAATTCATTTGCCAGTGTTGTGCCAACACTGAGATCCAAAATTATGCTTGTATATATATCATACACGCCTCTTTTCTATTATACACCCCGTGTATAAACTCCACTGCATGTCAAATGTGTAGTTGCGCTTTCTGTCAGATTGATTGGTGCGGTTTCTTTCAATCAGTTTTAACTTACAACAATCGAATTGACTAGGACCACATGCAAGAAGTTCATCAACAGCTGGTGCAAAAAGTTAGGCTTTAAAATAAAACAAGGATTCTCCAAAAGCTGCATTAAACTATTTTAAATAGAGTTCACAATTCCTTTGTCGATAGAAAACCGACTCTCCTTACATCAAACAGTAACGGTTTAACCATTATGAATCTTTGAATTTCTATCAATTTAGAAGTGATTTATATTCTTTTTTTTTTTTTTTTTTTGAGAAACCAGAAAGAACTTGTTATTAAACATGCAGAAAAATTCTGTCCGCAGTTACAAGCTCTGTTACATTGCTATGAATGTCCTCTAACCATACTTGTGGTTCATACAAATTCTTCGCTAGCTTAGCGAGTTTGTCTGCAACGTTGTTGCCTTGGCGCTTGGTGTGAGTGAAAGAAGCCAACCTCAATCTTGCTGCTAAGGAACGTGAGTCCTCAATAATGTGCCCAAATGCTGACATGCAAGGCTGCTCTGCAGTAAGGAGTTTAAAGATAACCTCTGAGTCGCCTTCAAAAACCACATCTTGAAGCCCAAGCTCAATTGCAAATAAGATGGACCTCCTGCAAGCCAATGCTTCCAAGGCTACCACAGTTGGGGGTAGATGGATTCGCTCCGATAGCGCTGCAATGACCAAGCCCTCTGAGTCACGTACAACCACACCCAAACCTGCCGCGGCGATGTCCAGGAAAGTAGCGCCGTCAAAATTTACTTTGTATACTGATGGCAATGGAGGCAGCCAGTGGGTTGGATGGGGCACCGTTGTTTGAGTTCTAGGTTCTTCTTGGACTGAATGGAACTCATTCATACGCTCCACGGCATCTCTATAAATTTTCTCCATTGGCAGAGAAGGTGAGCCCACCCTCCTTGCATTTCGTTCATGCCATATACTCCACCCGATAAAAGCAAATAGCTCAGCCAACTTTTGGTTTTTCTGGGCAAGGATTCCTTGCAGCAAATCATGGAAACTAGCAAATCTTTCGTTCAAGTACTCTCTGCAATTTTCCAGTTCCCACTACACTTGTTTAACCATTTGGCAGCCCCATATTGCATGAATTCCATCTTCAATTCCATCCCTACAACGATCACAGGTTGGGTCTTGAGTAATATTCCGCTTCTGCAGGTTCTTCTTCGTTGGAAGGGAATCATTGGCCGCTCGCCACAGGAAATGACGAATTTTGTTGGGCACATTCAGTGACCAAAGCTCTTGCCAGAAAAGCTTTTGAGCCGCTGAGTTTGAAGTGCCAGGTGTGGCTGCCTCTGCTTCTTTTAATAGAAGTCGATAAGCGGATTTTGTGGTATAATAACCATTCGTCGTTTCAGCCCATATCAACCTGTCCTCTTTGCCATTAAAACTCAAAGGTAGGCTGAGGATTGCTTCAGCTTCATGTGGCAGAAATTCCTCACGTATCCGGTCCTCCATCCAGCATCTATTTTCCACATCAATAAGAGCACAAACCCAAATATTATTAGGGAAGTTTTTCTGCGGCGACACCACACAGCTAGAGTACAAATCAGGTAGCCACTTGTCCCCACGGATCATGACAGATTGTCCATCTCCAATTCTCCATTTTGACCCCATCCGCACCACCTCCCGTGCTTTTAGTATGCTTTGCCAAGCATATGAGCCATTCACCTTTACCCCCGCATCCAAAATAGAACAATTGGGAAAATATTTGGCTTTAAAGACCTTGTAGAAGAGAGAGTCTTTATTATGGAGCAACCGCCAAACTTGCTTACCCAACATAGCAATATTGAAGAATTCAATATCTTTGAATCCTAATCCGCCATGACACTTTGGCTTGCACAATTTTTTCCATCCCACCCAATGAATTTTTCGTGCTTCCCCCTTGTAGCCCCACCAAAATTTCCGAATTAGAGATTCAATATCCTTGCAAAGACTTTTTGGGATTTTGAAGCATCCCATGGTGTAAGTGGGCATAGCTTGCAGGACCGCTTTTATCAACACTTCTCTACCACCTTGTGATAGTAATCTTTCTTTCCACCCTTGCATCTTGTGCCAAATTCTCTCCCTAATGTAGCTGAAACTTTGTTTTTTTCCTTTCCCCACAAATGAGGGTAAACCGAGATATTTTTCATAATTGGTAGTAGCTGCCACTCCTAACAAAGTTTTGATTTCCTCCTGCAAGTGTGGATCCGTGTTGGGGCTAAAGAATAGCTGAGTTTTTCCTCGGTTTATTTGCTGCCCTGATGCTTCTTCATACTGTTTCAATATCTCCATGATAGAGCTAACCTCTTGTAAGTTTGCCCTACAAAAGAGCAAGCTATCGTCGGCAAAGAACAAGTGTGAAACCTTTGGACCCACACTACAAAGGGAGACTCCTTTGATTGAACCTGAAATTTCAGCTTGTTGAATAAGTGAATGTAGCCCTTCTGCACACAAGAGAAACAAATAGGATGATAATGGATCTCCTTGGCGGAGTCCCCTATTAGGAGTGAAATTACCATAGCGTTCACCATTTACCAACACAGAAAAAGAGACAGATCGAATGCAAGAACTAACAAGTGTGATCCACTTATTATCGAAGCCCAATTTTTCCATTAATTTTTCTAGGAACACCCATTCCACTCTGTCATATGCTTTGCTCATATCGAGCTTAATGGCCATGTATCCAGATTTCCCTTTTTTTCTGATCTTGAGGTGATGAAGGGTTTCAAAGGCTACAAGGATGTTGTCTGAAATAATTCTATCTGACATGAATGCACTTTGGGATTCTGACACCAATTTGGGGAGAAGTTTCTTTAGGCGATTGGCTATGGTTTTAGAGACAATTTTATATAAGACATTGCAAAGACTTATTGGTCTAAAATCAGTGGCTTTTTCTGGAGATTTTATTTTTGGAATGAGTGATATGTAAGTATGATTGAGACTAGCTGGCATATTACCCGAATTTAGTATTGCTAAAGAAGCATCAATGACATCATGTCCAATAAAATTCCAATAAGACTTGAAAAAAATTGGGGACATACCATCCGGGCCAGGGGCTGTTAGGGATTTCATTTGTTTCAAAGCAAATTCGACTTCATTTGTAGTAAAGTCTCTTGTGAGGTCTGCATTCATGGCTGGAGTGACCTTTGTATCAATGCCTTGGAGAATCTGATCAAAGCTCGAGGGCGTGGTGGAAGTAAAAATCTGTTTGAAGTAGTCTACCATTGCCTCGCCAATCTGTTTTTCATCTGTCACCACCGATCCATCATTCAAGTTCAGTTTGGAAATAAAATTCCTCTTGTTTCTTTGTGTTGCTCGGCTATGAAAATAGCTTGTGTTCATGTCACCACTCTTCAACCAATCAACCCTTGATCTCTGGTGCCACAAGCATTCTTCCTTCACCATGAGTTCATACACCTCACTTCTAAGAACACGAATCTGGTCATGATGATCCCCGGCCATAGACCTAGCCTCTGCTTGTGCTAGTTGCTTCTTTTTTTGGGTTAGCAAACGACGAATATTGCCAAAAGAGGTTCTACTCCAAGTTTGCAAACTTGATCTGCAAGCATCTACCTTTTTGATTAGTCTATCAACTGGCTCCCCCATAATTCTTCCACACCAAGCTTTTTTGATAACCCCTTCACAATTTTCATCTTTCATCCAAACCGCCTCGAAACGAAAGGGCCTGGATTTCTTGTAAAATCTAACATTTTCATCGTCAGAACATAACCACAATGGACAATGGTCAGATAATGTACCTGGAAGGTGATGAACACGAACTGTGGGAAACAATTGTGACCATGACGGTGTTGCCACCCCTCTATCTAGCCGAATCCATGTTACTTCTCCATCAAATTGGTTATTGCACCAAGTGAATGGTGAGCCAACGAACCCCAAGTCACGGAATCCACAAAAATCCAAAGCGTCTCTAAATGATTTCATCTGATGTTCTGATCTGAGAGCACCACCTTTCTTTTCTTCTACTTTGGTAATCTCATTGAAATCCCCCACACATAGCCATGGTAAATCTAGTTTCAGACAGAGGTGTTTTAGTAGCGCCCAAGAATGTTCCCGGTTGGCAGTTATTGGATTCCCATAGAAACCCGTTAACCGCCAGGCGTCATCCATTCCTGGGTTAACTACTGCATCAATGTAAGTTGGTGTTGAATCCAGTACTTTGAGATTAATCCCCTCCTTCCAGTAAAGTGCCAGTCCTCCTCCTGTGTTAATCCGCGGCTCAATAAAAACATTCTCCAAGTGAAGCTTCGAACAAAGTTTTTTTAGATTGTGATCTTTAGATTTTGTTTCCATGAGAAAGAGAATGGAGGGAGCGTGTTTTTTCACCAAGTCGGTGAGTTCAAGAACTGCCCGTGATTGCCCCAAACCACGGCAGTTCCAACTGAGGCAATTCATTGGACTTGGCGGGGCTGTTCAACAGCCTCCACCACTTCAAGATAGTCACCCTTGGCATGTTGAATACTCTGATGACGTTTGCTAGGAAATTCTGATGATGACTCATTCTCTATATATTCACGTTTTCTACCAGAGAGGTACTCAAAACCCAGATGTTGGCTGTCTGTTGCTACACGTTTTTTCCTTGTCCAAGTTGGTAGAACTCGAAGCGTGGTAGAGGAGAGTGCAACCCTAGTTGAGTCACGTGCTTCACTAGTATTGGATTGCAATGAACCTGGATTAGTGGCACGTGATGGTTCATTATTAGGATTTAAATTGGTCTCCTTCCCGTTGTCATATTTAGCTAGAGCCGTGTCAATCTCCTTTAATTTAGCATTAAAATCCTGATCCTCCATGTGACCAACGGATTGAGAAGTAATTGGGGCAATAATTGTGTTTGAATGAAATTCAAATTCCTCTTGATGAGTGTCAGTAACAGGGTGGGACTTAACTCCTGACTTGAAGGCTGAGTTAATACCGTTATTATCATCCTTCATTGATTCCCTTTGCACCTCTGTCACTTTGATAACGGTTGGGCATGCGTTACGAACCAAATCGGGAGTGGACGATTGGCTTGCTTCTTGTCCGACCTCACAATTCCGACCACCATCATTACCTTTCTCCTTGAGATTCATCGGAACCTGACCTGTCTGGACAGAATTATCAGCATCCATTGGGGAAGTAGAAAACTCAGATTTTTTCCTCGCCGTGTAAAAACCCGGCACTGTCAAGCCCATCTTTCTTGTTTGAACGAAAGCTGGAACTCGTAATCCTGGACCAAATTGTCTATCCTCTGGATTCAAAGTCGCTTCACTATCAATCCAAATTTCACAATCCTTGTCGTCATGCGTAAGGCGGCCACACCAATAACATAAATTTGGCAATCGTTCATACTTGAAACTTATCCAAATTTGTTTCCCATTCTCTAGAGAAATTAGGCGACCACGGCACAATGGGAGGGTTAAGTCTAAACTTACCTTTAGGCGAAGGAAGGTTCCACCATCGATCTCCTTAAACTCTTTTGGACGAGACACTACTCCAATAACTTCACTAATCTTCAAAGCCGCCTCCATTGTCATATAGCGTGGTGGGATACCATGTAATTGGACCCAAAAACTTACCGTGTCAAATTTCACATCAGCAACCGGAGTTTCTTTTTCATACCTCCGCATCACGATCAAGTGCTTGTCAAAACTCCATGGTTCATTGGAGATAATTCTGTCTACGTCATTCTTGTTGTCAAACGTAAATAGAATTGTATGATCTCCATAGTTCTGAATCTTGAATCCATTCCGAGACCTCCATAGAGGATTAAAAGTACGTGCAATAACGTCGATATTTAAAGCTCTCTTTGTGAAGAACTTCGCGATAATTGAAAAATCTTCCGAACTGTCCTCAGTAGTAAGCCTACATCCCGGACCCTCCCTATCAGATAGGGTGAGACGGTTCCATGTCTGAGTTAGATCATCCATAATCCCTAAGAATGGATTTCCAACCTAAACACTTATCTGTTTCCCAAATCCCAGGAAAAAAATACCCGCTAGCCGAGAAGTAAACTTGTTACTCCAAGGAACACCAACAGCACCTTCAAAATGAAGGGACAACTCAATTCTACTGTGCAATGATAAGTTGGAGACCAACGCTCAGTTGCTACAGAGAAACTTTTCGATAGAAACTGAAAGTTTGTTCAAAGAATTAGGATAAGCAAGATATAGGACATATTGAGAAGGACGAAAACAGATAAATCCTTTACCAATATTTTTTGGTTCTTGTACCTTTTACCAATATTTTCTAGATTGTAAAATAGACGAGTCAATTATTGGACATATGACGCAAATATGTATAATTTTTTTTTTGGCCGAAAAATTATGTTTAATGGAATTGTTAATAGTTAGTGGAGAGTTTTAATTCAATACGACTAGTTTGAATCGTAATATTTAAACCCGGACCATCTTCATCGTTTGAACGGTAAATTAGAACCTAAGCCAATTTGATTTTTTAATTGGATCATTCATATAGTTGAATTGGTAAAATCCAGCAGGTTTTTTGCAATCTGTGCAACTCGAAAAAGCCGTTTTACCTAACTAGTTTTGTATGTTAGTAATTGGATCAGATTTGACCCAACCTGTAATCCATGACTCATGGCTCATCCATATGGGTTATTTGAGAAGTAATTTAAATTGAGTTCAAATTTAACACATGACCCATGTAACCAAACTTATTTTATCAAAATAAACCACCAATCACAGAAATTCATTTAATTAATTTTAATTGTCAACCGATCAAAATTAATTTCAATTAATCATGTGTGATCAGTTCCACCCAAATGAATGCATGCAGACCGTCGACACTTGATCTTGTGATAGTTTTTAATCCGACCATCCGATTTGGAAACCGAACATATCATTGTGATCATTGAAACCTCAAAATCATTTTTATGATATGCAATGAATGAGTTAATGAATGAAATGCAATCATGATTGTTGGGTACTTAGAATGATTATTTTAGTCATCTCCCAAGGTTTAATTATAGGTGCAAAAGTGAGTGTTTATAGGGGGCATTTCAAACATTTTTTAGGTTTTGAGGTTATTTTGGTAATTTTTAGGTTTTGGTGGTATTTATGTCATTTTTTAGGTTTAGGAGCTATTTTGGTAATTTTAGAGGTTTCATGGGTATTTTGGTATTTTTAGTGGTTTTGGGGTATTTTAGAGTTGGCTAATTTGTAGAAATGATACTTGGGTTTAATTGAGTACCCAATTAAAACCCAATTAACATTATTGTTAATTGAGTTTAATTGGATTAATACCCATTTTACCCAATTAATAATTGGGTGGGTTTGGGTCTTATTTAAGTGGGTGGGTTTGAGTGGGCAAATAAGTTTGGGTTGATTCTGCCACTCCTAATACCAACCTTTTGTGGGACTCAATGCGGGGAGATAGAGTAATTTTAGCACGAACAAAGTTTCTCTCCAAACTAGTTTGGAGAGAAACCCTACAAACTCATCATATATGTTTATATTGAGTGTGAATTTTAAAAATCTAACTGTTAGATTGAATGTTCTTATTACATCCTTCAAAATTTTCTTTCCATTTAGCGTTAATTTTTTAAGAATATTGTTAGTTGTCATTTGCAAAACAAACTGGAAAACTAGCATCTCAAGTTTTTAAAACTCGAGATCAATGTTAGAACTCAAGTTTTTAAAACTCGAGATGCAAGAACTGATGTATTCCACGTAGAACTCGAGTCTTAGAAACTCAAGTTCCACAATTTTCTTTTCAGATCAGCTCTTCGTCTTCGTCGTCTTCTTCTTCTTCCCCTGTTCTATCAATGGATCTCAAACTAGATTCTTCCTCTGTTTTCATATTCTTGCTTCTGATGTGCTTCCAGATTCTTCGCTCAGCACCAACATAAATCAAGTTTATAAAACTCAAGTTACAAATCGAGTTTTTAAAACTCAAGTTACAAATAAACTCGAGTTTTATATGAAACTCGAGTATATAAAAATCGAGATGCTAGTTTACAAAATCCTTTCAAACGTTTGTCAACTAATTATATTGTTTCCCCTCACTATGCTAGGCTGCAAATATCTCCACATCCTTTATGCTTACAAAATTTCAAGAAAATCAAAGATCAATTGTTATGTCATCAAATAAATGTTAAAATTTCAAGTTTTTGTGATCTAAAATTGGAAATAAAAAAATAAGTTAATTGATCGAATAGTAAATAATATCTGATTTGAACAAGTATGTACAAGTATATATATTTTTAAAACAGTTTACTACTTTTATGTGTTATGGGAATATATACAAGTATATATATTTTTAAAACAATTTACTACTTTTATGTGTTGTGGGTGGTGTGTGCACTTCACTGCCAACATTATAAGCTACTTTTGCTCTACAGACCACCACCAAAGATGTCACCTCTTTACTGTTTTCAGACTTTCCATCCGTGTGCTTGACATAGCACTAGGCCACTGAGGTGGGTGCCTCTCTCTCTCTCTCCCAAAATGTAAGGTTAAAGTAGTTAAAGTCTTCGTTCGTTGCACATTTTTGGTTATAATCTAACATAATAAATAATTTATTGAGAAATCATTCAATATCAATATATATTATATATAAAAGCAGAGACCTCATGTGCGAGAGCATGAGATTCTGCCAAGTGGCGCATTGTATGATATTTTTTTCATTTGGGCTTCCACCTCATCTAAATTTTACATTTATATCAAACTATTTATTAATGACATATGCATTTATTTCGATGCATTAATAAAATTCAAAGAATTTTTATACATTTATAATTTGAAATGCTTTGGATAGATACGGATAGATCTAAAAAGTGATGAGAAAGATAGGAATTAAGAAAACTTTTCAATTTTATGCATAAGACTAACTTCAATGCAGAATTGCAAAAGTCAGTTTCAATGAATATTGAGTAATATGATTATTTGTCTCCACATTTATCTAATATAAATCCCCATTTTCTTTGGACTTAAAAATCAAACTTCCATAATTTCTCTCACAATATCTCTAGTTCCCTTTCTAAGAGGTATGTTAACTTCCAAAATATTATGT
This sequence comes from Quercus ilex subsp. ballota, assembly GCA_032727855.1. NCBI lineage: Eukaryota > Viridiplantae > Streptophyta > Magnoliopsida > Fagales > Fagaceae > Quercus > Quercus ilex. Next base: position 23,684,666 of record CM064913.1, on the reverse strand, counting down.
TCGTCTTTAATATTTTGTTTAGATTTTATGTATTCATTTTTACTGGTGTAGCATTGTAATGTGGTTAGGATGGTTTTTTCATATTATGTGCTAATTTAGATTTTGGGTTTTCTGTATGATGCATATACTTGGTAAGGATTTGTAGTATATTTGGTGTTTTGGCTACTTTAAGTTCAATTAAAACTTGGAAGTTAAATTGTAATATAATTGCGTCATTATGACATTATTGTTTCTGTTGTTGTATCATGAAATTTTAACAATTTTTATAGCTAATTGATTAAGATATCATTCTTTCAGTTTTCACCCTATTATAATTAAGGTCTTAGAAAATAAAACTTTTCTTCAGTTAAAATATTAATGGGCCTTAATTTTATCTCACATCAATTATGAAACTAAAGATGTAGGGGTATTGGGCCCAGAAGCTCATTATCTATATATATATTGGGCCTGAGGCCCAAGCCGAGGATGAGAGATCGTCCGAGGAGGAGTAAACATTGTTAAGAGAGTCCGTGTTAGTAAATGAAGAAGTTAGTTTTGGTTATAAAGGCCCAGGAGGGTGGGCCGAGGATGAATGCCTCCTCGGCTAACCAAAGCCAAGGTTCGAAGAGGTGGTCTGCCATCCAGGAGAACGTTCCAGGAAGTTCTGTTGGTACAGATAAGTATTGTAGAAACATAGGACAGGAGGGTGTTCTAAAATATCTAAGGAGAAAGCTGCTATTACCGCATTAAATGCTTTGCAGCTAACTCTCTGGCCGCATTACTGTGGAGGTGATACCTGAACAGTGGTTTTCAACCTTACAGCTACTACATAAAGACTTTAGGAAGGTGCCGATGGGACAAGTATCAACACCAACCATCTGGCTTGCACGTGGAGGGTAAAGATGAAAGGGGAAGAGAGTATAAAAGAAGAAGGAAGTAATGAGGAAAGGGGATCGAGAAATTAAGAGAAAAAGACTGTAGCAATCAAGAATTGCACTTATAACCAAACTTAAGAGAAATATATAAGAACTAAACTCCTCGGACTGTGTCGAGGACGATTTTCTTCAGTATAAACTTATCTATCTTCATTCTCTTGTCATTTGAATGCACTTTAGTGCTTGTCTGATTCATTAAAACCCAGTTTTCCAGCTCACTCTCTAGAAATTCATTGTTTTGGGCTTTTTGGACCTAAGTCCATCCACCTTTTGGGTTAGGGACTCAAATTTGGTCCTTACAAAAGAAAAGCTACTTTCACTGGCATTAAAATTATAGGTGTTGATATAGTGGAGATAGAGACTTTAGTGGCATAAGAAATGTAGAAATTAACATTATAAAATCTATATATAAAGCATAAATCATACCAAAAAAACACCTAAGAACCACCCGGTTTGTAGATGACAATGTGAACGTAATACAATGACATATGTTGGTTGCATGAATTAGAGGAAATTTTCCCCAATTTATTTAGTTTGAATTTTGTTTTACTAGAAAACTTCATAGATTAATTATGACAAACAATAATAGTTTCATGAAATCAATGGATCATAAATAATTTCTTACTAAATTTATCAAAATGCACCGCGCATTATGCGGGATATCCACTAGTTCAATATAGTGTATGTTTTATACTTTATATGACTATATCGCTATTAATTAAAAAAGAGAATAAATTCAGTAAGGATCTGGTATAAAAGGAGACTTTTACCCCTCCAATAATAAAATGCCACAACAAATTGTTGCAAATAAAAGAAGAGAGTCTGCTGCACTAAATCTTGCTCTCATTAAAACACCTTTCATAAAACAAAAAACCAAATCCCAACCAAAGCTTCTTTTGGTAGACAGAGATGTTGTTGCTCCGTTGCAGAGCCGAGAAGCCTTTGTCGTCGTCGATGGAGCAATCATGGGCGTGGCAAATGCTGTCTAATGACTATTCTTGGCCTTCACAAGTGATGTTTGAGAAGGTTGAGATGCCTCGCCAATCTGTAGAGCTTGGTAAGTTTTGGAGGGACCCCACATGATTCAATTGGATGGGTTGATGGTACTACTACTAATACTATGTTGATGTTGTGCTCAGGGACGGAACCAGGATTTGAACCTAGTGGGGGCCAAAGCATGAACCAAAAAAATTTCAAGTGACATGGTTTATTAAAAAAAAAAAAAAAATCATGGTAGACAAAACAATTGCACTTTATTACCATAAATATTTAAGTCAAGAAGGAAATAATATAAACTAAAAAAGTTGAAAGTTACAATATGATATTCTAACATTTTCGAAGAAGAATAAAAAAAAGAAACTTCGGATCTCCAAATTTTGGATAATTGGAATTAATATGTTGATTTTATCACGTTGACTAACTCACCAATATGATAAACCCATACTTTTGGATGCAACTAAAAATCACACTAATGAAGTTTTCAAAACTTTGTTTGAGGATTTTAAAAAATTGGGATATTAATATTAAGAGTTGGCAATGCTACATCATCAATATTGGCTTCTAAAATAATTTTGCATTTTATCTTTTGAAAAAAAAAAATTAATATTGTAATTGACTTTCCCATAATTTATAAATCAATTAAAAAGTTATATAAATTATTGTCACCCCCGTAAGAGAATTTTTTTTTTCTATGAGAGTTTTTTGGTTATGAGTTATTGAATTATGATATTGGTGATTTGTGGATTTTTTGTTGTGTTGTATTTGGACTATGGAGGGGTCATGGGTCCAAAGAAAGGGTTAAGTGGTTAGTTTCTTTTGGGTTATTTGGACCAATCCAAAAATTTGAGGGGGGCTAACTATAAACTCTAAAATATGGGTATGCAAATAAAATAGCTAATTTGAAGGGGGAGGGCGGGGGGGGCAATGGCCCCCCTTTACCCCTTAGTGGGTCTGTCCTTGGTTGTGCTTGTTTGTTAAACTATTGGTTTTAGGGCTAGATCTAAACTTGGAATTGATAGATCTAGGCTGGGTTAGTCTGTTCAGCTTATGAAATGAAAATTGTGTTTGGTTGCTTTGTCGCCTTTACTTGGAAGCTTATCAACTTGGTAGCATTGTTAGAAGCGTAGCCGAAAGCTTCTCGGCTTGGTGACATCATCGGTGGTGCGGCAGCAACTCAAGGAGGAAGCTTTGCAGGAGATCCTTTGTTTTCCCCCCCTTATTATTTAGAATTTTACTAACGTGTGCCCTTAGGGCACACCTTAATTTCCATTTCTGGAAAAAAATTTCTCGAGAATTGAAAAAGTAATGACAATTTTTTCAATTTCCGAGAAAATGTTTCCAAAAATAGAAAGTTTAACGTGTGCCCTAACCGGACCCTATTATTTATTATGCAAGTGTAATAGAGTATCCAGTGTAACATGCTCTATTATCTTATTTGCAAAAGTCTAAGAAAAGTTTGACGTGTCACGTTATTATTGGATGGTGTAAATGTGGACTTTTACACTACGTCCTTACCAAATTTGCACTTATTAAAAAGATATACATTTTCAACAAAAATTATCCAAAAGTCCATTACTTAACAACCAAGGCCATGTTTGGTTCAGTAAATTGGGTAATATGATTATTTGTCTCCACATTTGTCCAATATAAATCCTCATTTGCTTTGGACTTAAAAATTAAAATTCCAAAATTTCTCTCACATTATCTTTGGTTCACTTTTTGAAAGGTATGTCACTTTCCAAAATATTATGTTCATCTTAAATATTTTGTTTAGATTTTATGTATACATTTTTACTGATGTAGCATTGTAATGTATTCAGGCTGATTTTTTCATATTTTGTGCCAGTTGAGATTTTTGATTTTTTGTATGATGCATATACTTGGTAAGGATTTGTATTATTTTTGGTGTTTTGGTTGCTTTTAGTTCAATTAAAATTTGGAGGTTAAATTGTGATATTATTGCGTCACTATGGCATTATTTTTTCAGTTACTATCATGAAATTCTAACAGTTTTTATAACTAATTGATTAAGATATCATTCTTTCAAATTTCACCCTATTATAATTACGATCTTAAAAAATCAAACTTTTCTTCAATTAAAATGTTAATGTGCCTTAATTTTAACTCTAATATTAATGTGCCTTAGTATTAACTATGACTAACAATAATAGTATTCATGAATGGGTCATAAATAATTTCTTACAAAATTTATCAAAATACACTGTGCATTGTACGGGATATCGGCTAGTGTACAATAATGAATATACTAAAACCGGAGGAGTTGCACTTTGTAAGTAGAAGACTGAAGTTCAAGCTTGAAAAATGAAGTGAGATACTTTGATTAGCCAAAGATGATTTATTCTAGGGCCTTTTTTTGTTTAAGAAATGTTTAATGAGATATTTTGGGCTAAAATCAATTAAAACACACTCAACAGCCTAAAGTTTAATTACACAAGCAAGAAAAAACAAAAACAACCCAAAAGGGCTTGGAGCCTTGAATGAAATCCCATCAATCCTACAACAATCTTGTTTTGACACGAACAAAGTTTCTTTCCAAACTAGTTTGAAGAGAAACTCTTCAAACTTCTCATATATCTCTTTTTTTGGTGTGAATTTTGAAAATCTAACCATCAAATTTCATGTTCCTTATATTCTTAACATGCATATTAAATTTCGTTCAAATCAGATGTTATTTATGGTTCGATCAATAAATTTATTTTTTATACACAATTTTAAACTTGAAATTTTAACATTTGTTTGATGTAATAGCAATTGATCTTTGATTTTTTTGAAATTTTGCAAGCATGAAGTATATAATAATAACATGTAATTTGACGGTTAGATTTTCAATATTCACACTCAATATAAAGATATATGAATAGTTTGAAGGGTTTATCTCCAAACTAGTTTAGAGAAAAATTTTGTTATTTTGACACTAATGCTCATGCAATTTGGATCGTTTAGCCCACGATGTTGACATAAGGTGCAATATCCAATAAATATACATAACATCAAACACAAAGACCTTTTTTTTTGGGGGGGGTGGGGGGGTAGTACATCAAACATAAAGAAACCAAAGAACGAATTTTTGAATTATCATGATTTTATTGTTTCACCGCAGAGGACAATATCAGAAAAGGGGAAAGAGTAAGGCACCCCAATGATGCTTTGGTCTTTTAAGTGATCTATTCTATAGATGAATTAATCTTCTTCACACCTTATATCCTAAATCACAAACAGTAAACTGAAAGAGCATCATATTATAATTATTCCCTTTTTATCCCCCTGCATCCATAATTGTTCTCACTCCTGAGTCCTGACTCCACCCACTTGTTACAAACCCCATGCCATGAAAGCAAAATAGCATGGGACTGAAAAAAAATAACAAAAAGAGATGCTCACAGTGAATAGAATCCCACTAACAGTCAAAAAGTTGAGCATTCTCTAATCTCTACCCTTTTTGTTTCACCCATTTCATCTCACTAATGAGTGTTGAGGCAAAAAGCAAAAGAAAACAACACATAGTGGAGGAGGCATGAAACATGATGGTACTCCCTCCTATATATTTTTCCAGCTATCTTTTCCCAACCTAAAAAAACCCACTACAACCCCACATCCAAAACAGGCCAGCCCACTTCCTTACATGCAAAGCAAGCTATAATCATTAGGAGATAACCCTCACACTAATTATTTACAATATCTATCCCTCTCATGCTGCTTCACCATTTCATTTGTTTGATCTGATGCCCTTCAAAAACTCATATAGCTTCGAGGCTGGTCATGGTATCAATAAGTACTAGAAACAGTGAGAGATATAACCTTGTTGTCTGTACTCCTGGCGGCGTCGGCGCAGAACAGGTGCTCTGCTTTAGTGTGTTCTTGCTATGTACCATCAAGGAGTTTGGACAACAAAGGTGAAGAAAGCAACAGAACCAGCAACAATAACAATACAAAGAAGCAATCTCTTGCTGAAAAGAGAGATGGGGTCATGGAAGAGCTCCATAATCATGAATTACAACTTCAAAATGGGGGCAACTACAGTAGTAGTGGGTCTAATGGGCCTCACATTGAACATCCTACTCTTAAGAGTAATCTCAAGAAAACAACAATAGTGGATGGTAATCAACTAAGGCTAGAAAAGAGGAAAGTTAGTTGGCCTGATGCTCATGGCAAAGATATTGCTCATGTCCATGAATTTGAACCAAGGTAAACCCATCCCCCACCAACTTTGCTTTCATGATGGGTTTTCAATTTATTAGAAAAAATGTCAGTACACATATTTTCTTGAATAGTTCCAGTGGTGTTTTGTCATAGATTTAAATCGTTGGGAACTAATTCAAGAACTGCAAACCTTTTTCCCAAATGAAATATGTGACAAGAAGAGATCTTGATGGCAAGCTTAGGAACCAAAACCCATCCATAGTTCGTCACAACTTTGTATTAGAATTTGGATTTTGGTTAATTACACCAACTCTGATATATTTCTCACTATTTATCTGTTTGTAGTGTGTCAGAGGATGGGGAACTCGGGGGAGTAAGGAACTCTTGTGTTTGTGCTATTCAGTGAATCCAGATGTCTAAAGGTACAATGCCCTGCTTCTCAATAACCTATATTCAAGTTTTAAAATTTTCTATAAACATCATGTGTATAAGTATATATGCCACTGAATTCAAACATGATGTATGGAATTTCATACAAGTATAATGTTCATATGTGGATGTTGAACCCATAATATATAAATAAATAAATAAATAAAAAATGGGCAGTAACCTGCGCACAATACTTCCACTGACCCCATAATATATGATTACATTATTTTAAAAATGATTCTTCTGCTTACTTAGAAGGTATAACTCTTGCTGAACCATTTAATTGAATTCTCAAAAGCCATCAAAGGAGAAAGTTATGGAGCATTGATGGGAACCATTTAGGTGTGCACAATAGCAAAGGAAAATAGTAAGTCTTAATTGTTCAAACAAATGTATCTGAACTTGAGGCATGAGGCAAAAGTACTAGAACATCGTTTGAGAGACAAAACTACAGGCAGCACGGGTAAACAATTTTTGTAGTAATCATATATGTGCATCATGATATGATATATAATGTGAATACACTGAATAACTTTCACACAAGGTCAAGCAGTCAATACATTTGTCCGATATAAGATCTTAATTGTTAAATGCACACTCTTTCCACTTCAGCCTACCATAAGCTACATATACCTTAACTCAGACGTCTATTCTAAAAGATGTTTGGTAGAATTTTCATAAGCTCAATCTAGGAAACAAACCCAAATTGGAATTCTCTATAATCAGCAATCATACTACACAAAACTAAAAGGTGAGAATGCTTCTCAAATGGGAATGCAAGGCAAGAAGTCAAGCTACTTGTGAAAGGCAAATACATATATTTTCAGAAAGTCATCTAATCTGAAATTGTTAGGTGAACTGCTAATGTTAGACAGGTTTCATTTCTTCATATTGCTACCAAGTAAAATTATTCATGAATTAAGTATTACCAAATTACCCGGCAAAAGGATAAGCATTGCATATGGTATTCAAGTACCTCCCAACACAATTCAGGGATTGAGATTTGAGCAATTGTCCGTTTTGAAGTAGCAAGCTGTCATGAAAAGGACTGACATCTAAAAGAACAATCAATGTGAGGTGATCACAGAAAAACAGATTGACATAAATACACAAAAGACAAAAAGGTTAAATCCAGACGACAATTTATTTGCAAGCAACAGAAAACTCGTGTCATTTTCAAACATTTTCTTTGGTCCTGACTAAGATGTGCTGTCCTAACAATCTTGACATTGTTTTCTTCACGACTAAAACTAACATTTGGTTTTTTAAATTTTGGGTTGTTTTTATTTGGACAAAGTTTGGCAACAAGCTTGGTTGTAGCCTTAAGACTACAATCCCACTTAATATATTTTTATTAGATGTGAATTTTGACAGATTCACGATTAGATTACATTTTCTTCTTATATTCTTCGTACTTGCAAAATTTCTAAAAAATCAAATATCAATAACTATATTATCAATAAAATGTTTAAATTTCAAGTTTTTGTAATCTAAAACTATGCATAAAAAATAATTTTATAGATCGAATAGTAAATAATATCTGATAGGCACGAAATTTTTTTTTTTTTTTTTGAGAGAGGGTTTCAACCTATAGCGTCCGCTACTGATAATAGCTATTTGTATCAAACCAAGACACCAATCAGTTTTGGTGTAGGCGGAGATTGAACCCCAGATCTCTTATACAACTATCAGAGACTTTACCAGTTGAGCTAACTGGAACCCACGATAGGCACGAAATTTAATATGTGTTAAGAACATCCAATTCAACTATTAGAGTTTCAAAATATGTAGTCATGTCAATTTTTTTAGTGGGAGTTAGGCTACAACCAAGTTTGTAGCCTTTTTTTTTTTTTTTTTTTTTTTTTTGAGCCTTAACTTTTCAAAATTTTCATTTTGAATTTTTATATTTGATTCTGTTTTTATATTGACCATTTTATGTTTCAAATTTTCCATTTTAACCCTTCATTATTAATTCTGTTTTTGTTTGGCTCCTTATGTTTAAAAAATTTCATTTCATGAAAGGCTTAAAGGCTAAAATGAATGGTCAAAATAAAAATTTTAAAACATAAAGGTCCAAAATGAAAATACTCAAAACTTTAAAGACAAAACTTTAATCTCTTGTTCATTCTAGGAAATAGATATACAATATGCCTGCTCTATATGTGAAGCAACTAATGTGGCCGCTTAAGGCCCCAAGTAGAAAAAAGGTCCCCAAATTTTAACCAATAGGGTTTTTTTAATATTATATTATTATAATAGTATTAATTAAGTCCAAATATTAGCCAATAAATAAAATAATATTTTTTTTTATCAAATGAAAAACAAGAAATTTTTTTTTTTACGTCCACAACATTTTTCACAATACTTTTAGAATAAGTCAGGTTGTTCAGGGTATTATTGATGACAAAAGATTAATTTCAATGTTGGGTCCAAATTAGAACCAGTAACAAATTAACACCTAGGATTTGTTATGAAAATATTATGAATGTAACACTTCTAAAAAAAAAAGCAATACAAAAAAAAAAAATTCATAACATTTTTCACAAGTTGAGTTGACAAACTTTTACTAGTTTTCATCTAAGTCCACCACTAACATCACTTTTTTACTTACCACTATAATCTGCCATATTAACGTGTGAAAAGTTCTGTCAAAATTTGTCTATAGACTTTCAAAAAAAAAATCTACACAATTCATGTTAATTAATAGTAATTTTGCATCTAAAACAAGATAATAGAATTTAAGTAATATTTAATTTTTTAAAATCATATTTAAATATATAAAATGTCTCAATTTCAGTTTTCGACTTAAACCCCCAAATACATTAAGCTACCCCTCGTAATATCTCCATATAAACAAGGTGACGTTCCTTTTATAGAGTAGGATATGTGATATATATATATCCCCAATTTTTTTTTTAAATGGCAATTTAAATCCTACATTTTTATTACCCTAAATGTTACCATGGCTTTTGAGTGGAGTTGTGCAGTGCCTTTGTGTTAGAACCCATTTTCTTTCCCTTGTATGTGTGTTTGTTTCTCAAAAAAAAAAAACCAATTTATACACACAAAAAACCAATTTATTTCCACACATTAGGATTTTATCAAAGCGGAAAAAACTCATCTAGAAACTATTAATGTTTTCTCTCTCTCCTAGAGTGCAAAAAAAAAAAAAAAAAAAAACTATCATTGCCTTTAGAATAAATGGTGCTATTTTTGCGCATTGGTACGGAATATCTTGTTACATCATCTAAATTTTCATCTGCCCTCCCCTCTAAGATTCTATTCAAACAAATTTGGCAAAACTATAGTGCATGGGGACTCAAACTAGAAATGACGATCTAATTTGAATGGATAGGTGAGTTTCAGTAGCTCAACTAGTAAAGTTTTAGTGGTTAAAGAAGAAATTTGGGATTTGTACTATGTTTACCCTAAAAATCAATTTGTGTTTTCATCTAATGATAAAAAGAAATCGTTATAAAGCAGACGTTATAGGTTAAAATTCTACCGTATCTATTTAAAAATAATAAATTTTGAATTGGTTGGAATTTGGGATGAAAATTTTAAATTGGTAGAACTTAATTATTCTTTAACAAAATTCTTGAGATTACAATTCTTATGAATATATCAATTCCAATGAAATGTGAAAATTCTTGCTCCTACCTCTTAGGTAGGAAATGTCAATTCTTGCATATCTTGTATATATGAAAATTGCTAATACTTAAATCCAACTTATCACATTTTCTTTTCACTAACTACATAGGGTAAATTTTAGAACAATAATATTTATTTTTCATCCAAATAAGATGTTTATTAATGTTCAATGATATTTTTATCACTAAAAAATATTCATAATTGTCAAATTATTAATTTTTTAGTTATTGAAATAATATGTATAAGATTATTTTAAATAATTGGATTTTAGATTCTAAGTATATTTTTTCAATAATATGATATAAATTCAAATTTTAAGTATATCCAAACAACATAAATGTCATCTCTCAAAATTTTAATTCTTGTTAATTTAAACTCTCGAGAATTTATAACTCCAGTCTTGAAACTCCCAACAATCAAACGGGTCCTAACTCCAAAAACAAAATGGGGGTCTCTAGAACCAAGCAAGCATGAGGAAAAGAGAATGGAGAATGCGATAACTAGAGTTTATCTGATTTGACTTACTTCCTTTTCTTCTCTAGTTTACCTTGAAGGTTCCATTTCTCATTTTCCATCGTTGTTTACTACTTACTACTACTAGCAGTACTCTTACTACATTTCAACTCACATAATTCTTTCTTTTTCTCTTTTCTTGCAGGCGGATCTCCTATTCTCCTTGCATACTTTTCTTCTGAAACATAGTATAAGATTCAAATATTAGTCTTTTGCTTAGTCAAAGTAAAGTCGATTTGGATGTAGGAAGTCGAAAAGAAAAAGAATATTCTTATCGACTAGAACAAAGGAAATGAAAAGTTACTTTTTGTTCATCAAAATGCCTACAAGCATATGAAGGCCCTAGTCTTTTCTTTATAGTTTTTTTTTATTTTTTTTATTTTGTAAATACGAGCTTGGAATATAAGAAAAACATTGAAATGACCCTAGTTAAGACTTGATGCTTCTAGGTGAATGAGCAGCAACAATAGGAAGAACGAGCTGATAAATAAATCTAGAGGTTAATCCTATAAGAATAAGGTGATATTAGGACTGATTTGAAATGTTTTAGATGTATGCTCATGCATGCAAGGAAAATAAATAAAAACTGAGTTTTAGAATCTTGCTCAAGTTAGATAAAGGTTTGCTCGAGTGAGGGATATGCAAACTTTCTATTTGGACCTTGCTATAAGCGAGATATAGGTGAGACTTTCTATCTAATTTTGAAAACTATTACTGAAGAGCTCAAGCTAGCAGAGTAGTTCGCCCAAGAGAGGTGCATTCTTTCTTGCTCCTCGAGCAAGACAACATTTTAGGGTATGATTTCAATAAGTATGATTTCTACTGAATTTGGCAAAAACCAAACAAAATGAGTCTTGTTATCTCCCCTAACGGTTAGTAACAACCTTGACAACATTTTACAGTGCTTCTCAGTTCTCCCTACATAAATGACCTTTCAAAGGTTTATTTTTATTCATTGGGAACTCTTCATTGCTTACATATAATCATCCATATTCATCTATTTAAAGAGTTATGATAGATTTCACAAATTTAGCACACCATCCATAAAAATTCATATGCCTCTCCAAGATTGCTACTAGTAAAATCCAAGCTTTGTTATATCCTAAGGATGATTTTCCTAGAACTTGTTAGCAAAGCCAATTGAGTGGAGGGGCAAATATCTTCTTAAGAAAAATGATTGATTCATGCCTCTAAGCCTACTTCAAGGATTTGATTCCCAAATGAGAAAAACAGAGGCTGATAAAAGTAAGAATAACACCCCTAGAATCCAACTTCTAAGATTTGATTCCCACATGAAAAAAAAAATCCCCAGAGGCTGATAAACCAAGGATAACAAGATGCACAAGCAATGATGCTTCCTTTGGAGAATCCAATTCCCTGCGTCCCCAAGAATGGGAGAAAAATTGAAACGAATTGCTCCTGTTTTTACAAATAATAAGTAATATATATTGACAATAAAAATGATTAAAAACAAAAGAAAAGTGAGGACAAATTGTACTTTAAACCCCATAATTTAGATGTGGTTCTAAATTAATCAACAAATACATTTAAAGGAAACGACACCGAGTTATTATTTCAACACAGACTTATTACATGTAAACATTATTTCACTCTTAAGTCATATTTAAGTATTTTCCACTAACTGTTTCACGCTGTGGGTTTATTGTTTATAGTTTGAATTGAATCGTTATTGAAAGTGTATCGTGTAATTTGGAACTTCACAGAGGGTTAAATTTGAAACCACCTATAGTTGGATTAAAATTTAATTTGCCAAATAAAATCTTTTGCCACAAATGAAACATCTTAATTACCATTTGTAATCATAACTAAGTCGGGCAATATAAAATGAAAGTGAATCAAGTAATCTAAATGGTGAAAACATCCACCAATGGCAAGCAATTGTTGCAAGAATCACAATATTGTTTCTTTTTTCCACCCCCACCTCAAGGATCATCACTTCCATCGGGAAGCAAGGCCCTACTTTTTCCCCTTACAGTATCATGAATTTATGAATTAATGAAACACTATTTCCTATTTGTATCTGCTGAGTTCCTTTACTGATCTACATTTATCTTTTACATCGGGGTCTTACTCTCAACACTGTCTTGGCTTCATTGGTTATTATGACTTTTCCCTTTCTTTGATTTGTTCTTCTCTTGCATCTTCTTCTTCTTTGCTTCAGCAGTAATCCAACTGTACTCCAAGGGAATTGCAAATGGATCTTGAATATTTTCTATCCTACTGCTAGAACTGGCGGTGGATGAGCTAGGGCGGTTATAAGGGGCTTTTATCCACTGAAACCAAGATGAACTCGAGGAGTGCGTCACTGCAGGGCTCTCTCGCCCTGAAGTAGGAGGGCTTGATGGGGGTGTCGCAAACTCATCCAAGGGCTGTAGTTCTTCAAACTTTGTAAAAGTAACCAGAACCTTGATAGTGGGAACCACCGGAATGGCAACCTGAATGTAAGTACAGGGAACTTTTTTAACACGCAAAAGAACAAGAAGATCAATATCTACAGTAAAAAATAAAAGCTTCAAATCACATAATACTCCTATAAAAGCTACTTAGCCTGAACAACTCCTACTGTAATCTTCTATTGGATAAAAGTATTCCTTGTATTGCATTTAAAAACCCACAAGAACAAGAAGAAAACATGCAATGGCTTGATCAGTAGCAAGAATTCAGGGGTGCTGCAATTCAAGAACAATGGACCTCTTCATATGCACAAGGAGAAAGAAAATATTGATCATAAAACAATAGTGAGTATTCATCATCAGAAAACAAGAGAACACATTTTCCAAAAATTCAAAAACAAAAATCCCAGACAAACTTGTATACTTCTGGTGCTGAAACTATTCTTCAAACTTCAAACTTCAAATATTTCAATCCTATTAACATGCACCAAGTCTTTCAGCAAAGATCCACAGAGGTTATACAGAAAGACCAGAAAACCTTTTTACTAATTCAGAAGTCATTTTTAATCTCACCAGCAGACAATTCCGGATAGTTGAGAAAATAAAGCCGTTTTCTTTCAACCCCCCTCACGGGGCCGCAAAAGCCCTTCGGCTCTGGCTCAAATTGTAATAGGTGGACTTGATTAGCGTAAGACATTAGTACATTTTGGCCTCCTTCCCTTCTCAAGTTTAGCTCCTTAAAAGAGTATGAATAAAGGAGTGAGGAGAAGGGCCTTTTCTGAATAGAAGTGTAAATCCAAGCTTCTCAACTGCATTATTTAAGTCCAGCACCGATATTTACCACTTGCACAGAGGGTGGTCAACTATCCATTAATTAACCAAGTTTCTAAACATGCTGAGAGTTAAGTAGATCACTTCCTCTTTATATATTTTTGTTAAGTAAAGATCACTTCCTATTTATTAACTTAGTTCAACGCACGTCTTGGGTTTCTTTTACTGTATTCATCCACAAGGAGATTATAGTTCAAGACATTGCGGGGAAACAAGCACGAAGTTATAGACAAGAAGATAACTTTCCTCATTCTCAGTGACATACCAACAAGATTATCTATGCAACAATTGTCAAGCTTTTTATACTAAAAATGTCAGAAAACAGAAGATTCGTTCCAAAAATAAGGGCAGAGTCCAACATTTGACACTGACCATAAAGAAACATTTCATAAGGAATGAGGTTAGGATTAATTTTACCCCCAATCCCACCCAGAAAATAATAAAAACAAAAACACAAGTTAGTATTACCATAAGACCAGCTATAATCTATAATGTGGAATTATTGGGCCATCGAGAAACAATATGTTCATAAAACTGGGCATTAAGAAATGAAAATGTTAAAATGGATGAGTGGGCATTCCAGAAAGGATAAAATAAAACAAAGTTTTTTTATTTATTTTAATGAGAAACCTAGTAAACAAAGTTATTCTCTAAAGGTGGGGTGGCCTGTGGCATCTATTGAGGAAAAGATGAGGGGCAGTTGCCTGACATGGTATGGCCATATGCGATGAAAATCAATAAATGTACTAGTAATAAAAGGCAATAGTTCAAGTTGACAGGCATAAAGGAAGGCCTCAAGTAACTTGGGCAAAAACAGTGATAGAAGATATAATAAATGAGGTGACAGTGTGTACGGCCCTAGGATAAAATGGGAGAAATTGACACAAGCAGCATATCCCAGTTATGTTAATTAATTGAGAAGCACATACCATAGCAAAGCACAATCCAGCCTGCATTGTTGTCTGTAACATACCAAAACTAGTAAGGTAGCCATCTCTACTCTTAAAGATGAAGAGAGGTGGCAGCCTGAGAGTTGACCTAGTGTTCTTATTTTAGGGGACATTACACATCGAATTGTAAGATGGCACAAAAATTCAAGACATGTGCATTTTCTCAGTTCCAAACTTGCATAAGAGTTAACTCTCACTTCATAAAAGGGGACAAAGCATAAAAGAATTGACTCCAATTTCATGTAAAGTAATGTGCAACACAGTAGTGGTAGTTGTTTCCAGAAGCAAATAGTTAAAGTTTCCAGAATTCCATGCTTTTTAAGAGTAGTTCAGTCATTATAAAAGCTTCACTTCACATTGAAAATACTAGAACTGTAAGCACAATAATTTCTCTCTCCTCACTTTCCCCTCATCTACTTCTGTGCTATTCTTTCTTTGAATTCTAATCTGCAATATTTTGCCAACAAATTTATTTTAATCATCAAATTAAAAGGAAAAAAAATTATATTAAAACATAAGCACTTTGACATGGTAGTTGCCAATTGAACAATTATGCACTTCTTTAAATCTAAGTTACAAATTACATCACATAATAGCCTCCTAGCCAGATAGTCAGGAACTCACTAAAGGAGGTTTAGTTCATCCAACCATTTTTAAAGTGCCAGGACTCCACTAGTTAAGTCTAAGGCCAGCTAGGTTGATAGGTTTTCTATTTTGTATAACTGGTTTGTGCAGGTTCAGTTTTAAAAAACTCAACCAGTACCCAACCCAACTGGGTTCAGGTCAACCAGAATCCCTCTCATTAACTGTTCATTTTGTGTGGATTCAGATGGGTTGGTTGGCTTAGGTTGCATTTTCTCAGGTCTACAAATCACAAAATGAAATAAACACCAAATGGAAAATAACATAATTTAGTGTGAGCTATGGTTGCCAAGGGCCCAAAATTTTAAATGAAAATCAATGTCCTATAAAAGAGAGCAGATTAAATGTACAGAAAGGGCACACATCAAAAACAGGAAAGAAACAACTGAAATCAAAAGGCATTTTGGTACTGTGAACAAAATAAAGTTTAAGCACAGGGGAAGATTTAACCTGCAACAGGTAAGGCCATTCAAACGAGGCAAGAACCAAAGTTTAAAAAATTAAAATTAAAAAATTCCCTGGAATTATAGAAATATGATGCTTAATGGGAGAACCCGACCACAAAGGCCCGTACCCATTTGTTCCAACTTTTATTGCAGTGAAATTAGTATACCTACACAAGCCAAGGCAGTTAAGTTTAAGCTTGGCTTGTTAGCTACCAAGATAGGAAACTGCTTGTAAAAGGGGATCTGATCACAACACTTCTCAATTCAATTCATCCAAGCAACACATCCTCTAAATTCAATAAGCAGTACCAGGTCCAAATCTATGCCATTAAGAAATCCCCATCCATTGTCCTTTTCCACTACCCAAATTACTTAATATACTCAATACATTTCTTGTTTAAAAAAGCATGTTAAAGTAATATATATATATATATATATATATATATGAATAAAGTTTAGCTACAACATTAGTTGTAACCTAAGACTACAACCTTACTCAATATCATTAACATTGCTATATATTTTGAAAATCTAACTGTTGGATTACATGTTCTTTATGCTCTTAATACACATGTCAAATTTTGTGCTAATCGGATATTATTTATTATATAATCTATAAAATTATATTTTATGCATAACTTTAAACTACAAAAACTTGTAATTTAAACAGTTTATTAATGGCATAACTATTGATCTTTAATTTTTTAGCAATTTTACGAGCATGGAGGATATAAGAAGAAAATGTAATCCAATGGTAGATTTGTCAAAAATCATCTCCAATAAAAAGATATTGAGTAAGGTTGTAGCCTTAGGCTACAACTAATTTTGTAGCTAAACTTTGTCCTATATATATATATATATATAAACATTTTCCAACTCTTCAGCCACTTTCTCAACAAATTCCACTATCTATTAGTTTCAGATGAATGCCATTTTCCTTTTCCAGGTAGTATTCTCTCAATCATGCATTAATCAATAAACGATTGATAGGTCTACGGCTATCAACAAAACAATGTCTCTATATCTTGAACTCTATTTTTCTTATTCCACTACTCAAGTAAAGGACCAGCATTTGGCCCAAAAACAGAAAAAGAAACAAGGAGGGACTAGTATGGCCATCAGGATAAAACATCATTAATCATGATCTCAACTGAGCATGATAATGAAGAATTTCAACTGGTGAGATCCAGGGAGTGCATTTGTCTTAAATTAGATACTCCAAATTCAAAAACTTTATTCCAGACCATGATTAGAAACTTTTATACTTTATTCCAGACTGGCTTCACCATGAGTACACCCCGGTGCACTTAGTTTTATTTTTTTAATTAAGTTTTCGTTCCTAATCAAATAAATAAATAATTGCCCTCTTTGTGACAACATATGGATATCGGATCTCATTTCCTAAGAAGTTCATGACTTCATGCACATGAGATCACCAGCTACATGGGTCATGAAATTGTTTAGATTCATCCAGAAGGTTACCAAGACTAACCTTAAAAAAAGAAATTTCCATCAGATCTGAAACATATCACCATCCCCATGCAACCCAGTTTTTCGAAAAAGGTAATTTTTCCACAATAAATAATTAAAAAACTATCTAAATTTATACAAACACTTAAAAAAAAAAAAAGAAGAGGGAGGGAGGGAACTAGAGCATCTCTGGAAAGTAAAATGAGATGTCAATTACATATATTTGAACAGAAACATACCTTGACTGGAAAGGTTCCCATTGGAAGTTTTGTTGTAAGCAGTTCCCTCAAACGACGAATTGCCTTAACCTTGTTTGCAAGAATGTCAAGCAATGGTAGCAACTCTTCAGTTTGTAGCGGAAAGCTTGGGGAAAGCCAGAGAATAGGCCTCAATCCTTTCTTATACTCATTTTCACGAACTCCATCCTTGTGGCGATTTCTGCTCTCAGAACTCATAGAAGTAGATGTCTTAGTACTTCCTCTCCGGTGCTCATCCCCCCTTATGACAATCTCCACAGAGTGTCTTCCTGGTTTGGCCTGATTTCTTGATGGAGAATCTCCTAGTAGATCACTCACCTTGTCATCTACGCAGAGAGAACTTCTAGGTGGAGCAATCTTCTTCTGAGCTTCATTTTTCGAATCCCGTTTCCTCCATCCAGCAAACCATCCTTTCTTTTCCTGCTTGGCCTCTCCATTTCTACAACCATCTCCATTCCTACAATCACTCAAATCTTCCACAGGGATCTCCCTGGTCTCATAACAACTATGGCGATGCCCAATAATCCCATCACCATTCTCATTGGTTGATTCTGATGTATCCAACTTAAGCGCAGCTTCAAGTTGTCTCCTTTCATCCTCTGTCAAAATATCACCGAGCTCCTCACTGTCAGTTTCATTTTCATTGCAAGATGAGAAGAATTCATCGTCTGTCATGGCCCCTGGGACTCTCCTAGATTTGATGCTCACAACCACATTGTGCATATCATATACCTTAGCCTTCCATTGGCCCACCATTTCCATTTTCTCCTGTCGCCTCCATGTCAACTGTGGCAAAAGAACTGCCTGAGTCACATCAATCCCAGGCCTGAATATGTTAGTTTGAGACATTGCAGCCACTTCTTGTCGAATCTCTTCTTCTGTTGCTGGAGAACCAGCACCATCCAAAGCATTCATCACCTCCTTATCCTTGTGTGAAACCATGCAAAGCGAACCAGGAGGGACCTTTCCATCCTCTGACCCATCACCAAGGAAAATAATACTCTGATCTGACCGCTGAATCCTAAAACCATCAAACCCAGCCAAAGTCATATCTGCCCTCAAATTCGCACCCCTCTTCCAAATTTTGTAAGTATCCGAAGGGGCAATCCTTGAAATGAAAGGAATCACAGAACTCTCAAAGTGGAATGTGATTTCCATATAGAAGTCCCTCATCCTTCGCATAGTCCCTATCAAGCGAGGCAACCTTCTACACCATTTTGCCCAGGCCAGTGGCTGGTAATGCCTAACTATAATCATGGCAATCCTTTCTTCTCTACTGCATATCGCTTCCTGTAGTGCACTCCACCCCTGCTCATTCTGCAAGCTCCAGTCCGCCCCAGCAACCATAAGCATTTCAGTTGATGTCTCATCACCAATCTTTACAGCCAAGTGGAGTGGGGTATCACGGTTTGGAACATCCCGCCGATCAATCACAGCAGAGATGGTATCAGCTTTCTCTTCCTCAGCCAACGAAGCTGCCTCAGTGCGAATCTCAGCTGGGTTACAAAGCCTCGGGAGAACCGCAAGTATCCTCTTGAGGCTTGCATAATCCTTCATGACAATGGCCTTATGCACAGGGCTATGAGCATATTTCGAAACATCAATGCCCGCCATGCCTCAGGTGTATATACCACCAACCCAGACTAATGTACACAATCCAATTTACAATTCAACCATCCAATACTAGAATTCAATTGGATGCAATTTCAGAGCAGTGAATTCAAACAAACGAAACAGACCCAGTTCACAATTAGTCACCAAAATGAGAAATTCCTTGGAGTTTTTGCAAGATATGAAAAACACCCAATTCAAATTATACCGAAATGGCACAAGAGAACAGCATATAAGACACAGTTGACACCTATATGAGAGACAGAAGAAAAGAATGGAAGGTGGGCCCAAAGCAAGGATCCAAGCGACCAAGAAATCTCACCTTATACTTCTTCTTCTTCTAATTAACCTCCACCTCCTCTTTCTTCTTCTTCTTCTTCTCTTCTTTTGTAACCCTCACGGTCACCCAAAAGAGCTTTAGGCACTCAACCCCACCACCTACCTGTCCCTCTCTTTCTCTCTCTCTGCAAGTTAACAAAGAACAAAAGATCCTTGTGATCCAATCCAGATCAGACAAACCCAAGAACATGCATGTGGGTGTGTGAAACAATACAAAATTCTAAAATTTAAACCATAAAATAATTAACAAAAAGAGTTGGAGGAATCTGATAAAGAAATGGAAAATAAGAAAAAGAAAAGAAGAACATAGAGAATCAAGAAAAGAATACAAGAAAGCAACAAAACCCCACCATCCCCAACCAAGCAAACCTTACAAAAACTGTTTCTATTGAAAAGGAATAATCTCAAAAAGGGAATCAAAGTGAGGTGCTTGTATTGTATCCAAAATTTTTATAAATATATATCTATATATATTTTCTTTCTCTTTTTGTTTTAAATAAAACGGTACAAACAAAGACAAGAGAGAAAATTTAATGAGAGAATGAATGTACCTCTTGCTTGTTAGGCTTTTAGGGGAGATAAAAAGAATGAGAAGGAGTCAGGAGTCAGGAGGAGTGTGATTGATGAATGAAAATAGAGTGTAGAAGAAATAGGAAGATGATAGGTATCATTTTCTTTTTTTTTCTTTTTATTATTATTATTATTATTCAACTTTTTGAACAACAAAGATAAGAACACAAAAGGAAGATGGAAATGCAAGAGTCAGAGAAAGACAGAGAGGGTCCTAAATGGGAAGGCATCATGTGAGCCAGAAAAGAGGGAGCTTGCTTTCCTATTTCCTTTTTTTTTTTTTTTTTTTTTTTCCTTTTTTATTAAAAAGTTATTATCATTTTTTTAAAAAAATTTAACTGTGTAACTAACACAAGAGACTGGTCTACTCCAATTTTGAACAAAATAAATATATTTTAATTAACTTCAAAAGTATTTGAGCTTTGCTCCAATATTGCTGTGCATTATACCGTTACCGTTACGAGTAAAAGTGAACGCATCTTATACTTCATGCAGGGTAAAGAAACACTAAACTTGATCTTTTTTTGTTTTTTTTAAAGTCTAAAATTATGGTTTTATTCATTCATTTATTAAATTCAGAAGGAGATGCCTGAGGTTTAAAAAAGAAAAGAAAAAGAAATAGTATTATTACTAGTCCAGTAGGCTAGGGGGGGTATACTGTCAGACAGACTGTCAGGGTAAGATCCGACCCGAAAGGCCTCTTTAGGGTGGAATTGAATAGAGGTTTAGATTCAAGATCTGATTGGCTATTGGCCTGCCTTTTGAATTGGTATCATTAATTTTTTTTTTTAAAAGGAATTGGTATCATTAATTTATATGGTTACTATTATTTATATCTTGCCTGAAAGTGCTTGTGCTTAGCATGTTAAATTGGAAGGGAAGGAATCTTGGGGGAAAAAGACAGGGCTTGGACTTGGACTTGAACTTGGACTTGGACCTCTCTCTCTCTCTCTCTCTCATCAATTGTTCTACTACTTCACTGTCATAATGATTAATGAACTCTCTAAAATAATAATAATAATAATGATTAATGAAATATAACAAGTAATATGATAACTGGTTTGGGTACTTCTCTTGCTAAAAAAAGGAGTAACAGGCTAAAGATATCCTCATCAACTTATTTCTTTTTGTAAATTACATATCATTTTGCTAATAAACCTTGTTTTCCAACATCCACGGTTATGCTTAAATAGAGATATCCTCATTATCCAATATTTTTATTTTTTAGTACAGATATCCTCATCCTCACCTCACTTTAAGTGTATAAAAAACAATTAGCCTTAGATATTCTGTTAGTTCCTGAAATTTAGCCCATGAACAATTTTGGATCATGGACTAAACTTTAGAAACTTTTTTTTTTTTTTTGAGAATTAATAGTGTGTACTTTGACAAAAATAAATTCATTACTTCTATTATGTATAAGTTAAAGTATAATCAAATTTAAATCCAATTCCATTAAAATCAATTCTGGTTTTTTAATATATATATATATATATATATTATTTTTCTCAATAGAAATAATAATTGGTCACTTTTTTCTCAAATTCTTTTTTTTTTTTTTTGGTTATTAATTGTATGCACTTCTCCAAATAAAATTTTAAAAAAATCAAAATAAAATTTGTAACATTAAATTTTGTGACAAAAAAAAAATCACTTTTTTTTTTGTAACTGCTAGAGATAAAATATTTAGTAATTTTTTCATAATTTTTTTTTTTAGAAAGTGGTTTTTTCATAAGTTGGTGTCAGGTTGTGATTAATGTCACCAACTTATGAAAAAAAAAAGAAGGAAATTTACCTGGTGCCAATTGTAGATTAAATGCATGGATGATTCGATATTTCATTGATTTCAATCGCGTTTTCAAAACCGTTACAACCATGTCCATGTTATAGTAATTCATTTTTATTACGTTTAATTGATCAATGCGTTTATTTTTTATTTTTTATTTAAGTATATCAATGCGACCAAAAACTGTTGCAGATTTTTTTTTAATTTTTTTTTTTTTATATAATTCGATTATTTTGGGAGAAGGGGATTTGAACATGTAAATCTCATTTGCCCAACAGGAACGGTTTGTACTCGATTACTGAAAATGATTATGCTAATAGCTTTTTGTTTTAGGGTGGTATGCTTAAATCTTAATAGTTAATGCCTTTTAGCATAACGGATCCAAGCTAGCATATCCATAATAGGCAGACACGAGAGGTGGCATGATGGCCACTACTTAATTTGACCATTTTCATCATCTACTTTCTTTTCTTTTTTCTTTCTTTTAGTCGTATTGAATATTTACTGTTATAGTGTCCAAAAATATCTAATCAGTCTGAAATGAATGATTCTTTACTCCCTTTTGAATTTGAACAGATTTCGGTTTCACCTTTTTCGCAAGCCTTCAAATAAAATTATTCTCTTCAATGCATTTTATGTATAATGAAGATGATATAATAACCATTACCTTTTTTTTTTCACAAGATAATAATAATAACCATTACCTGCACCCCACGTCCCCAAACTTTAAGGGTGTGATTGGTAGGGAGATTTTTGTTTTTGTTTTCAAAATAGTATAAAAATAATTTCCAAAAAATTACTTGAAACTAGTTTTCAGATAATAATTTTTATATTATACCAGTTTGACTCCCACTTTTAAGAACAATTTTCAAAATACTAAGGCTATGTTTGGTTTCCGTAAAATATTTTCCAGAAAATAGCATATTTTTCAGAAATACTCTTTTCGGGAAAGGAAAATATTTCCAAGTGTTTGGTTGCAAAATAAAAATTGTTGTAGAAAATATTTTCATGTGTTTGGTTCTATTCTGAAAATGCTATTTTCCTACACATTTTTCACATTTTCTCAGCTATTTTCTCAGCATCCAAACAAATTTTATTACAAAAAATTTCAAAATTACAGCAAACTCCAGCAATTAAAAGCAGAAACAAAACCAAAGAAAAAAATATCAAATCCGGTCAGATCGTTGCGGTGAGGCGACTGGGTTTGAAGGCGAAGGTGAAGGCATGTGAGGCGACTGGGTTCGATCGGTGCGGTGCGACTCGCGGTTCGTGGGTTCGCGATGTGACTCGCTAGGTCTAGGTCGAAGGTCGAAGGCGATGGGTTCTGGGTTCATGGCGATCGACGATCGACGATGGGTTCTGGGTTCTGGAAGTGCGATCGACGATCGGCGCGGCGCAGTGCTGCGATCGACGATCGGCGCGGCGCAGTGCTGCGATCGACGATCGGGGTTCGCCGGCGAAGTCGCACCGTGATCTGGGCTCTCTCTTTGCGATCTAGGCTCTCTCTCTCTCTCTCTTTTCGGAAATACTTTGAAGTGAAAATAAGAACTGAAAATCATTTCCGTGGTCAAAGGGAAAATAGGAAATGATTTTTCGAAAAATTCTATTTTTCGTAACTGCCAAACACGCGGAAAAGGTGGAAAATGATTTCCTGAAATTGTTTACCACCAATTCAAACGCAGCCTAAAAGAAAAAAAATTGTTTAGAAGACCATTTCTATTTTTGAGATTTAAAAAAAATATATTTACAAAAAGTAACGTGTAAAATTTGTAAATTACTTTTTTTTTTGTAGATAATGATAAAAGGACTAGAGCTCATCATGTATTTTTTTTTTTTTAATGATAAGTTTCAAATTTGAAATGTGGAAATTATTTTTGTGATAAAGATAAGCTCCTTAATTTAAGAGATAAAAGAGTTTGGACAAATATGTGGGGTCTATTGTTTTCAATTTATTTACAACTATATCATTAAATACATTTTCTCTATCCTGAAAACACCACTTAACCATTTTCAAAATCCTGTTCTAAATCAAGAAAATAGAATACAGTTTTTTGAAAACTGTATTTAGAAAATATTAGGTTATGTTTGATAACATTTTTTATTTTCTATTTTCAAAAACTTGTTTTTAGGAATATAAAGAAAAAACAATTTCCTTATATTTTTGAAATCAAAAACATGTTTGGTTAGTTGAAATTAAAAAGATAGTTCTTTGAAGAAAAATATAGAAAATACTAAAATATATTGTTATTAGAATTTAAACTTTAATGCTAACTCATTAAATGAGACAGATTTATTAAATTAAACATGTGTTTTCATAGACTTTTGAAAATTATAAACTACCACCACACACCCGTGGTGCGATGGTTACTCCACAAGTATAAGTGCTTGTGAGGTGTGGAGAGCAAAGGTCGGGGTTCAAGTCTCCAGGAGGGAGTTTCACACACATATACACTTAGATTAGGTTAAAGTAGAATTCTATATTGTATCAAAAAAAGAAAATTATAAACTGAAAATAGTCTTTTGCATGTTTTTAGTTTCATTCACAAATTGAGTTTTGAAAACAATTTTGTTTTCTGTCCATTTTAGGTTGCCAAACAAGTTTTTGAGTCCCAAAAATATAAAATTGTTTTTAGAACCAGAAAATAAGGGGAAAAAACAGTTACCAAATATACTCTTAGCCAAACAATAAATTCAAGTGTGAAACCCTCCATTTTATAAATTGCAAAACAAAAAATTATATTTAAATACTCTTACCAAACAGGCCCTAATGTTTGGATTTTTTTTTATTTTTTGATAGGAATGTTTGGAGTTGAGACTGATGATGCAAAGAAAATTAGTAGGCTGAATGCTCTGGGCTTCAATAAAAAATTGGTTGGAAGGCCTAAAAAGAAAAACACACAATCAAAGGTGGCCGGGGTGGACCGGCCAAGAACCCTCCGATGCTTAAGTTAGTTTCTCTCTTAAATTTTAGAGTTCCAACTTTTTAAGAGTCGTGAAAAAATTCCCTCCATTTAATGTGGATGAATGCTTATATAGTGTGCTTTTGAAGCAGTTACTTGTCTCGTAACTTTCCTTATATTTAAGGAAGTCAGAAGGTTCAGGGTTAACTTCTACAACTGCTATAGGAGTTAGAATGTTCAATCTTATCTTCTACAACTGTCGTTGGAAGTTATGTACTTAGTAGAAAGTTATAGCGATGAATCAGGATCTTGCTCATGTTTCAAAATAGTTACACGTGGTTCGATTCACTAGCTTTTGTAGATAAATCTTTCTAGAACTCTCCCAAGTGCTAGGGGTCGTCCAGGCGCTTTCCTGATGGACGACCCTTATGTCCAAGGACAACCGTCCTACCAGGGATGACCATCCTTGTCTTCTTGACCTGGACAATTCTCATGGATGAATTAGAGTGGGTTCAATTTTCAGATCACCATCAGTTGCCCCCTTGTCTAAAGGTCATCCATAGCACTATAGAATTTACTGTTGTTCTTTGGACGTGTCTTTATGTCAGTTGTTAGATGTCGTGCCATGTGTCATGACTTCATTGGTGACTAGTCGCGTCGATTTACCTTTTCAAGGAATATGCCACGTGTCATTCTCTGGTTGGTCGCGTCGTTTCAGATGCCAAATTTCACTGCCTATAAATAGTGGAATTCCTCTCCTACCCTTCACATTTCCTAAATTTTCTCCCTTGACATTCGTCGTCCAGTGCCTCGTCTAGAAGTATTTTCGCATCTTTAGTCCTCCTTCGTCTAGAGCCAGGTATTCTTTTCATCCTCGTTCTTAGGTTTTCCTTCAAATTTCAAGATGTTTGAGATTGTCGTTTCTTCGTCTAGTAATAGTGTTGATAAGGCTATAGACGAGTACCATGACACTACTAGTTATAGTGGCTCCAGTAGTGGTAGCAATAGTAGTAGTGAGGGGAACACCACGGACGAGCAATACACACCTAGTGTTCCTAGGATTCCTTTAGAGGTTTTTTAGGAACAGCTTAGGATGAGGGCAACGTTTGGGTCTCAGGCTGGTATCTCGACGAGTGTTCCTTCATCCACTCCTTTAGACGAGGTTGAGACAGTATATAGTTGTTTTGTAGGAGTCCATTCTAAGACAGATGAAAAGAGACTTACCTCCCTTAGGAGTTGGTACCAAATTCCAAACGACCTTAACCCTAGGTAAGCTGTTCGTGGGGAATGGTGTTGTCAACCCTGTTTTGGCGTAAGTGTTTATGAAGCTTACCTTTTAGGGGGACTTAGGTTACCCTTTAATGCCTTTGCTAGGGAGTTACTCATCAGGTTAGGTTTAAGAATATGTCAGCTTAACCTTAACGCGTGAAGGCTAGTCATCTCTTTGCAAGTTTTGTGAAGGGAGGTGTTTGAAGGGAATCGTCCTCTCACTGTGGACGAGTTCCTCTACTGCTACAAGCCCTTAAAGATTAACCAATCCCTTGGCTTCTATCAATTCACAGTCAGGGGAAAAGATTGTAGACTAATAAAGTCACTTGTAACATCAGATAGGAACTAGAAGACGGAGTTTTTCTTCGTCTCTGGTTTTTAGGCTGGACACCCTGTTAAGGTTGGCAGGGATCCATTTGCCCCTTACACTAGAGAGTTGGGGAACCTCTGTCCTAAAGGGTTTTTTTTTATTTTTATTTTTTTTTATTTAATTTTTATTATTATATATGGTGTTTTTATCTTTTACTTATAGTCAACCCTTTTCTCTTCTTTCTTTTCTTTTTATTTTTTTATTTTTTTTATTATAGCTGTTGGACTACTATTGTTGAGTAGATTTTATCTTGACGGCGTCCAGAGGGGTCGTCTATACGCTGATAGGAGTTTCCATTCATTGGTCACCCTTCAACGTCTTGCAACGTAGGGACTTGGTCTTGAGCCATCTCCTGAAGCTATAGCCCACGAACTTACAACACGTAGACGTGAGTTTTTACTTAAAGAATTTATGTTAATATCATCTTTTTAAATGATTCTAACGTTTTTCTTTCCAGGGATGGCAACCATGAAAGAAAATAAAGGAAAGGAGGTAGTGGATGAGGTAACCAGGTCAGAGGCTCAATCTCAGCCTCGTCCTTTTGTTGGAGATAAAAGAAAAAGCTTATCCAAGACGTTGGATTTGGGAAACCTTCCCAGTCATCGAGGAAGCAAGAAGGCGAAGCATGGGTCTTCCAAGCCTAGGGTTGTCAAGTCTGGCCTTCCTCATACATCTCAATTGTCCATCCAAGTCCATGATGTAGACTCGTCTGTGCCAATCGAAGTCACCCCGTCCAAGACCATTGCACCTACCTCGTCTCAGCCTTCTCAAAGAGTTCCCATGAATCTTGTTGAAAACGAAGATTTGGCTTGAGAACAGTTTCAGAAGGCTATAACTAATGAGGACGTGGCTGCATGCTATGACATGTCCTTGAAGGAATTTGAACATTCTGTTGTTCATGATCTCTTCAAGGTATGTGATTTCACTTTTGTCTCGTCTTGTCACTTTACATTTTTCTTGTCTAACAAGTCTTTTTTTTTTTTTTTAATATTTTAGGCAATGTCAAAGTTCATCGCAGTGTCCAGGCAAGCCGCAGAGATGGACAAGACGAGGATCCAACTTAAGACGATGATTTAGGAGGTTAAAGATGACTGCAAGGGTTGGGCTGAAATGGTAGCCGAGGCTACAGACGAGACCAAAGAATTGCAAAACCTCGTTGAAGAGCTCAAGGCTGACATCGTCGAAAAGGACACTCGTCTTGACCATCTTCAGAAGAAGAATGATGAGTTGAGCACACTTCTTAAGAAAGCCAAAGAGGACGTTGTTGTGGAGTTCAGAGCTTCCAAACAGTTTATGTCCTCTTGGACGCAAACTATGCTACTGGTTTCGAAGATTTTTGTATGGACGCAGAGGAACACTTCCCAAAAGTTGACTCAGTTCCATCAAGCTCAACATTGGTGCTGCAAGCTCTCTTTTTCAAATGAGCTCTGAAGATGTCAACATTGAGGATGATGCCATTACCCAGCCTGCTTAGGACAGTCCCACTTCTAGAGATAACCCTCAGTGAAAAAAATTTGAAAAATTATCTTGTCATTTTCCTTTTCTTCTTTTCTTTTTTATGTATGAGGTCCATTGTTTTGGACCATTTAAATTTATCCAAGTACATTTATCTCATCTATAATCTTTGTGACGAGCTTTTAAACAATTTTATAAGGGTTTTTGGACGGTGGTCATCTACCCTTTTTCTAAACTTTATGAATTTTTATTTCCATCACTTTTTATTTACCATTGAACATGTTATTGTATGGACAAATTTCTTTTTATTTACATCATCCATGTCATGCTGGTTCTTAAGTGTCGTCCGTCCACCTATGAAAGCATTTTAGCTCATCCATGTTTAGGATTTCCTCATGTTCTACATTCTCACCATCCTTTAAACTTTACAAGTATAACTCGTCTTACGAATGGCGTTGCTTTTACCAGCTTTACTTGTCCAAAGATTTAGTAGCTAGTTTTCGCTGTCCATAGGTTGGACAGTTTGCACTCGTCTTTAGGCAAGATGTTTCCAGCGTTTACTCGTCCAAAAATTGGATTGTTCTGGCTGGTTATATTTTTACCCATGGATTTTGATTATTCTCACGTGCACGCATTTTCTTGTCCATTTCTTGGACAAATACGCTTAAGGTTTTATCTCGTCTGTTGGTCAGACGAATATGCCTTGAGCTTATTTTTCTTTGCTTTATCCTTATTTCGAGGAAAGCTTATAGACGTTACATCCCTGCATCCAAAGATTTTTATTCGTCTTGGGCCTTAGCCTTCTTGTGGATGAAATTATGGAAATTAGATTTTTGCATCACATACATTGGAAATCCAAATTGTGTATACATAACATAAAAATCTTCCACAAGCATGGCACATGCTTAGAAGCTAGTGCCTTTTAGGGAATTAAAAATACAAACAGATGGACCAAGTTTATGACTTCATCCATAGTCCATAGCACATAGTTTAAAAACTAATACACCTTTAGGGAATTAAAATACAACATATAATGCTAATAACGAACACATGCAAGTAACAGAAAGTAACACAAACTTTGGCTCGTCCAAGGTGACAACATCTAGGATGATCTCATCCAGGATGATGCTTATGCAGGCTGATATCTTACTGATAATATCTTCTTAAATGCTCAACATTTCAGGGGTGCTCTAACTTTCTCCCGTCCAGGGCTTTTAATTAATATAATTCTTGTCTTTTGCAATTAATAATCATGTAGGGTCTTTCCCAATTAGGTCCCAGTTTCCCATGGGCTGGATTTCTAGTTGCCAAAGAGACCCTTTTTAGGACGAAGTCTCAAATGTTGAAGCGCTTGGGTTTCACCATTGCATCATATTGTCTAGCCATGAAGTTTTTATACCTCACTGTCCTTTGCTCCGTGTTCATCCTTACCTCGTCTATCAGATCAAGGTTGAGACGAAGTTGCTTCTCGTTATCCTCGTCTCGATACTTCATCACCTTGTGGTTTGCCATATGCACTTCTGCAAGTATTACTGCTTCACTTCCATAAGCTAGTTTGAAGGGAGTTTCCCCTGTGGGGGTCCTCACAGTCGTCTTGTAAGCCCATAAAACTCTTGGTAGCTCATCTGGCCATACTCCTTTTGCCCCTTCAAGCCAAGTCTTGATGATTTTCAACAAGGATCGATTTGCCACTTCTGCTTGTCCATTTGCTTGTGGGTGGGAGGGTGAGGAATAATGATTCTTGATTCCAAATTGCTCGCAGAAGTCCCTGAAAAGTGTGTTGTCAAATTGTCATTCATTGTCTGACACTAGTACGCTAGGTACCCCAAACTGGCATACAATGCTCTTCCAAATGAAATTTTTGACAATCTATTGTGTGATCTTTGCTAGGGGTTCTACTTCCACCTACTTAGTGAAGTAATCGATCCCTACTACTAAAAACTTCATCTGCCTGGTTCCAAGTGGAAAGGGGCCCAAGATATTCAATCCCCATTGTGCAAAGGGCCATGGGGCTATTATCAGGGCGAGATACTCTGATGGTTGTCTAGGGACGTTGCTGAAGCGTTGACATTGGTCACACACCTTGACATAAGCCTTAGCATCTGTTTGAATAGTTGGCCAATAGTAACCTGCACGGACGACTTTATGGACTAGTGCTGTTGCTCTTGAGTGATTTCTACATGCTCCTTCATGAATTTCTTTCAACACATAGTTTGATTTGCCCGGAGCTAAGCACCTTAAGTAAGGCTGAGAGAAGCCTCTTTTATATAATATCTCGTTTATGAGGACATACTTGGCAGCTTTGATCCTCAACTTTCTAGCCTCATCCTTGCCCTCTGAAAGCCTTCTATCTTTGAGGTAAATTACTATTGGAGTCATCCAATTTTCTTCTCCTTCAATTTGCTATACCTCTGGAAGATCTATACTTGGCATGTATTGGACTTTATTATACTCGTCCATACAAAGCATCTGCTTCCATATTTTTCTCCCTTGGGAGTTGAACAAAACTAGCTTCTTTAAATTTTTTGACAAGCCGCTTTACCTCACTGAGATACTTATTCATCCAATCTTCCTTAGTTTCACACATTCCATTCATTTGATTGATAATCAATTGAGAATCTCCTTGGATGACCATTGACTCCGCCCCTAAGGACTTAGCCAATTCCAATCCTTTAAGGAGAGCTTCATATTCAGCTTCATTGTTGGTGGTTTAGTATTGTAGACGAGCTATGTATTTCAACTTATCTCTTTCCAGCGACTTGAGTATAACTCCAATTCCTCCTGCATCTAACATGGATGAGCCATCCACATTGACGACCCACCACTGAGCTTCGTCCACCTCGTCTAGCTCACCTTGATTGGGAGTGAACTTTGCAATGAAATCTGCCAACACCTATGCTTTTATCTCGCTTCTTGGTTGGTACTTGACATCAAACTCGCTGAGTTCTATGGCCCATTGGATTAGTAGTCCTACTGCTTCCAACTTGTTCATCACCTTCTTTAGTGGATGATCTGTCAAGACATTTATGATATGAGCCTGAAAATAATGCCTTAACTTCCTAGAAGCTGTGACCAAGGCAAAGGCTAGCTTTTCCATCATGGGATATCATCCTTCTGCCCCTCTTAACACTCAGCTTGTAAAATAAACTAGCTTCTGTATCTTTCCTTCTTCTTTAATCAACGCTGAGCTCACTGCATGCGGGGACACTGTTAAATACAAATATAATTCTTCGCCGGGTATGGATGGGCTTAGTAGAGGAGCTGTGGTGAGGTAGGTCTTGAGGTCTTAAAAGGCCTTCTAACACTCATCTGTCCATTCAAATGCCTTCTTAAGAACTTTAAAGAATGGTAAACACTTGTCAATGGCTTTTGAGATGAATCTGTTAAGGGCGGCAACTCCTCCGGTGAGAGATTGGACTTCTTTGATACTCCTTGGCGGCTCCATATTCAGTATCGCTTGGATTTTATCGGGGTTTGCTTCAATTCTCCTATATGAAACCATGAACCCAAGAAACTTACCTATCGAAACTCCAAAAGCACACTTGCTCAGATTCAACTTCATGTTATATCGTCTAAGTATATCAAAGGTCTCTTGAAGGTCGTCCAGATACTTTTCCTTGTCTAAACTCTTTACTAGCATATCATCTACATAAACTTCCACATTCTGTCCAATCTGTGGATGAAACATATGGCTAACCAACCTTTGATAAGTCGCCCCTGCATTCTTCAAACCGAAGGACATCACCTTGTAGCAAAACAAGTCTTGGCTGGTAATGAAGGATGTCTTCTCTTGGTCCACCTCGCCCATCCTTATTTGATTATAGCTTGAAAATGCGTCCATGAAACTTAGCAATTTATGACCCCCAGTTGAGTCCGCCAGCTGGTCAATGCGTGGCAATGGATAGCTGTCCTTTGGGAAAGACTTATTCAAATCGGTGAAGTACACGCACATCCTCCACTTGCCATTAGCTTTCTTGACCATTACCACATTAGCCAACCAGTTCGGGTAATAAACTTCCCAGATAAATTTTTCCACGGTCAACTTCTGGACTTCTTCTTTAATGACATTATCTCGTTCGGGAGCAAAAACTCTCTTCTTTTAACGTATGAGTTTGGAGGAAGGATACACATTCAAACGGTGGGTGATGACACTCGAGTCAATACCCAGCAAATCCTCGTGACTCCATGCGAATACATCAATGCTCTCCTTTAAAAAATGGAAAAGGTTTTGCTTTGTCTTCTTTTCCATGCTTGCTCCAATCCTTGTAAACTTCTCGGGGTTACTCTTGTCCAAAGGAACGTCTTCCAGCACTTTCGTAGGCTCCATGGTAACCCTTCTTTCGTCTATGCTCATCATCTGTACGTGCTCATCCATGGCTAGATAACATTCTCTGGCGGCTAATTGGGCTTCTTGCATTTGACCTACTCCATAATTTGTTGAGAACTTAACAGACAAATGGTAAGTAGATGTTACTGCCTCCAACTATTTAAAGTCGGTCTTCCAATGATAGTGTTGTATGACGACAAACAGTCCACGACAAGAAAGTTTACTTCTTCGGTTATCTGTTGTGGATATGCTCCTACCACCACAGGTAACGTAATGGTACCCACGAGCTGCACTTTCATCCCTCCAAATCCTACCAAGGGCGAATTTGCTGGACGAAGTTGATCTCATCCAAGCCTCATTTATTGGAAGGCAGGGTAATATAAGATGTCTGCTAAACTTCCATTGTCTACCAACACCCTTCTAGTTGTATAATCAATAATGAGCAAAGTGATGACGATCGCGTCGTCATGTAAGTGGTGAACCCTTTCAGCATCCTCGTCCGTGAACTTGTTCGTTACCCTCGTCCTTGGGGATCATCCAGAAAGCTAGACGTTTTGCACCATCTTCAGGTACATCTTCCTTGACCTGAAAAATTGTCCTATCGAGGTCTCTCCTATAATAACTCTTATTTCTCCAAGTGGGGGTCATGACGACTCTCAACTTCTCATCCTTGTGAACACGTCCAAGAAAATTTCTCAATTTTCCTTACCTGATGAGATTCTCTATCTGCTGCTTCAAATCAAAACACTCATCTGTGTCATGTCTATGATCTCTGTGGAAACGGCAATACTTGTTCCTATTGTGCTTGTTGGGATTTCCTTTCATTTTTTCTGGCCACTTCAAGGATGGATCATCCTTGATTAGCATAAGCACTTGTTCAAGTGGCATGTTCATGGGCTTGTATTGCTGACTCTGTGTTGAAGAACTTGCCTTCTTGTTGTCTCGATCTTTCTTCTCTCTCATTCGAGCCTTCTTTGGATGAGGACCCTGCTCAGGATAGTGCGGAAGATCTGCTTCCATTCGCTCGGCTCTCTTCCTCTTCTTAGCTATGATTGCGTCTTCTGCATTCATGAAGTTTTAGGCCGAATGGACGAGTTCAACCATGGTTTGAGGCTCTTGCTCATAAAGCTTATGGATGAATAAATCGAAATTAACTACATTATGGAAGGCTGTTAATAACAACTTGTCGTCCATCTCGTCTACTGTCAGGGCTTCCCTGTTGAAACGAGTAATGAAGGACTGCAAGCCTTCATTTTTCCCTTACTCTATGGTTAACAGGCTGGATGAGGAACGTTTATGCCTTTGTCCTCTGATAAAATTGTTGACAAACAATTTACTCAATTCTTCAAAAGAACCCACAGTGTTCAGAGGTATCTTGTTGAACCACACTCGTGCTAGCCCTTTAAGGGTGGTAGGAAAGGCCTTACACATAATCTCGTCTGGAACCCCTTGAATGTGGCATCGTAGTCTTAAAAGTAGTGATATGATCAAAAGGGTCACGCATTCCATCATATGAGTTCAAGGAAGGCATCTTGAACTTAGGAGGCAAGGATGACTGTTGATGGAAGTCATGAAAGGGGAGTCTATTCGATGAACTAAATCATCTACGGGATTCACCCTTCTTATATTCTCCCTTATCTCGTCCATGGCCTTCCTCATCTGATCCATCTCCCACTCCAAGTGTGGCACCCTTCGTGAAGCGGTACCCCTTGACTGGTTCTTGGACTTAGCATTTTCTCCTTCTCTAACTTCTTGACTCTGGGCTTATCCTTTTGCATAGCTTTCATAGCGTTGCCTCCTTAGACTAATCTCCATAGTCAACTCTTGGTTTTGACGGGTTAATTCTGTCATGGCGGCTGCCATGGACTGTATGTGTTGAATGGAAGGCGGTTGCATAACAGGTGCTGACTGACGATCGCAATGGGGATTACTAGAAGCATTCCTACTCTCTTGGTGGCCTAGACTAGTGGCCATTGATTTTGTCCGAACCATGCAACCTTTTGTCGAAGAAAGATAAATTGCAAAACATAAAATTAATCCTTCTCCACAGACGGCGCCAACTGATGAGTAAAGAAAATTAGTATGCTGAATGTTCCAGGCTTCAATGGACTGGTAATTGCTTGGAAGGCCTAAAAAGAAAAACACATGATCAAAGGTGACCGGGGTGGACTGGCCAAGAACCCTCCGATACTTAGTTTCTCTCTTAAATTCTAGAGTTCCAACTTTTTAGGAGTCGTGAAAAACTTCCCTCCATTTGATGTGGATGAATGCTTATATAGTGTGCTTTTGAAGCAGTTACTTGTCTCGTAACTTCCCCTATATTTGAGGAAGTCAGAAGGTTCAGGGTTAACTTCCACAACCGCTATAGGAGTTAGAATGTTCGATCTTATCTTCTACAACTATTGTTGGAAGTTAAGTACTTAGTAGGAAGTTATAGTGATGAACCGGGATCTTGCTTATGTTTCAAAATAGTAACATGTGGTTCGATTCACTAGCTTTTGTAAATAAATCTTTCTGGAACTCTCCCAAGTGCCGGGGGTCGTCCAGGTGCTTTCTTGATGGACGACCCTCATGCCTATGGACGACCATCCTACTAGGGATGACCATCCTTGTCTTCTTGACCTGGATGACTCTCATGGACGAATTGGAGTTGGTTCAATTTTCAGTTCACCATCAGAGACAATAGCCATGACTCATTCTAGTCACCCTTTGTACACTTTTTTATTAATAAAAAGAATATCATAAGAGGATTTGTATTAACTCGTTAAAAAATTCATATCTATTTCAACATAAAAACATACTTTTATCGATTTTATATAATCACTTTTCAAAAACACTTACATCATATTATCTGTAATATTAAAAAATAAATTTGCATGTAAATAGAAATATTATATTATTCACAAAATTATTATAGTAACAATCAAAATTTATACGAGTTCACATAACTTGACGTGGGTGATTTGAAAGGTTGGATGTACAAAATTTAACTATTATACTATTATACATAGTTGACGTTTTTTTTAGAAAGTTTTGACCTACAGCGTCCGCTCTTAATGATAACTTTTTATTATCAAACTTAGAAATCAATTGACAATCGGTTTTTGGTGTAGGTAAGGATTGAAAATCAAATCTTTTATTCAACTATAAAAGACTTTACCAGTTGAACTAAATGAAACTTACATACATAATTGATGCGAGTGCTCTAATAACCACTAACTTTTTTTTTAGTAAACAGTAATACTTATTAGAACACACATAAAAATAGTAATATTAGTATTTTAAACCGGGTTTATAATACATTATTTAACCAAAGTACAACTACAAAAAGGCTTAACATTTGCAGTTATAGATTGGGGTTATAAACAGTGGACACTAGATACACACCACCGATATGGGATAACCACTAACTTTGAAATAAAAATAATAATAAAACAAAATTTTAAATTTGAAAAAAAAACTGAAAGGTTTTTTAATTAAGTTCCAAAAGTGGTGCTCTCCCAACACTATCACATGTGCAACTGTCATTAACTCCCACAGGTAAGGTATCGCTGAAAACATTACCTTTACAACTGTTTTTGAAAAAACCTTCGTAACTGTTTCTCATGCATCACTATTTATTCCCTCTAAAAACAGTTGTACTATGTTTGCTTTCTCCTTTAGCCGGAGGCAAGGAAAAAAAAAGTGGGTTTTTTTTTATTTTATTTTTATTTTTTATAATTTTTAACAATATGTGGGAGGAAGATTCAAACAAAGTTCACTTCCATCACTGGTATTGATTTATAACGGGGACTCCCACCTTCACAACCATATAAATTATAAAGATTACAATGAAATAGAAAGATTTGGGCCACAAATAACAAATTGGGTTAAAGTTGATAATTTCAAATTATTTGCAATTCTTTTTATCTTGTGAGATATATCACCCCTTCATAAATTTTTTTATTAAATCTCTATACCCTTTCTTACGCATGTGTTACTACATAATATTCTAAAAAATTGTTCATTTCTTATGAGAGAAAGGAAGACTCCTCCAATAGGAATGAAAATGTTTCTCTCCAAACTAATTTACAAAGAAACCTTTCAAACTCTGTTATATCTTTTTATTATATATGAATTTTAAACATTTAACAGTTAGATTGTATGTTCTTATTATTGATCAAATGGTAAATAACATATGATTATAACGAAATTTGACATGTGTGTTAAGAAAATAAAGAACATGCAATCTAATAATTAGATTTTTAACATTCACATTCAGTAAAAAAAAATATATATAAGGAGTTTGAATGATTTTTTTTCAAACAAACCTTGTTCATTCTTCCAATATTCTATACGGATAAAAAAAAACTTCCAAAAATGAGTTTAATAACTACAAGGCATATACTTCATTTCTTTTTTTCTTTTTTTCTTTTTTTTAAGAAGACCAGGGCTCATGCTGAATGGAGTCAAAATTTCAGAGAAATCGACCTCCAAATTAATGCAAAATGAAATGTTTGCTTCTTCTTTGTTTTTATCCCCTACAAACTTATACTGCGCAATGGTTTGTCATATCCATGTGAACAAATTTGATTTTCATAACACATACACTTAATCCTACCCATACATCTGATGTGAAAAACATGTAAACAATCCACAAAATACAAGAGTATCATTGATTTAGCCACTTCTAGAAAGCTCAGCTCATAATCTCTCGCAAATTAGAAATTAAATTGACAGCAAAAATAAATTACTATAAGATTTTTTTAATTATAGGCACTAGAAACATTGAATATTTTTCATAATTTCATTTGATCTTTGGAAACAATTGGCAATGATTTGTGGTAGTGATTTTAATGTGTTAAATATCAAAGACCAACTATGATTCTCCAATTCTAGAGAGTTGGCTTAGTAGTTCGTAAGACCTCATGAGATTCCGGGTTCGAAATATTTCTCCAACATCTTGGGGTCACCCTTATGAGATTCTTCCCTGTAATAACCAAGTACGTGTAAGAGAAGGTCTAGATACTCTCGTTTGTCAAAAAAACTTTGTGATTCTCCAAAAAAGAAAAATCAAAGAACAACTAATCAATGAATTTTCTTGTATTTTTAGAAAACTAATCAAAGAAATTTAGTATATCTGCATCTATATATATCTAATATAAATAAATAGAAAATCTTTACATATGATGTGCAAAGCATATCAAAAATCCGCAAAACACAAGAGTAACATTGATTTAGCCACTTCTAGAAATTAAAAATACTATAAGATTTGAATTATAGGCACTAGAAACATTGAAAATTTTTCATTTCATCTCTGGACATATAGGGAATAATTTTTGGGAGTGATCTTAGCATGCGTTTGAGTAAGAATGAAAAATTAAAATTAATTCATTATTCAGCTTATTTTTGCTACTATTCATGGCCCCGCTACACTTTTTGGCACTATTCATGAGTCCCACTGTACTATTTCAACTAACTTTTACCTTTATCTACAGTACTTTCAGCAATAATTTTTCAGTTTCAACAAAATAAGCGGTATCCAAACACACCTTAAATGTGTTAGATATCAAAAAAAAAAAAAAAAAAAAACTATATATGGTTCTCCAAAAAAAAAAACCAAAGAACAACTAATAAAAGAAATGAGTACATCTATATCTTTCCTTTTTTTTGACTTCTTCTATTTTATACACACACACACACACATACAGATTTCCAAAAATGGAGCTTGAAACCAAACGGCTTGAGCAAAGGAACACTCCCAAAAAAGATGATTGCATGATTTAGTTGCATCAAAATAGAGCACACAAGAGAAGGAATTGGAGATATGTCTACCAAATAGCTTGGTGCGAAGATGAAGACTATCAGTGCAAGCTCTCCAAATGAAATATTTGATTTTAGGGAAAATCAACGAAGACCTAATGCTGTTCCAAAAAGAATGCACACGACTAGAGTTTAAGGTTGATGCTGTATTTCCAGTGGAGGCTTCCTCCAATTCTCTTTGAAGAAAATAGGCATTGCGAATTTTGAAATTTCCAAGTCTTATTTCTCGTCCAATTTAGAGAATCTGGGGGGAATCTGAGATTCAGGGGGATAAATTTAGTGATTTTAGCCTCAGAGGGATAAAATATAGAATCAATAAGAGTCACTTTCCATCTCGGCTGAAAGGAAGAGGCATCAATAAGATCTGAAACTCAAGCTTCTGAAGGTAGAATCGTTCGAGGAGAAATGACTTTCTGATTGAAAGCATAGGAAGCCACTTATCTTGCCAAATATTGATCATTGTTCCAGTCCCCACTCTCCAATGACTTCCCTGAATCAAAAGATTACGACTTTGAGCGATACTCCTCCAAGCATACGAGGAATGAGATGGAATTGAAGCTTCCAAGAAAGAACCATCTGGGAAATATTTGGACTTAAACACTTTATAAAACAAAGAATCTTGATAGTGTAAAAGTCTCCCCCCTTGTTTAGAAAGCAAAGCTAGATTAAAACTTCTCAAATCTCGAAAGCCTAGTCCACCATCATTTTTAGAGAAACAAAGGTGTTTCTAGCTCAGCCAATGTAATTTCCTTTCCACATGCTTTTGGCCTTACTAGAATTGCCCCATCATAGAGTTGAGTTCATTACAAAAGCCAATGGGCAAAAGAAAACAATTCATAGCATAATCCGAAATTGCTTGAGTGACAGACTTAATCAATACTTCTCTCCTTGCTTGCGAAAGCAATTTGCCTTTCCAACCACTGAGTTTGGAATAAACTTTGAGTTTGATATCAGCAAAAGCCAGCTTCTTGCCCTTATCAAGGATAGGAGGAAGACCAAGATACTTCTCAAAAGGTACTGAAGAAGTGGCATTCAAAGAAACTCAATATCCTCCCTACTCTCCATAGGAGTATTTTTGCTGAAAAATATGGAAGTTTTATTACAGTTAACCTTTTGTCCAAAGGCCATCTCATATATATATATATATATATATAATCTCCTTGGTGGTCCGACATTTTTCATTGGAAGCATTGCAAAATAAAAGACTATCGTCAGTAAAAAGAAAGTGAGTAATCTTTGGAGCCCTTCTAGAGATTCTGATTCCATGCAATCTATTGGTTTGAGTAGCATAAGAGGAAAAGATGAGGAGACAAAAGGTCTCCTTGTCGAATACCTCTAGAAGGCAAGATGTATTCGGAAGGCACTACATTCATTAAGAAAGAGTAAGAGACCGAAGTGATCCCAATCATAACTAGATCCACCCAACAAGGATGAAACCCCAACTTTAGCATCAAAGCTTTAAGATAATTCCATTCCACTTTGTCATATGCCTTACTCATATCAAGCTTAAGGGTCATGTGGAACGTGTTACCCCACCTTTTGGTCTTCATGTAATGTAAGGTTTCCAAGGAGATTAAAATATTATCTATGATCACTCTCTCAAACACAAACGCGCTCTAATAATCAGAGATAATCGTCCCCAAAATTTTCTTAAGTCTGTTAGCCAGAACCTTAGAAACAATCTTGAAAATTACATTACATAAACTAATAGGTCAAAATTGAGGCATAGAGTCAGGATTTTTCTTTTTAGGAATAAAAGTGATATGAGAGAGATTAATACTGCTTAACACAGTCCCTAAATTAAGACAGTCAATAACAGCTCTAGAAACATCAAATCCGACAATATGCCAGTAGTGTTGAAAAAAGAGAGGATTCATACTATTGAGACCAAGAGCTTTGGTAGGGTGCATCTGAAAAAGCGTTGTCTTTACTTTATCATAAGAAAAATATTTAAGAAGAATGTTGTTCATCTCAGGGGAGACTACCTTTATTACATGTTGAATGACTTGTTGGAGAGAATTAGAAGAGACTAAAGTGAAAATATCCTGAAAATATTGAGTTACAACAACTTCCAAATCAAATTGCTGAGAAACCCAATTCCCATTAGAATCTTTAAGCTTCAAAATCTCATTGCTACGTCTTCTTTGAGAGGCAACAACATGAAAAAATTTTATATTACGATCACCAGATTGTAACCAAGATACTTTAGCCTGTTGATGCCAATAAGCCTCTTCTTGACAAACCAATTCATTCAACACAGCCCTTGTAGCATTTCTAAGTTGGATTCTAAAGGAATTAGAAGGGTTAGAATGGCAATCCATCTCAAGACTTGAAAGAAGTTTCCTTTTGGCAGCAATAGACTTAAAAAGGTCTTTAACATTCCCTTTTCCCCATTGAAGTAAAGCAACCCGAACAACTTTAATTCTTTGTGTAAGGCAATACATAGGAGTACCCCACTAAGGAGTCTCAGCTAGATTTGATAACCTCTTCACATTTAGGAATTCTAGTCCAAAGAGCCTCAAACCGAAAAAAAACCTATGTTTATGTCCTCTTGGAATTACTGATACAGTAGCTTTGATTTTAGTCAAAAGAGCTAAATGATCAGAAAAAACAAAGGGAGTATGAAAAAGTTTAGAATGGGGAAATATATCCAGCCATTCCTGATTATACAACCCTCTATCCAACCTCACATAGACTAGATTGCCCTGAAATCTGTTATTGCACCAGGTGAATTTAGGCCCATTGTAGCAATTAAAGAATTTCTTCTGTTGAGAAGCAAATTTTACTCCTTTTTTTTTTTTTTCCTCCTTTGTTTATTTCGCCTCCTATAATTGGTTTTTTATATTTTTCTTAGATTGTATTAAGGATATTTTATTTTAGATAGAGTTTGGATACAAATTTAGTTGTAGCCAATAGCTACAACTCTACTCAATATATTTTTATTGGATTTGAATTTTGACAAATACAATTTGGATAGCATTTTCTTTTTATATCCTCCTTACTTGTAAAATTTCTAAAAAAATCAAAGATTAATAATTATGTTATCAATCAAATGTTTAAATTTTAAGTTTTTGTAGTATAAAATTATGCGCAAAAAATAAGTTTATGAATCAAATAGTAAATAATATCATATGGTACGAAATTTGACATGTGTATTAAGAATATAAAGAACTTGAAATTCAACAGTTTGATTTTCAAAATATGTAGTCCAATTATTATTTTTAGTGGAAGTTGTAGCCAAACTTTTTCTTTTTCTTTTTTATTGATTTGTTTTGTTTTAGATTTAGGATAAATATAAATACAATTATACTTAACACATAATTTTATTTTTAAAAAAATTGTACATAAATTGACAACAATAGTCAAACCACATTAAATGTTGGAGTGGGCATGACCCTCCAGAAATTTAAAATTTTCTAATGCATATCCCAAAAATGACACTATGTTTGGGAGTTTATAAAACAATGAAATATGATGGAATGGATAATTTATAAAATAATGGATTGGAATGCATGGAACATCATTTATATTGTATAATGTGTTTGGAAGTTTATAAAAAGAGAAGCAAAAGGGAAAAAAAGTAATTTTATTATTATACCATTCACCTTTTATTTGTCCCCCCATCCCCTCCCCCGCAGGCTGGGCAGAAAATATGGACCAAATCGTTATTTCAATTTCATTTTATAATAACAATGAGTGTTCCATTAACTTTCTCATAACAATTCCATACTTTCCTATGAAACTTCCAAACAAAGGAGGTGATGAATTATTCTTAAAAAAATTCTTTATAATCCATCTCAATCCATTCATTTCCACCCTTTCAAATGAACCGAACAGTTTATCCCTCCCTCCTTTTTTTTTTTTTTTTTGCCTGAATAAGATATTCTATTAACAAATAAAGGAGGACAACCACAAACAAAACCAAGAAGAAGGGATGGGACTTCGCCAACTCCTCCTTCCACAAAGCCTCCCCAAATTTAAGCTGCCCAATGCCCCTGCACAAGTAAGCCATTGGTTTGTTGACCCAATGGCCCAAAAAAGGAAAAAAAGAAAGAAAAAGAAATTGGCTTAGAGGCCCACTAGTTTAGAATAAATGGCTCAAACTTTTATTAAACAAATGGTTCATTTACGTCAAACCGAAAGAAGTTTGAAAAGTAAATGGCACGAGTTGATATCATTGAAGTCAATGGTAGGATAAGATGGGATTTTGCGATCATAATGGAATCGACGTGATGTGCGAAACTGACCACTTGTGGCCGTGAACTATTCTGCTTTTCGGCCAAATCCCTTTGTTTAGACTTCCATTTCATTAAATTAATTTTTATTTTGTTATAACTTTCAAATTGACAGTCAAAATAAGGTTTTGTTACTTCTAGGATGTTTCTTAAAGTCGGACATGGCTCGTGTCTAATGCACTAGACACATTGGGAGTGTTTCTCTTATTTTTTTTTTTTGGGGTGAAATTCCATTAAAAATTTCCTTGTGAATGTAAGGAGTTCATAAAAACTTTATGGGTTGGGTTTATTCTTGAATGGACGTGTTCAATTTCATAGGACTACCCCTTTGCATCACCTCTCTTCCCAAAAAAAGACTTTTTAGAATTCTTTTTTTTAATATATATATATTTATTTATGCATTAGCAACACTAACAAACTTTCAATTACAAAAATTGAATAGTAGATTTTGTGAGCAAGCAATGGAACTTCATATTGGTAAGTTCAACTATATATAGATTTTAAGGATATTTACAAATCATTCAACGTTGATCATTTATGCAATTTGGTTAAAAAGTTTTATGCTCCTGACCATTGAGCAATATAGACAATCATTCAAGATTTCATTTGCAACATTATAAGCTTGATATATCGAAGCATCCAAATTTCCAAAATATGTATGATGAAGATTGCTTTTTTAATTACGCTCACCCTTGATATGAGTCAAGTAATATGAATTTCCACTAGACTTATCATACGTGCTTATTTTTTAGCACACGACAAATAAGACGACCTTCCATGTAGGATGAAGACGAAAGATGACTAGTGACTACCTAACATCCAATGAGACATAGAAGAGGGTAGTTGGACGAGATCTACAAATGAAAGGCACGGCCGCCTAAACTAAAGTGCGAGATTCTTGCCTCATCAACCCACGATTTGTAATAGTGGCCATTAAATCATGAGATGTGTGCCATTTAACCCCCATTATGTTATGACTTCAAATGGGAGGGGGAATCAAGAAGTGAATGGGCAAGAAATACCTTTATATAAACACCGTACAACACCCATTCCAAATTAAGTATGAGAGAAGAAACCTAGAAACTCTGTTACTTTTTTACGTATTTTGGTTTCCAGTGAGTTCCAACATAAGCATCGGAGGAGCTTAGGTCGGAACAACGCTAGTGCTCTTCAATTGAGTGTTATGTTTTGCAAGTCTTCCAAAGCTTCTGTTTGGACAAGTGGCCCATTGAGATTCTTGCATTATCAATGTATACAATATCTGCGCTATACAAGGAATCGATTAGCATTTTCAAGAAAGTAAAAAATCTATCATTTGATTGATAGAATGTTTCATTTTAGGTTGACTCCTCCAATTATAAGAAATAATAAAAAAAAGTTTTTACAATCATAAAACTTTTAAAATATAGACTTTGTGATAAACTTAAGGATGCGTTTTTGGCAAACAATTTGATGAAGAAAAATCAGTAAGATTTCTACTAAAATTATACTAATAATAAAAGTATAACTTTGAATGAAGATATATATATATATATATATATATGCTCATTGCTTATGAGAGTTTTGGATTTTTTTTTTTTTTTCAGAAATTATTTGGTATGTATCAATCGAAATCAATAATTTAGTACAAAATATATTTATGAGATAATTTACTATATTATTAGAAAAATAACATTGGTATGTTTTCAACCCTCCATTGGCTACTAAGAATTATAAAATTTACTTCACAATATCATAAAACAGAAATATAATATATTTATGAGATAATTTACTATATTATTAGAAAATAACATTGGTATCATAAAACAGAACAGAAATTATTATATCATAATATAAGTTGGTACATGGTTGCTGGCTCTGTTGTAATAAAACAATCTACAACATTAAAATAAAATATAACATATACCCAGCGACGCTTTAAAGCGGTAAACACAACAAGCCAAAGAAAGCAAGAGCAGTAAAAATGGACCAAAATAAATCAATATGGGGCTTTAAGCAGACACGCTGTGGAGCACAACAGTCTCGACGGTGAGCCCAGGGCCGAACCCAAATAGCACACCCCATTCGAGCCCCTCACCGGAGGTCTTGAGCCCATCTTCCTTAGACTTCTTCCTCATTTCATCCAAAATAAACAAAACGCAAGCACTTGACATGTTGCCATACTCACTAAGCACGTGACGTGTGGCACGCATCTTTTCGGGCTTGAGGCCCAATTTGAGCTCTACTTGGTCCAAGATGGCAGGCCCACCAGGATGTGCAATCCAGAAAAGGGAGTTCCAATCAGAGATACCCAAAGGTTGGAATGCCTCAACTAGGCTCTTCTCAATGTTCTTTGAAATGAGGCCAGGAACATCCTTTAGGAGATGAAATGTAAGCCCAACTTCACGAAGATGCCCATCAATAGCTCCATCACTATCAGGAAGAATGGTTTGGTTAGCAGAGACCAATTCAAATAAAGGCTTCTCAACCTCGGGAATTGGGTCAGCCCCAACTATAA
This sequence comes from Quercus ilex subsp. ballota, assembly GCA_032727855.1. Classification (NCBI taxonomy): domain Eukaryota; kingdom Viridiplantae; phylum Streptophyta; class Magnoliopsida; order Fagales; family Fagaceae; genus Quercus; species Quercus ilex. Next base: position 23,639,828 of record CM064913.1, on the reverse strand, counting down.
TAGCAGCTGCACCATCACCAAATAAAGCCTGACCCACAAGACTATCAAGGTGGGTATCACTAGGTCCACGAAATGTGACTGCAGTGATTTCAGAGCACACAACAAGTACACGAGCACCCTTGTTATTCTCAGCCAAGTCTTTGGCTAAACGTAGAACTGTGCCACCAGCAAAGCAACCTTGTTGGTACATCATGAGCCTCTTAACTGAAGGGCGTAGGCCCAAAAGCTTAGTGAGTTGGTAATCTGCACCAGGCATGTCCACACCACTAGTAGTGCAAAAGACTAGGTGGGTAATCTTGGACTTGGGCTGGCCCCATTCCTTGATGGCCTTTGTCGCTGCTTCTTTGCCTAGCCTTGGTACTTCTACAACCACCATGTCCTGCCTTGCATCCAATGAAGGTGCCATGTATTCGCATACATGTGGGTTTTCTTTTAGGATCTCTTCTGTCAAGTACATATACCTCTTCTTTATCATGGATTTGTCACCTGCATATGATAATTAAAAACCATTTCTATTACTAAATTGAATTAAAATTTTTTGTTTGATTAAAGCATAATTGAGAGATTTTTTTTTTCTTTCTTACCATTCATTTGTTTGAAACCTCTAATTAAAGTTATTTGGTTGTCAGACTGAACATAATTGATTAATTACTCACTACTGCTATGAATGTTAACCTTAATATATAGGTCATAGAGAATTCTATAAGAAGGGGACACATTATCTATTGTTTTATTTATTTATATATAAATAATATATATATATATATATATATTTTTTCTGTTCAAGTAATTTGTTTTGCTAGCTCGGCAGCTATGAACAATTGATCAATATGCCACTTCCCTATTTTATGAGAAAAAATTTTAAACTAATATTCACGTATTTATATAAACTACTATATATTGTATGAAATTAAAATATTTCGAAATTTTTTTTGGGGATACTTGTATTTATAATTGAAAACATAATACACATTTTATTTTTATTATTCTACTTGTAAAAAAGTATTATTAAGTTTAAATTTAATATTGTCTATACCATATAGTTGTTTATTACATCAAATTGTATTTCTATAATTGATCAATGAACTATTAAATTAATGATTTCATATATTTCTTCTATTGATTTTTTTCTATGATTTGGATGATTGGATCTTAACATAAAATATGTTTTTTTTTTTTCAGTATTACTTTTCTTGGAAGTATATGACCAAAATTTGAAGAAAAGTAATAAAGAAAAAATATGTTATTTCTTTTCTTATAGTACTCAATATATTTAATTACTTAATTACAATAGTTAGCCTTTAAAAATATTTTCTTATAAAACTCTCTTAAAATAACAGAAGTATGCCATTAAATTGAAATATATTAAAAGAAATGATTTAACCTATAAGTTTTGTTACAGGATTTTTGTTTAGCTTTTATCTTATTTTGCTTATATACAACTTACAAAGTCTTTTTTTTTTAAGTACAAATATACTTTAACTTATTTTGTTTTAAAAAAAAAAGCAAAATAAGTTAATGCTAAATCGGATAATGGTGGAACGCTTTCTTGATATTTCGTCCATATCCAATCTATACTACATCAATATGTATTTCTATTTATTCTTAAAATTTTTATGTTGAATTTTAAAAAATTAATAAAATGTGTATTAGACCTATTGGAATGATGATATGGGCTAAAAGTGGACATGTGCCACCATTGTAATGAGTCTAATACAAGTGAACACTAAACCCCAAACTTTATCCTTTTGAATTCGTATTTTCTTCGTTGTTTCATTTATTACTAAGTGAGTAACCTCTTAATATTAATGTCTTCACTATTCACACGTCATAATAAGGACAACTTAGCACCCAGCTTTCTAAACTGAAAAGTGAAAACATATAAACCATACGCATGTATATGTATATGTATATGTATATAACAATATGTGGTATTTGATCAGCCAGAATCTAAGTATTAATAAACTACAAGAAGAAGTTAAAAAAGTGATAGAGCTGCTTACACATGCGCTTGAATTTCTCTTTGAGCTCAGTCTTGTGCTCGCTATTGGTGATGCGGAAGTAGTAGTCAGGGTAAGTGCTTTGGTCTACACAATTGGGAGGAGTAGCAGTTCCAATAGCCATGACTGTGGCAGGACCCTCAGCCCTTTGAAGTTTGCGTACTTCATCAACAGTCACCATTTTTTTTTTCTTTCTCTAAAAGAAAAGCTCAAAGCTTAGCACCTTCTCTACCTAGTTGCAGTGGCTGAGATTGTATTTAAGTTGTGGGTGTCACAATATGTTGGGAAGGAGTGATTTTATATATAGGATTTTTGAGAGGAAGGGAGGGTAGCTGGGGATCACGTGCTTGACCAATGCCTTATGTGAAGCTCCCAACTCCAAGTCCAACAACTACTACAAACTAGTAAGGCTGCTGGCTGGCACGTGACAAGTGGGTTTGGTACGTTTGCCTCTCAAACCCACCACATGATTTTCTTATTGGTGGTCTAGTCTAAGTTTGCTCTCTCCGTCTCACTTACCAAACAAAACAACAACTATATATCCTGTATCGTCATCATCATCCCCCATTATTAACCAAACCCTTTGTATTGGGATTTGGACCATTCTCATTTTTTTTATTTTTTTTATCCATGCATGACAATTCCAAAACTATCACCCCCAAATTTTGGACGCTTGTGTAATATGTCACACGCTAGAAGGTTTTTTTTATATGTATTGGACAGTGATGGCTTCTATCAATTTTGCAAGTTGGTCATTATGAAATTTAAATTATACAAAATTGAATAAAAAAAATTTTATATATTGAAAGAAAATGTAAATACATAAAATTCTGCAATTTTTTTCGACAATTTTTTTTTAAAATTTGAAATTGTTACATAATAGTCTCATTATCAATGTTACAAATATATATTTTTCAAAATTTTAGTTTTCTCAACAAAAAAAAAAAAAGTTTAATAAATTTTTCTTTGGTTTTTCCTTTTTGTTTGTAAAGACGTAATATATTGTTAAGAAGACCAAAGTTTAAAGATAAAATTTGGTTACAAACTTTTTTTTTTTTTTTTTGAGAAGAAATTTGGCTATACAAATGTAATTGTAGCTTAGGCTACAACTCTCACTAAACAAATTAATATGACTACATATTTTGAAAATCTAACAATTAAATTGCATGTTCTTTATATTTCTGAAAAATATCAAATTTCATGCCAATCAGATGTTATTTGTTATTTGATCCATAAACTTCTTTTTATATATAATTTTAGACTAAAAAAAACTCAAAATTTAAACATTTAATTGAGGACATAGCTATTGATCTTTGATATAATTGATATTTTGCAAGTATGAAAAATATAAGAAGAAAATGTAATCTAACGGTAGATTTTTCAAAATTCACATTTAATAAAAAAAAATATTAAGTCAAGTTGTAGCCTTAATTTACAATCAAGTTTGTTGCAAAATTTTGTCCAAAGTTTATTTAGATTGGGCCAAGAAAAATTTAGGATGATCACATTTTTTTTTAAAGTTAAAAGATCATAAAATTTTTATTTTTTATATATAATAATTATTTTTTTCCAAGTCAGGGCGATCCTGTGACCACCTTGACATCAATGTAGAGCCATCCCTAGCATTCGTGGAGGTAAAATAACATAAGTCCCAAATTTTGCAACCAAACCCACAAAAATCATCTGATTTATTATGCATTTATTGTGCAAAATGTATTTTGTTATCATACTTGTGCAAATATACACAAGCATTATTGTTATATATTTCAATTTTTATTCTTTCTTTGCATTTTTTGAAGTTGAAAGAAGAGATAGATTGTAGCTGTGGTGTGTAAAAGAGAGAAATAATTATAAAAAATAAAAAATAAAAGACTTTTAATAAAATAGAGTTTATAATAAATAATTTGATCTAGGTATTTTCAAAAGTAGTTAGTTAAAATAAAAGAAATAGATTTTTATATTAGAATAGATAAAATCGGAAGGTCAGTATTAGTACTTTTTTCATGAACAGGTCAGTATTAGTACTTGTTATGTGAGTCCCTGATAGTTTCATGTCATGAGAGGTATAAGGTTTTGGTAATAAAAGGCGTGACCCCTAATTAGGGTGTTAGGAGGATAACACAATACTTGGATGACTAAAATTATTGAAATTGAAGTGTCGCAAAGGCGTAAGAATTTGCAGATAACAAGCATTTCTTGTGGAACAGTGTAAAGGTTCTGTGTTTTACATCATATATATATATATATATATATAAAATAAAAATTGGGCTTAAAAGTCGTGGTTGTGCCAAGTGGCCTTACTAAATTGCAGAAATTTTTTAAATTTTTTTAAAAAATATATAATTTTTCTTCTCCTATAATTTCTAAGTTGATAAAAATATTAATTTGATTATAATCCAAACTCTTCATCTAATCCTACGTAAAAAAATGTCCTTCTAATCCTTATATATATATATATATATATAAAAGATAAATTATATTACTTAATGTAAAAATTGCAATTTTTTTTAGATTTATAAAAAAATAGATATAATTTTTTCTTATTCTTATATTCTTCTCCTATAATTTCTAATTTAATAAAAATCTTAATTTGACTAAAATTCAAATTCTTCATCTAATCCTTATCTTAAGAGTATAAGTTTTAGTCCATCTAATCCTTATTTTTTAATTACTACACGTAAAAATAAAACAACAACATATAGCTAATAAAGTTTATTTTCAAGCAAATTATATTTAATATAATATAAGAGTGTAATTTTGAATAAATTTTCTTTCTTTTAATGTACAACTATTCTTTTTATCTTAAAAAAAAAAAAAAAAAGTTCCCTTGGGTCTATCCAAAATAAAATCTCTTAGGGAGTGAGTACTGAGTACATGTCCAGATGTCTTGCCATCAAAAAAGTAAAATCAATTCTAATTAAACTCTTTGTCTCAAACTCAAACTCTTAATAATTAAACTTTCCCACCATGTTACAATTATTCATAAAGTGAAGGGAAAAAAAAAATGTTAATATCAACATTAAGCTTTTGTGTTTATCCAAAGATAAATAGAGGAAAGTTGATAAGAAAAATTAAAATTTTGTATTTATCCAAAATTTAGTAGAGGAAAAGTTAAAAAGAACAAATAAGATTTTGTGTCTATCTCAAAAAATTGCTTCAAATTTTTGCTTACCTTCAAGTATATCTAAAACTTGAGATTAGATCATAGGGAATAAATCAATTGGAAAAAAAATTAAATTATAAATATTTTTGCTCCGCCTCCCTCGAACTGCTCATTCGGACTATGCTCTCTGTATCATGAAGGTTATATTTTTTGTATTCTTAGTTTTTTTGTGTGTGCATATTTTTAGTTGGATGGTTTTGTTCTATAATGGGTTTATTGATTTTTAAGTTTTTAGGTGTATCAGCATCCTTATCCGATAGGAAATGGGTTAGCAATGGAAGTTATAATGGAAGCACCACAATGTATTGTACCAGGCCAGATTGTGTGGATACTTTAAGGATGCCAACAATGAAAGGTGCAAGTTCTATTTTCCTCTCCAAGGTTATTTAACTCCATCCTTTCTTCTTTTTTTCTTTTTTGTTTCATTATGTTCATAAAAGACATCATATTTTTATACTACAAGTAACTATATCAGACTCTTTGAAGCTATAGAGTTTGAAGGAAATTTTGAAAAGCTTAGTTATTATAAGTTTGAATTGTCAGAACATAATTAATTAGATCTTCATCAATCATAATCTATTGGGATATGATCGCAACAAAGGATTCTCAAGAGGGATAAAAATTTAGTTGGCTTAGCAAGTTTGGGTCAATTGAAATAAACAGTATTGGAATAAAAGAAGAAAATAATTGCTAAAATGAGATTTATTGAAGGTATAGGGTTTAAAAGGATATTGGTCAAGATATGGCAAGATCCATTGAAGTTTTAAACACCTAATGTTATAATCTATATTCCAAATGCATCATTTAATCATAATATAGATTGTTGTTCACAAAACTAACCTAAGAGGGATATGCAGGACCTGCAAAAAGTACTACTTTTTAATTTTCATCACATCTCAATGCTAATGAAGCTATTTTCAGTTATTGATGCAAACTTATTACCAGGTCTTAACTCTTAGTTTTTCTCCAAAAAATTTGTTGAAATTTATATTTACACATTTTGTTTTGATAGGTTGAAATTCTATGCCTCATCCCTTGCTTTCAAATACAAAAATTTAACTATTATGTAAAATTTTAATGTTTAGTAATTTGGGTTGTTTATAATTCTTAACCATTAAATTTACCAATTAATTATATTTTATTATTTAATTTTAATTAAATTAAAAAACATTTTCTTATTTTCTTTAATTTACACACGATTCTTGATTAAGTCATGCATTGCACGGGTATAATACTAGTATTTATTATTACAGATTAATAATACAAGCTACTCAATGGTCTTAGTGTTAGTTCAGAAATGAGATAAACTGCTTATGTTGGGAGAATGTATTTTGTATCAAATGATAACATGTTAGCGGTATCAAAATCCAATAAGTGTGAGTCATGTCAGCAAAAAATAACTAATCCCCTAGTAATTGAAAGACATATGTCAATGGTAATTATTTTTGCACACATGTCTCTCGTTTATTAAATTTTGATATTAATGATGTGATATCATTTGATATAAAATACTTTTTCCTACGGTGGAAGTTCAAAAATGATATTAATTCTAGTAATAGTACAATTTGTTCCGTGTAAGGACGAATGTCTTGGTGAAATTTAAATAAATAAATTAATTAAAGACTTGGTGGGCATTAGCAGCAACAGAGCAAAATAAATATATCAGGGCCAAGCTAAATCATATACTTATATTATATACTAGTCCTACCATACACGCTTCGTGTATGAAATGTGGCAGCTTTTTTCATTTTTTATTTTGATTTAGTGTCATAATGTTTAAAATTGAGATAGAGATAGTGTCTTAATTCTTAGAATCTTTCTTTATGTTAGTTTCTTTTTTTTTTTACATGGAATAATGTTTAAATATGAGATAGAGATAGTGTCTTAATTTTTAAAATATTTCTCTACATGAGAGTTGATAAAAGTTTTAAAATTTGAATTTAAAATAAAAAATGGTAATTCAGATTGGAGAAGAGAAAGGAAAAAACCTAAAACTTATGAACTTTTTTAAAAATAGTAAATTATTCTTTTAATCGGTTTGTATTTCTAAATTTAAAATTATTTAACTAAAAGATAAGGGTATTTTAAAAAATTTAAGAATTTGTGTGAAGATATTTTAGTATGCAAAAATGATGAAACACAAACAGAAAATCCTGTTATTAGTGATATATAAATATAAATAATAAAAGTTGGCTTAAAAGTTATAGTTGCGCCAAGTAACTTTACTAAATTGCAGCAATTTTTACTAGAGTCCGAATTTGGTATGGATGGGGTGTAAAACTCTTGTTTTAGACTATCTAATAAAAAATTGTCACATCAGCATTTTACTTAAAATTGAATACATCTTACTACACCTAATAACATCCCAATAAATTCCTAATTTGGTTGAATTTATATATGGATATTAGATTGATTAGGTGTGGTTGTGCTTATTCTTAAATATGTAATAAGATGACGTGGTATGTTGGGATTAGAGGGGTAAAACATGGGTTATACACCATATCCTTACAAATTTTTTTTTTTTTTTTTTTTAAAGTTGTGGTCACTAAATTGCAACACTTTTTTCTAAGTTGTGGTTGCGCCAAGTGGTTTCAACAAATTACAACAATATATTAGATAAAAACAATTTTTTAGATAGAGACAATAACTTATTTGTTCTTATCAATTTCTTTAGATAAAATAACAGTAAGTGTTTAAAATGTGCAACTAAGTTTCAGTTGATAGAGATAACAACTTATTTCTTTTTATCAATTTCTTTAGATAAAGTAACAATAAGTGTTTTATCAAAACATGCAACATACATCTAAGTTTTACTTGACAGAGACAATAACTTATTCGTTCTAATAAATTTCTTTAAATAAAGTAAGAAGGAGTATTTTAACAAAACATACAACATACATCTAAGTTTCAGTTGACAGAGACGACAACTTATTTGTTCTAATTAATTTCTTTATATAAGGTAACAATAAGTGTTTTAACAAAGCATGCAATGTGCATCTAAGTTTCAGAAATTTAAATCCTACTCTAACTAAAAATCTATTATCAAAATTTCAATACTTATATATATTCATCAATGATCATTTCATAGAATCTCTCTTGCACCCCACATTTTTTGTTTTTGTTTTTTTGAGTTGCAACTTACGTATATTATATGTACTAGTGTGTAACCCCATGCATATGCACAAGTATATTTTAAAAAAAATCACAATTATATATGATTTAGAATCTAATTGGATTTAGACTCTTTGGTTTTTGCACTCAATAATTCACTTGCCATAAAAATTAAAAATATTAGATGGGACACATGGCATAAAATTGAACTTCAATTCAAATTCAATTTAGAATCTAATTGAATTTAGACTCTTTGATTTTTGTACCTAATAATTCACTCGACACACAAATTTAAAAATTAGATGAGACATGTGGCGCAAAATTAGACTCCATTTTAGAATTTAATTGGATTTTCTCTCAACTTTGGCTATTAATATATATATATATATATATATATATATAAATTGGAATAATATACATGTTGTGCAGATTCATAGGAGTTGATAAATTTCTGAGATACTCTCTCTCTCTCTCTCTCTCTCAATTTTTTCCCTAATAAACAACTACTCTCATTAATTATTAAATTTTTTTTATTAATTATTAAGATATATTTCCTCAAATTAAGGGATAAAATTAACAATGGTTTAATTTATGTAAAACTTTATCATTTAAATTTTAACAAATTTAAATTCTATTCAAACTAAAAGTCTATTATAATTTCTTTTAACTTCATTCCCTAGAAAAAAAAAAAATCAATTCTAAACTGAAATTCAGAATTGCACACAACACCCCATGCTTTTTTTTAACCTTAATTTGCATCCTACGTTTTATTAATTATTTAAAAAATTATTTTATTAATTGTTAGGATATATTTCCATGAATCAAGGGATAAGATTTAATTATAATTTAATTTAGCTAAAACTTTTATCACCTAAGTTTCAAAAATTTAAATTCTAATCCAACTAAAAATATATTATCAAAATTTTAAAACTTATATATATTTACTAATGGTCTTTTCATAGATTCCTTCTTATACCCCAGGTTTTTGTTTTTTGTTTTTTTCAAGTTGCAACTTACGTATATGTATCTATATATGATAGTTTTGATTAAAGAAATTCATCTTACTTATTGTTATTTGTTTTTTAATTTTCATGTATGGATATTATGTCAAAGGAAGTCTTCTATAAAGAAGCAAGATAAAGGACACCCATTTAAGTTCTTGGTTTCCCTAAGTAAGTTATTTATTTATTTTTTTAACTTCTCAACTTTTGTACTATTTTGTGTGTTTTAGGCTTTGGTTATTCTATGTATTTAGTTTGTAAGTGTTTTGATTTTTTCAATTGACTATCACTGCAAAAAATCTAGTTCAAAACATGTCTTTTATGTTCTATAGTGCAATCTAATTTCAAGTTACTTTTACTTAATAAATTGTTAATACTTTATCAATGTTTATCTATTTTTATATTTTAAAATTTTTTGTGATTTTTGTTAATTTCTTAGTATAGGAAATTCCCCCATACATATAATTTAAGGGTCATGTGAACTTTTCATTTTTTTTTTTTAAGTTCAAAATTTTGGATTTTTTTTTTCATTAATGAATTGAGATTTTGGCTTAATTTTGTTTTAAAATGTTTTAATTATTAAATTTATTATTTAATATAAATATATGTGTTTTTAAAGAGTAAAGCACAATATAATTAGAGACATTAATCAAGTTGTATAAGTTAGGGTGTTAATCATCTGAATAAAATCAACACTAAAACAAATGATTTAAATATCAAAATGAGACTTAAAAATGAAATTTCTTTTAGGTGTACAAATACAATTGATTTTTTAATATTAAGTTTGGAATTAATTATTTTATGATAACCTTATTTATGCAAGTACTAGTAAAGATTTAACTGCTTGAGTTCAAATCACCCTATTCATTAATAAATAAAAAATTATAAAAAAATAATTAGAATAGTTTTTATTGATTATTTTTAATTAGATATATTATATATAAGGAAAAATATACAAAATTATGCATTTTATATAATAATTGTGGGGGCCCGAGGACCGAAGAAGGATACAATGAGATGTGGTTGTCACTATAAAAGCATTGTGAGCCTGAAGAGGGGATTTACCCAAGGATAGGAGGAGAAAAGACAAAAGATTCTTGGGAAGTCCGAATGAGGAGGATGGGGTTTAGAGAGAGGATTATGGTAGGTAAAGGAAATTTCCAGTGAAAGGTCACCTACTGCCTCTGCATTAAATGACTGGCAACAGCTTTATCAGCTGCATTGATGAGGAAGTGACTTGAACATGGGAATTCATAGCTAAGCAGCTCTTTCTACCACATTCAACAGAAGTTTAAGGGGACAAGTGTCATAGGGAGAGTCTGGGTAAGTGGAGGTGAAGGGCCAGGATGCGATGGGCTGATGAGTATATAAAGAAAGGGAACTTCCAGATGAAAAGGATCTAGAGAAAAATATTCTAAGGACAGAAATTAGAGAAAGAACATTGAGAGAGAGAAAGTGAACAATGAATCACTTATTGTATTGGCTTTATCCTCGGGTGAGCTTGTAAAAAGCCTCTTATATATTTAACTGTGACTTCCAGTTATTCCTTCTCTGTTTATATCCTCGGGCTAAGCCCCTCCCTTTCTTTACCCCGCTCTCTTTTTAAATATCTATTGATCTGGGCCTAACTAGGTTGCACAAACCTCACTATTCTAAGTGGGTTTGGGCTGCATGATCTTTGAGTCCTTTCAATAATAATAATAATAATAATAATAATAATAATTCATTTAGTTAGAAACGTGCTTTAAAATTATGTAATAATAATTGATTTAGTTATTATTTTTCAATATATATATATATATATAATTCATGACTAAAACCGTGCAATGCACGAGACTTTCACTAGTATATGAAAAAAATTTAAATCTAAAGAGTGACCTCTCTCTCTCTCTCTCTCTCTCTCTCTCTCTCTCTCTCTCTCTCTCTCTCTCTCTCTCTCTCTATATATATATATATATATATACTAGTATTATTCCTGTGCGATTAACAACTTTATGAAGATTCATATGTAAGCTAATTTTTTTAATTAATTAAAAATAAAGTATTAAATAAATAGTAATAACAAATTATAAAATAAGTAAAAAAATTTAGTAAAAAATTACTTTATGTTCTAATTTTTTAGAGTTTATACTTTATCAGTGTTTATCTATTTTTATATTTTAAAATTATATTTGTGTTTTTTGTTAATTGCTTAATATGAGATGTGATATGAGTTTGAACATTCCTATTTGAGTTATAATTTATATCTTAGCCAGCATAAACAACAATAAAAAAAAAATAGTTCTTCAATACCGATTTTTTTTCTTAGTGATAGTCTAATTAAAAAAATCAACACACTCACAAATTAAATACAATATATATATATATATATATGTATATAGAGTTGGGTTTAAGTTACACCTGATGTAACTTTAAGCAATGTTATACCACTCAATATTTTTTTAATTGAATGCGAATATTGACAAATATACCGTTAAATTACATTATCTTCGTATATTCTTCATGTTTGTAAAATTTCAAGGTGATCAAAGATTAATAGTCATTTCATCAATCAATTGTTAAAATTCAAATTTTTGTAGTTTAAAATAATACATAAAAGATAAGTTTATGGATCAAATGGTAAATAACATCCGATTGATATGAAAATTGGCATGCATGTCAAGAACATATAAAACATGTAATTCAACTAGATTTTCAAAATATTAATTTAATAAATTAGGTGGTATAACATTATTTAGAGTTACACCTGGTGTAACTTGAAGTAATGTTACACCACTTCATATTTTTTTAATTGGATGTAAATTTTGAGAAAACCACTGTTAGATTACATTATCTTCATAGATTCATGTTTGCAAAATTTCAAGGTGATCAAAGATTAATAGTCATGTCATCAATCAATTATTTAATTCAAGTTTTTGTAATTTAAAATAATTTAAAATTGGCATGAGTGTTAAGAACATATAGAACATATAATTCAACAGTAGAATTTTCAAAATATGAATTTTATAACAAGTTATTGAGTGTTGTAATATTATTTAGAGTTACACTATATGCAACTTGAACCCATATATATAAATATATAAGATGGGTTCAAGTTACACCTAGTGTAACTCTTTTAAAGTTACACATTTTTACATCATAGATTTATAAGAAATCTAATGGTTAAAAAAAAGTCATTAATTATTATTTTTTTCCACCCTTTTCTCTCTCCTTATTTATTTTTTTTCACTTGATTAAAGGGCACACGCCATCTTCAACAACCTTCTTTTCAAATGATTCATCCTAAAAGAGAAATTAAATACGTAGAAAAATAAATAGATATTTTGATGATGAAAATATATCATTTAAAATAAAATTTATACAATTTAACTTAAAAGCTAAAAGCTGCTTTTTATTTCTGTAAATTTTGATAATAGACTTTTAGTTGGAGTAGAGTTTAAATTTATAAAATTTAGATGATAGCATTTTATCTAAATTAAATTATTATTAAATCTTACCCCTTAGTCAAGAGTCTTATAGCTTAATATCCTAATGAAATATTAATTTAATAAAATTCAACTTAAGGAAAAAAAAAAAACAGAAATAAAAACTTGGGTTGTGTGGGATTTAAGTTTAGAAAATTTTGTTAATAGACTTTTAGTTTGAATAGAATCCCTTAGTCAAGAGCCTTGTAAGTTAATATCCTAATAAAATATTAATTTAATAAGATGCATTGAGGAAATAAAATAAAATAAAAACATGAGTTGTGTGAGATTTAAAAAATGTTGATAATAGATTTTTAGTTTGAATAGAATCCTTTAGTCAAGAGCCTTCTAGCTTTATATCCTAATAAAATATTAATTTAATAAGATGCAATTTGAGTGGAAAAAAAACATGGGTTATGTGGGATTTAAGTTTAGAAAATTTTGATGATAGACTTTTAGTTTGAATAGAATTTAAATATGTTGAAATTTAAATGATAAAGTTTTTATCTAAATTAAACTGTTATTAAATATTATCCCTTAATTTGAGGAAATATATCCTAATAAATAATATAGAATTAATTTACTAATTAGTGAAAGTAGCCACTTGATACAACCATGACTTTTAAGCCCAACTTTTATTGTATAATAATAATAATAATATTTGATATTTGTTACTAACCTGTGCGATGAACGGATAGTTAGCAAATGTTAAAGATCTTCACTTTGTACAATGTTACAATGAGTTAAAAACAAATGAAAATCAATAATTATAGTTCAAAATACAGGTTAAAAATAGATATAAAATTATTGGTCTTATATAAAATGGTCAAGAGAACAATTCAATCTAATTTCCAAGTGAAGATCCTCGAAAAAATATGATGGTTATAAATCAAATCTTACGATTCTTGAAAGTATAAGGATAAGAGCACACAAAAAAAGCTTTGCATATAGGTGTAATACATGTGTTTTGGTTTCTTAAGAATAATGCTATAAGAAATTGCGATGCATCCATATCTATATATATAATAATAAGTGAAGTTAAGAGAAACTCAAATTAGATTTCAAACTAGAATTCCAATTTTGTTACATGTGTCTAGATTTATGTGGGGACCACACCATAATTATCCTTCTAATTGTTCAATTCAAATATGAAATTGGAGTCCAATTTTGGACCATCTGTCTAAATTTAGGTGGGACCATGTTATAGTTATCCATGTCTACTCTCATTTAAAAAAGTTGTGCTTCGATGATGACTTCTCTCTAGGTTCTCTCTAGAGCCCTAGAGGTGAAAAACTCTATCGTCTCAGTACAAACGGCTCTCTCCATTTTACGGTAGAAACGACTGTTAAATACTTCTCAAGGAGGCTATGGATGATATTTTGAATAGATGCGCAGGCTTACAGTTATCAGAGAAGGAGGAAACAAAGATTGTTATAGGCGCTCCAGTGATAGACAGTCATAGAGTGTTGGTTGGGAAGTTCTTTACGAAATGGCGAGTTAATTTGGACTCGGTGGTGCGGGTTCTGAGATCAATTTGGAAAATGACTCAGAATTTTGAGGTTAGTGACTTAGGAGATAACAGGGTTCTTTTTCTTTTCTAGAATGTTGATGATGTAGATAAAGTCTTGTTGCTCGGTTCATGGTCTTTTGACAAATACCTCCTTGCCTTGCATAAGTTGGAAGCAGGGGAGGCAGTGAGCAAAGTCAGGTTCGACAGGATGTCATTTTGGATTCAAATTCACGGCATCCCAACCATGTACCAAACCAAGGAGGTGGGCTCAGGGCCGGCTCAACGAATTTGGGGGCCTTAGGCGAAAGATTTAAACGGGGCCTTTTATTATATTTGATTATAAATTCATATATTTTTTTCAATTAAAATTTATTTTTCTTGCTTTTTGAGAGGCAAAATTACTAATTAAATTTTTGCATTCAAGTTCCGCTAACATTTCTGCAAGATTTTATTTTTTACTAGTAATAAATTTGTCCATAGCTCCTTTTTTGAGATTCAATTAGTTCTTCTATTTGTCTTTTTTTTTTTCATATCCAGATAAATATTTTCTAGTAGACATTTGTAATTAAAAAATATTTATGAATAAATGAAACACAATCTATAATATAAAAAAATTACAATTTAACTAGAATAATATAAATTTAATGTATAAAACAATAGAACCTGTTTTATCAAAAGCACAATTGCAACTTTACTTAATATGATCACTTTACACTTTAAACCTGCACAAAAAAATTAAAATTAATATTAGTACAAAGTAATTTTGTTATTAATGCTTTTTTTTTTTTTTTTTGGTAGCAGTAAACCTATTTTTTTAGCATAATGTGTAGGACTCAACTTGATTGGATCCACTAACACTAAGACCAACCCACTAGCAAAATGTGTAGAACTCAACTTGATCTACTAAGACTAAGACCAGCCCACTATCCCTCTAAATTTGATTTCTTAAAAAAAAAGAAAAAAGAAAAAAAGAGAACGTGTAGGACTAGATCACTGGATCAATACCTTAACTCCCATACCACTCATCTGATTTCTTAAAAAAAAAAAAAAAAAAAACAAACAAAAACAAAACGTTTAAGACTAAACTAAGTAGACTTTAACTCTTTTCTCTTTATGGGTCTATTGACCATTCAGACCATTCAAAAGGCTTCTAGAGTTCTAGAGAAATCTAAAGAGTACAACAACCGAACTAAAGTTCAGCTTCAACCAAAAAGAAAAAAAAAAAACCCAAACACTACTCACGCCTCTTCAAAAGAAAAAAAAAAACCCAGACCCGTGAGCAAACTCCTCTTCAAAAGAAAAAAAAAACCCAGACACCCATAAAAAAAAACCGAGACACCTAGCAGCAAACATGAAGAAGACGAAAGAGACAAAGGAAGAGAAAACAAAAAACGAACCTTCAGTGAACACATAAGTCTATTGCCAACACAGACACAGTTGATGAGTAAGCCAACTAATGAGTGTTTTTTTTTTAGAATTAATATAGAGAGAGTCAGAGAATGAGTTTTTTTTTTTCTTCTTTCTTTTTTCTTTCTTTTCTTATTTGCCTCTTTTTTCTGCTTTTGTAATATTTTCTTCTGTAAGCTAAACATTTTTGCTGTTTGTAATCTTTTCTTCTGCAAGCTAAAGATTTGGTGATGGTCTGATCTGATGGGATTAACTTTCATGTCACATTGTCACTTCAGCTTTCTTCTCCGTGATAAATGGGCCTATGTGAGAAACGGGCCTTCATAGCCTGATGAGATTTGGTGATGGCCGTTAGAAATCTTTTTTTGTTTTTTTTTTTTTTTTGGGCGAGAAACGGGCCTTTGTGAAAAACAAGCCTTCATGGTGATGGCCGTTTGTAATTTTTTTTTTCCTCAGATGGAAAAATAATATTATATAATATATTATTACTATTTGGGGGCCCTCTTATAAGTGAGGGCCTTAGGCGGTCGCCTAAGCCGCCTATAGCTTTAGCTGGTCCTGGGTGGGGTATAGCATTGGAGCTACTCTTGGAACTGTGGAAAAAGTAGACATGAATGAAAAGGGATTTTATCTTGGAAACTTCATGCGTATAAGGGTGATGATAGATATCTCGATTCCACTGTGCAGGGGTTGAAGGGTTTGTTTGGGAGGCTTGAGTCAGATATGGGTTGATTTCAAATATGAACGAATGTCAATATTCTGCTATCTATGCAGCATGGTGAACCACGATGAAAATGATTGTTTGGTAGGGCTTCGTCGTACAGAAAGGTTGAATTCAGAGGACAAGCCGTTTGGCCTGTGGATGAGGGCAACTCAAGAAAGGCTCCAGAAACCTCAACTGGTCTTGGCACCATCTCGGGACACAAAGAAACGCAGGCATTCTCGCTCAGCCTGCCATGGTAATGGATTCTTCCTTACGAAGTGTAGCAGAGGGAGGCCATGCCCAAATGGCTTCAATAAAGGATAACGAAGGAGGTAGGGCTGACGTGGAGAGTGTGTTGGTGCATACCGATAAGGAAATTCCTAGAATCCCTCAATCTCAGTGATTTCATAATTTTGAGGAGCAGTTAAAGGAGATTGATGCCACGATTTATGGAGATATGGCTGGCGCAACTAATCCTCACCATGCAGAGTACGTTTTGAGTACTGATGATGCCGAGAAATTCACCAGTGAGCTACACGATACCTACGCGCTCGAATGTGAACCTACACAATACGAAGAAGAAAAACCTGACAGAGAGCACCGGTGTGGTGCCAGCCAAATACCCTCCGAAGGCTAAGTCAGAAATATTCTCACAACTTTAGAGTGTTAGAGAGGGTAAATTATGCGTACCTTGATTTATGAGGGTATTGGGGCTTTTATAGTAGGGGGTTGATGTCTCACCCTTGGTGTGGAAGTCTTTTCCTTATAGGAAACATCCTCTAGAAATCCCAAAACGTGATGTACAAGGTGTTTCCTTGCAGAGATGATCTCCATTAATGTGGTATCTTTCGGAATCCTTTTTATGCCAGAATTTCATTTGTTTTCGGACTCTATGAAGTGTGTCGCAAGCATTCCATACCAAGGGCCTTTCTGCCTGCCTCATGGGCATTAGACCTGTTAATATTTCATATTGGATCCATTTACAATAGATTTGGTAGCTAATGGGCACATCCTCTATCGGCCCACAGTTGATGACCGTTATGCCCATCTCTAACCCAAATTTTACCTCTTCAGATGCCCCCTCACCCCATGGGTCCATCATACTTTAGTGGAGGGAAGCATGGGGTGACAGTTTTCGTTAAGGGGGTGACGGTTGAGAGGCCTATAGGTCGACGGTTCCGAGTCGTTAAGTTTGACTGTTTCACGGCGTTAAGGTTGACGGTTTCAAGGCGTACATCGTCAACCACTCATGCCGCTGACAAAATCTGGAAAACATTAATGTGCATGACGCGTGTCACTCTTCTATTGGCCATTGTCTGGGATCGAAGCGTCGCTTTGTCTTCCATCCACCTCTCCTATAAATATCCCCTCCATCTCCTCTTATTCTTCTTCATTTTGCCAAAACAAATTGTCAGAGCGGTCCCCGTCATACTTGTTAGAGACTAATCCGTCTAGTAGAGAAGCCCGTCATCAAACAAACTCACACCGTTCTCTTACAAACTTTGGTAAGTATCCTCCTCTGACAACTTTTTTCTATTTTAAATACTTTATTTTCCTGGTCTTTATACTTCGTCATCTATTCTAGATCAGTCAGTCTTAGGTTTTGTCATAACATGTAAGCAATGTTTAGTGCGTTAAGTAATCAGTCCGTCGTTCGTGACGGGGCGGGCTACGAGGAAGTATACCCGTCGGGTCATAAAGACCAAGAGAGTCAAAGCGAGGAAAGGCATATGAGGATTTAGAGATGGCTAACCTAGAAGGTTCTGACGATGGTGAGGAACAAATTAAGTTCGTCGTAGGTGCCGATGGACTAAGGAAGTTCATCATGCTACAAGAGTGGACGGTGAACGATTTTATATCTACCATCAAGGAGACACATTTCAAAACACTTAGAGCAATTTACCAAATCCCAGACAACATCCCCATCCTTCTACCCCACACGTTAAAGAAATGCTACTATGAAGGTTTAGAAGGTGTTGGGGTATACGAGCAAATGTTGAAAGCTGGACTTAGGTTTCCAATAAACTCCCTTCATCGTGAGCTTCTCAAATATCTAGGTCTATCCGTCAACCAAATATCCCCCAATGCCTGGAGGGTCTTCATAGCAATGGAGGTCCTGTATGGTGCCTGGTCAAACGGATCTAGGAGGTTGACGGTGTGAGAATTCCGTCACTGCTACCGTCCAGATGAGATTGACAAATCAAAAGGAATTTATAGCTTTGTCCCTAGGAGTCCATTGTTGAAAGTCATATATGAAACCCCAGACTCCAACAGGGACTGGAAAAGTCATTATTTTTTCTTAGAGGGTGACGAATTGATGTGCCACCAGGGGGATACGGAGCACATGCCCGTCGACAAAACCTGGGGCATACTACATTCGTCTGGTATGCTCCCGTCCTAATATGTGAACTTTATGTAACCATTTAATTGGCCATATTTAATAATTTTTGACCGTCCACTTCTTTGCAGTTAGACAGCGTCCACAAGTTAATCTTGAGGAATTCAGCTTTCTTGAGGAAATTTTTAAAAAGACCAAGTCGGAGGAAAGGCCTTGGGCCAAATTGGTCAGTCTTGACACAATCTACTGGCACTGCGACGGACCTGTCCCAACACCTGAGGTGATTAAATACGAAAAAAGAACCCGTCAACGTAAGTCTGTCAATCCAATTTTTCTTAAACAGTTTCATTTAAGAAATTAGCTTCATCCGTCAGTATTTACAGAAATGGACGACGCCAAGAGGAGGGCACTAATAAAGGCAAATGTTGCCAAGAACAGGGGAGCTGGTACTGTTAACCCGAAGGAGACAGGCACAAGCAACCCGTCTACGAAAAGAAAGTATCTGTCTAAAGGTGACCGTTTCTCAAAGAAACCCAAGATCCCTTTGGAACCCGTCGTAAGGCTCATGGCCGAAGGTGCGAAGGTCGTCACCATAGTAAAACATGGGGCTAGTAAAGGGCTTATGAAGGGTCCGTCCACCAACCTGAAGAAGCCACCAGCCCTCCTTCGAGATGATCCTAAATATGCCCTGGAGAAAATTTTGTCCATCATTACCTCCGAGGACTACGTAGACTTGAGCAACCATTCGACGAAGGCAATGGGTGAGATGGGCTTGTTTAGTATTGCACAGGTAATATTGAGTCCGTTCACTTTACATCCGTCCATATTCTCTTTGCTTAGAACTAACTCTCTTCTTTTTAGGTCATGGTCATGATGAAGGGATTAATGGGGCGGTGCCTGAATCATGAAACCACCTTGGACCGTGTACGGGAGAAAGCAAAGCTGACGGAGGATGAACTCGTCGAGTTGAGGGCCTGGAAGGTGATCTAGGAGAAGAAGCTTAAGATGGCTGAGGAAGCATGGGACCAGTATCTCCAGGCAACGGAGCAATTGAAGAAGGTTATTGAAAATAAAGAAGAAGAACTCCGTCAGGCCAAGGAAGTTGCTGTGCTAGAGTACAGTGATTCTGTCGCCCTCATATCTGAATTAGGAGTTTCGTATGGCGACGGCTTTGACGAGGCCATCCGTCAAGTGAAGGCCCTGCATCCTGAGTTGGATTTATCGTCCGTCAACCTCAAAGATCCGGGGGAAACCTCTGTCCTGCCAGCTCACTCCGAGAACATGGATGAGCTTTTTGGCGAGAACTTACCCGTCAGTGATGCCTCCGGCGACCAAACCGTGGTTAATAGTCAAAGTGAACCCAAAGATGGCCAAGTCCGTCATAATGAAGAGAAAAAGAAGCCCCTGCTCCAGACGTGTAGTTTTATTTTATTTTTTATTTCATTTTGAAATATTTGGAGAACAATTTTCATCCGTTGTGGATGACATGTAAACACTTAAATCTTGGGTTTTTCTCTAATTATTTTTAATTATATGTTGTGTTGATTTAATCCGTTTGCTATTTCGCCTGTTTTTAGTAGTTTGTATCCGTTCATACATTGAACTTGATAAGAATTTTTACCGTTGAGATGATCCGTCTACTTTTATGATCACAATTCTTAGGTCGACCTGTCCATTTTGTGAACTAACAGGGTTTCATTGTTGCATTATGATCTGTCCATTTTGTTTTCATAACTTTTGCTTGTTCATGTTGTGGACTTTGTTAAAAATTCTCCCCTTAGGGTGATTCGTTCACTTTGGGGATGTGACCTTATTTCCGTCCATGTTATGGACAATTCTCATCACATTGGGATGATCCGTTCAATTTGTGGGCCTGGCTTTACGTCCGTCCACGTTGTGGACTTGAAATTCCCATCCCTTTGGGATGATCCGTTCACTTTGTGAACTTAACTTTTTGATTTCATGAAAATTATCATTCTTTTGGTTTGGTCCGTCCACTTTGTGGACTTAAATTTGAATCCCGTTAGGATTATTCGTCCACTTTATGGACTTCCTGAAAGTTATCATCCTCTTGGGGGTGATCCGTCCACTTTGTGGACTTCATAAAGATTATTATCCTCTTGGGATGATCTGTCCACTTTGTGGACTTTGTAAAGATTATTATCCTCTTGGGATGATCCGTCCACTTTGTGGACTTCGTGAAAATTGTCATCCCTTTGGGATTATCCGTCCACTTTGTGGACTTCGTGAAAGTTATCATCCTCTTGGGATGATCCGTCCACTTTGTGGACTAAGAATTGGTAGAAAAACATAGTCATGTCTGAATATTCCTCTTATTAATTAAAAGAAAAAAACATGTGTTTGTAGAAAGTTACCTGCCCCCTTGGGTAAAAAAGGCACATGTAGAAAAATTTGTTTGAAGTAAAAAACTAGTAATAAAAACTAAGTTAATAAGCTGAGAAATCGGGGGATATCATCGTCTCTTCTGGAAGTACTTCCGTAGGTGCTCCGTGTTTCACGGGTGCTGCAGCTTACGTCCGTCCAGAGTTTCGAGGTGGTAGGTGCCTTTCCTCTGCCACGATACGATCCTATAGGGTCCTTCCCAATTGGGGCCGAGCTTTCCTTGCGTCGGATCTCTGGTAGTGCCCATGACCTTCCGTAGTACAAGATCCCCAATTTGAAAGTCTCTATGCTTGACGTTGGAGTTGTAGTATTTTGCCATGAGATTCTGGTATCGTGCCAACCTCTGCTTTGCTGTTGCCCAAGCCTCATCCACCAGGTCTAGATGAAGGCGCAAGGATTCTTCGTTCTTATCCTCGTCGTAGTTCTCCACTCGATAGCTTGTGAGTCCTAACTTTGCTGGGATGACAGCGTCACTTCCGTATGCCAGCCGAAACGGTGTTTCTCCAGTGGGTGTTCTTGATGTAGTACGATATGCCCATAAGACGCTTGGTAGTTCCTCAGGCCAGATGCCTTTTGCCCCCTCAATGCGGGTCTTGATGATCTTTAGCAAGGACCATTTTGTGACTTTGACTTGCCCATTGGCCTGTAGGTGTGCCAACGACGAGTAGTGATTCTTGATGCCTAGCTCCGAGCAGAAGTCTCTGAATGCGCTATTGTCGAATTGCTTTCCGTTGTCGGAGACGAGGACCCTGGGTATCCCGTACCTGCAGATGATATTTCTCCATACGAAACTTTATATGTTCTTTTCCATGATAGTGGCTAGGGCCTCCGCTTCCACCCATTTAGTGAAATAGTCGATACCAACTACCAAAAATTTTAGTTGCCTTACCGCCGTCGAGAAGGGGCCCATGATGTCTAATCCCCATTTAGCGAATGACCAATGGGTCGTCATAGGTGTGAGCTCCTCGGACGGTTGCTTGATTAGATTACTGAACCTCTGACATTTGTCGTAGGTCTTTACGTAAGCTTGGGCGTCTTTCAACATAGTAGGCCAATAGTATCCAGCTCGGATCAACTTGTGAACTAATGACCGAGCTTTCAATTCCGGGCATGTCTTCGTGGCTCTAGGCGAACACATCCTGATTCATTCTGAGGAATGCTATGAGGGCTTGATGGATTGGCTGGCTAGCCAGCGTCCCCATTCTGGTAGTCCGTTCAGGTTTTGACTCATCAAGGGTTATCTCTTCTAGTTCCTCCACTGGCTCTGCTGTCGTCCATGTCTCCTCTATGCACATGGTTTGCTGTTGTTCTTCCATCTCCAGCATGGCAATGTAGCACTCACGGGCGGCCACTTGGTTCCCTCGTAACTCACCGATCCCGTACTCTGTAGGGAACTTGATCATCACGTGGTAAGTTGATGTTACCGCCTTCCATGCATTGAGGGTAGGTCGTCTGATGATAGTGTTGTACGCGGATGAGCAGTCGACCACAATGAACGTCACGTCCTGTGTGATCTGTCGGGGGTAATCTCCTACCGTCACCGAAAGTGTGACTGCGCCCAATGGAAATAATCTTGTTCCTCTAAAGCCAAGCAACGGAGCGTTTATTGGTATTAGTCGTTCCCTATCAACTTTCATTTGTTGGAACGCTGGATAATAGAGAATCTCCGCTGAGCTACCGTTGTCCACCAACACTCTGTGCATGTTATGCTCTCCCACTCTTAGGGTGACAACCAACGCGTCGTCATGCGGATGGTGAAGACGTCGTGCATCTTCCTCTGAGAATCCGACGATCGAGCTATCTCTCCGCGCTATCTTTGGTGTTGAGCCCGTCAGCTAGACGTTGTGAACCATTCGGAGGTAAGTCTTTCGGGCCTTCTTGGATGACCCGATTGTTGATGTTCCCCCCACAATCATTCTTATTTCTCTGATTGGGGGTCTAGGACGCTCATTATCTCTTTGGGGCTGCTGCTTTTGAGGTGGCAGATCCATCCTTTCTTTTCTAATGAACTTTTGTAATTTCCTTTGTCTGATAAGGGCCTCTATCTGTTGCTTTAAGTCATAGCAATCTGCTATGTCGTGACCATAATCGCGGTGGAAACGGCAATATTTGTCTCTTGATCTTTTGCTGGGATCTCCTTTCAGTTTCCCGGGGAAGGTTAGAGCCCCTTCGTCCTTGATTTGCATTAGGACTTGTTCTATTAGGGCAGTCAACGGGGTGAAGCTTGTGAACCTCCTCGCTGGTGGCTTAGGGCACCGTTCATCCCTTCAGTCTCCCGTTCTTGGCCTCTTCAACCCTTGGTCCCGTCGTTCTTCTTCCTGTCGCTCCCTTTTCCTGGGTTTTTCCTCTCGAGCTTGCAATGCGTTTTCAGCGTTCATGTATTTGGTTGTCCTATAGAGTACTTCTAACATGGTCTTAGGGTCGTTTTTGTATAAAGAGAATAGAAATTTGCCCTTCCGTAACCGGTTCGTGAAAGCCGCTACCAGTATTTTGTCGTCGGCTTCGTCTATTGAGAGCGCTTCCTTATTAAAGCGCGTTATGTAGGTCCTCAACGTCTCGTCCTCCCGTTGCTTAATACTCATCAGGCAGGCTATGGATTTCTTATACCTGTGCCCTCCAATGAAATGCGTAGTGAACTAAGCGCTCAACTCCTTGAAGGTGCTGATGGAGTTTTGGCGTCAATCGGCTAAACCATACCCTTGCGGGGCCTTTGAGTGTTGTGGGGAAGGCCCTACACATGATCTCGTCTACTACCCCCTGAAGGTGCATTAGGGTCTTGAAAGTTTCTAGATGGTCTAAAGGATCCTTCACGCCGTTATAGCTGTCTATATGTGGCATGCGAAATTTATGGGGTAGGGGGAAGGAGTTTACGGTCGCAGTGAAAGGTGAGTCGGTGCGGTTGACTAAATCGTCAAGATCACTGGAAACTTGCCCCTTGAGCGCTTCATCATAACCTCCATTTGTTCCCTCATCGCCTGCATCTCTGCGACAATATGTGGTGGAGTTGCATTCGTGAGGGATGGCATGCTCAAGTTCTACCTCTCCGGTCTGCTTGGGGCGTGGCTGCCTTTAAGTTTCTCCTGGTTTTTTCTTAGAGCGCTGGTCCTTTCTTGATCTTCTTGTTGGTCATTCGGTGCTGCATTCTTCTGGCGCAGCTGTTCTTCCTAGTCGTGGTTTTGTTTGGTGAGACGTTCCACGGCGGCAGCGAGAGTTCAAACTTGTCTCCCGAAGGCAATCGTGGGTGGTTCCTCTCCTTGAACGTCATTAGTGGTTTCCATCGAGCGAGTGAGTACCATGTAACCCTTTAGTCCAAGAAACGATTGTATGGCTTATGAATCTCAGCTAACCCTTCCCCACAGACGGCGCCAACTGATGATGCCGAGAAATTCACCAGTGAGCTACACGATACCTACGCACTCGAACGTGAACCTGCACAATATGAAGAAGAAAAACCTCACAGAGAGCACCGGTGTGGTGCCGGCCAAATACCCTCCAAAGGCTAAGTCAGAAATATTCTCACAACTCTAGAGTGCTAGAGAGGGTAAATTATGCGTACCTTGATTTATGAGGGTATTGGGGCTTTTATAGTAGGGGCTTGATGTCTCACCCTTGATGCGGAAGTCTTTTCCTTATAGGAAACATCCTCTAGAAATCCCAAAACGTGATGTACAAGGTGTTTCCTTGCAGAGATGATCTCCATTAATGTGGTATCTTTCGGAATCCTTTTTGTGCTAGAATTTCATTTGTTTTCGGACTCTATGAAGTGTGTCGCAAGTATTTCATACCAAGGGCCTTTCTGCCTGCCTCATAGGCATTAGACCTGTTAATATTTCATATTGGATCCATTTACAATAGATTTGGTAGCTAATGGGCCCGTCCTCTATCGGCCCACAGTTGATGACCGTCATGCCCATCTCTAACCCAAATTTTACCTCTTCAGGTACAGTTGATACACTACATAATAATTTCCATTCTCCTCATGCACAAGTGAAGGAGATTGGCTCAGCTAGTCACAATGGGCCCTATGGTGAGTTTAACAATACTACGGATACAGTAACTCGGCTACAAACGATTAACTTGTCAGAGGATCAGGCCCAAGTAATACTTTAAACAAATACTCCTTTCACACTGGGCCCAACTTCACCGTCTCGCTTAACCAAGCCCAAGTCGAAAAGCTCTAAACAAGCATTTCAGAAGAAAGGCAAAGTGGGTCCATCCATGCAAGGAAAAGAGAATAGTTCTCGTAGCGTGATAGAGGTGAAGGAGAGTGGTGACTTGGGAACGGGTAATATGATGGAGTTTGAACTTATTGATTAGAGTGGTAAATGCAGACCTCGTCCTCCTCTAGAAGACATCTCAGGTATTTTGGAGAACGTGAAAAGGACTAGGTTGGAAGGGGAAGTCATGGCCCTTAGCAAACTCATGGCTCAAGAACTTAGATTGGCGGCGGTTGCAGGTCAGCCCCGCCAGGAGCAATGAGTGCAATAAGTTGGAACTGTAGGAGGTTTGGGTACCCCTCACATTGAACGCACTCCATAAAGTTGTGATGGAGGAAGATCCCATTTTAGTCTTTTTAATGGAGACTAAATATGATGTTACAGAGGTGAAGCAGATTCAAAGGAAGTTGGATAGAAAACAGGGGTTTGTTGTACCATGCGTTCGTCGAAGTGGTGGACTTGCCCTCTATGGAGGTGTTCTACAACTATGGAGTTGCAAACATACTCACCCAACCATATAGATGCTATCGTGTCAGAGGAGCAGGGTGCAAGGAAATGGAGGTTCACTGGCTTTTACGAACATCCCAAAACTAGTAGACGACATGAATCATGGGCTTTGTTGGAAAGACTCAACACTCGCAGTGACTTACCTTGGGTGTGTATGGGGGACTACAATGAGCTCATGTTTGCAAGTGAGAAGGATGGTGGCAATGCTAGACCAGAGGGCCAGATGAAGCAATTCTGGGATTCGATTAATAGATGCAATCTTAGGTCTATCCCAAAGGAGATTCTACTATAAAAAATCTAGTGATATCAGTCTACTTGTTCTTATGCGATTGTCTTCCATTTGAGCAAAATGTTTTTGTAGAATACAAGCTGCGCATAAGGGATCAAATCAAAGGAAAGCACAAAGAAAATAGAGGTAAATGCTTTATTTATATATATATATATATAAGAGTCCTAACAAGAGAAATAAATCTAAACCAAACCGGTTGGAACAAAATATATAAAGAATTAGAAGTTGATGGACTTCAGAGTCCTTGTTTTTAGTCGGAGGTCCCATTTTTATGCTTTTGAAACATTGGTGGATTTGTATAAATTTGAGAAGTTATTTAGAAATAAAACATTGAGAACTATCTAATTACAAAGACCAATGAGTTTTGTTTTTCCTGCAAGAAAAACCTATTATGTTTTTTAAAATTTATTTTTTTATTATCTATATATATATATATATATATAATGCTGATGTGAAAATTTGTGGAGAGGTCAACCAGAAGTCAAAAGCTTCGGTTTTATATATATACTAGCCGCTAACCCGTGCAATGCACGGGAACTTAAATTTATTATAAAACTATACAATTGCATAAATTGCTCTTATTTGACTTGAATTTGTGTTACAATTTGATGACGAAGTCAAAGCTTAAAATATTCGCGAATTGGAAGATTCATTATCTAGGAATTGTTGAAACAAAACAAAATATATATGGCTACAAAATAGAGAAATATTAGTTATCTTCTATATATATATATATATATATATAACGCGACTTCTTTTTCTTCCTCACCAATCAAGCAGTCACCATTGAGAGCCATCTATGCTTGTTGGTGCCAATAATTTCTCCACCAAGCGGTTAGTCTCCCAAAGTTCTAATATATCACGATCTTTTAGCATTCCAAGAGTTCAATTATTATATATACATAATTTAAAAAAAAAAAAAAAAAAACTCTTTCAATCCCTTTAATAATATGATTCAGATTTTGATGTTGGTTTTAATTTGGTTTGTTTTTATCCTTTCAATCTTAGGGTTTCAAAAAAGTGGTTTTCGAAGTATTATCCAGTTTTTTATTACATCTTTAGTAAAAAAAACCTAATTACATACATTCTCCGTTTGTATATATCCCCCTTCCAAAAATAAAAAACAAAATGTTTGATATATGCACGGTATTAATGTAGAGTTCAAGAATTTTAAGGTATTGATTTTTACTTGGACTCCTTTTAAGTGGAGAATGTATATATATATATATATATATATATCTACACGGTTAGTTGGTGTTTTTTTTTTTTTTTTTTTGGATGAAATTTTGTGTTCTTTAGAACTCTACTTTGGATTGATACAATTTATGTTTGTATTTTTAAGTTTTTTTTTTTTCAATCTAATTGAAGAAATTAAAAAAATAAAATAAATTATATTGAGGTGTAAAAAAATTAAATAATTTTGTTTTAAAAAAATAATAATGATGTGGCAAGTTCTGGAGAGGTCAACAAAAAGTCAAAGGTTTCAGTTTAAGTTTGAGTTTGAGTTTAAGTTGGACTTGTTAGAGAGATAGAGTTTCACTCCTTGTTAAGTTTGGACTAAAGAAAAAGAATTTTATTTAAATAAAATGATAATTTTATTTAAATATTAATGATAATGATGAGTTTGAGTTTAAGTTGGACTTGTTAGAAAGATAGAGTTTCAATCCTTATTAAGTTTGGACTAAATTTTTTTTTTATTTAAATAAAATGATAATTTTATTTAAATATTGTGTTAACATGGAAAATTGTGGAAGCTTCAGAGGCTTCGGTTTTATATATGTGTGTGTGTATATATATATATATATATATATATATATATAGACTAGCCTTTAAGCACGCGCTCATAATAATTTTTGGGTAAAAGTTAATAATTTTTATCTATTATAATTTATAAATATATATTTTTATTTTTCAAACAAATAAAAATGATAAACTTTAAATATGAATAGTAACTGTAATTTCTTTTTTGAATATGAATGGAAAAAATCCTAAATTTTAGGAGTTCTCTTTTTGAATTCAAAATGAAATTTTTTATTTGACATTTATGACCATATTTCTAAATGAAGTTACCCTTCCTTAACGAGAGTGTTTTTGTACCACATAAAAATTCAATTGAAAGAGGGAATCCTCTTTATTTATATATATATATATATATATACACTTTTTTTTCACACATGTTATTTCCCAAAAGTTAGTATTTTTACATTACTTAAAAATATTATTTATTTATTTAATCAATTTGTAAGCTATGAAATATCTTTTAAATCATATGGATATTTTAAAAACTTTTTAGATCAAGATTTAAAAAAAAAAAATTATAGGTTACACCGTTATAGTACATTAAGAGTTCTAAATAATTTGAAACATATAAAAATCTAATAAATTTTGAATAATTTAAATAATAATAAACATAATTTTATTTATTTCTAAACATATTGTAAGTCAATATAAGAAAAACATAAGAATAATAAAAACTAAAGAAAAACATTATTTTGCATGAATGACAATTGCCATATTGATCTCTAAGTCTCTCAACCAAAAAATCTCCAATCATTTTTGTAAGGACCAGATTTGAATTCCTAGCCCAATGTATGAATGGACTTAGGCCCAAAAAACCCAAAACAATGAATTTGTAGAGAATGAGTTAGAAAATTGGGTTTTAGTTAATCAAACAACAAGTTAGGTAGGCTTGATGACAAAAAAGTGAAAATAAACAAGTTTAAACTGAAGAAAAAAGGTCATCGACAATGTTCAAGGAAACTGGTTCTTATATAATGTTCTTAAGTATGTTTACAAGTCTGATTATAGATTGCTACAGTGTTTATTTCTTGATTTTCTGATCTCCTTCCTTCCAGGGCTCTCTTACATTATATATCTTCCTTTTAATGATCTTGGCCCTCCATTTGTTAATCATCCAAGTCACTACTTGAGTGCTTGTCTTATCAAACACCATCTCTAACTTTCTATGAGTTGGAATAGCCTAAACAGCACTGTTTAGGGGTCTTCTCTACATAAATGCGGCCAGAAAGTTAGCTGCAGAACATTTAATGCGGTGGCAGCAACTTTTCCTTAGATATTTCTGAGCTTCTATTCTTCTTCTGCGTTCACAATACACATCCCTATCAGAAGAATATCCTGGAAGGTCACCTTGAATGATAGGACACGTATTTGATCTGTGCTTTGCTCATCCGAGGAGGTGAGCCTCCTCGGACTACCTTACTCGTTCTCTCCGTTTGCATCTCACTCATAGGACTTTGAATTTGACATTCTCACTACTGTTTATTAGTCCTTGGACCAGTCAACCTCCTCGGACAAATCCCAAGGCCTAATATACAATTTTGGGCCCTTGTCCCTACAATTTTTTCTTATAATAATTAAAAAAAATAAAAAAATAAAAATAAAATTTCAATATCCATATCTTTAATTATCTCAATGCAATTATTTATTTATTTATTTATTTTTAAAAAAGGGCTTAGTTTGGGTGAATAAAGAAAATTTATATTAAAGAGATTGACTTAGCTATTTCTAGGAGCTCAATTGCTCTCAATCTCATAAGTGATATTAGAACCCATAAAGCTTAGCTAATGGTAAGGACACAACTTTATTCTCTTAAAGGATGGCATTCCAACACCAACAGGGTAATTGAGACTAGGCCCAACATGACCTCTACCTTTGCAATATATTGGACTTGGCCCACTAGGCCTCCACCCAACAATATGAAGTTATTGGGCTATCAAGAAACAATATATTCATAAAACTAGGCATAGAATAAATGAAAGTGTTAAAATGGTATGAGAGACCGCGCCCCCAGCCCGTTTTTGAGTGTTGGGCCAAACCCACGTGAATGGGTAGAGTCGTGTTATTGCCTCTCACAATGGAGGTTCAACTAGTTATATTTTTCCCTTTAGATTAAGGGTTTTACAATGAAGTCGCCACTTATTTAATTATTGGAAAAAATAAGAAAACCAAAATTGAAAAATTTCCCATTTTATTGATTTGCAAATGAATTTACATTGATCATAGGAAATTACATGGCTTTGGTCTTAGATACAATCAAAAATAAAATACATAGTTTTGAGACTTGGCCCAACACAACTTTATTCTCTTAAAGGATGGCATTCCAACACCAACAGGGTAATTGAGACTTGGCCCAACATGACCTCTACCTTTGCAATATATTGGACTTGGCCCACTAGGCCTCCACCCAACAATATGAAATTATTAGGCTATCAAGAAACAATATGTTCATAAAACTAGGCATAGAATAAATGAAAGTGTTAAAATGGTGTGAGAAACTGCGCCCCTGGCCCCTTTTTGAGTGTTGGGCCAAACCCACGTGAATGGGTGGAGTCGTATTATTGCCTCTCAAAATGGAGGTTCAACTAGTTATATTTTTCCCTTTAGATTAAGGATTTTACAATGGAGTCACCACTTATTTAATTATTAAAAAAAATAAGAAAACCAAAATTGAAAAATTTCTTATTTTATTGATTTGCAAATGAATTTACATTGATCATAAGAAATTAAATGGCTTTGGTCTTAGATACAATCGAAAATAGAGTACATAGTTTTGTTTCCTAATTACAATCTAAAAATTAAAAATTACATGGATAAATATTTGATCTACTAACCCTTTATTTAAGCTCGGAGGCTATGTTATAAGGTGGGAAGGTGTTAGGCACCCACCTTGCCTAGTGAAAACGGTATTCTAACTATTGTGGCCAACATTCATATCATATTATCCAATATGTTAATCAATTTGCATGTTGAATTTAATGTGTGTGCGTGTGATAAACCCTAATTCAATTTATTAAGTATTGCATTTGGATTAAAAAATAAATTCTAATGAATGTGTGTGGATGGTGATATCTTAGATTTAAGGATTTGAAAGAATTGTGAAACAAACATCTTTTTTCACATTTTTTATATGGATTTAAGATCAAAACTAGTGTCATGCATGAACATGTGATGAACAACCAAGAAAATATGAAAAACACATAAGAACATTTAAGAACATTTAAACATATTCAAGTGAATTTAAATAGTTACTATCATGCTTTAATCTTAAATTCTTATTATGACAACACAAAAAACAAGTTAGTGTGCATTTGTGTATTGCTTTTTTGCGTCTGCGTTTGCATTTTCCTGGGTCTTGTGCACTGTTCACGGGGCCCGCAAGTATGAAATATGACAAATTTTGCTTTAAAATTGGTCTCATAACACTATTCACACATTTAAAAATTATTTTGTTACAGTATTTTTAGTAATAATTTTTCAATTTTCAGCAATAAGCGGTATCCAAACAGACCTTTAGAGAAATGGATTATACATCTATGCAAGATCCATACGGTAGAGGATGAGACTCTTGGTGAAGGTCTTAAGAGTGGAGGAAAAGAAGAGTTAGAAGAGGGAGATTGAGTCTCACTCAATACCTTGAGTCTTAGGAAGACTAAGATATGACAAGACTACTCTACATTACTAAAACTCAAGAGAGGAGTTTTTTTTTTTTTTTTTTTTTTTGTGGCTTGGAATGGAGGAAAGGGAGGTTTATATAGTATTGGTGGAGAGAATATGAATGGATGGTCATTAATGAGGGTTGACAAAGAATCATGAACCTAAACCTTATTTTAGCCTTTGGAAAAATCAGGTGCATTAAATGTAAAGATTGGTGGGAGTGAGAAGCAAGCAAAATTCACTTTTCTCGTAGCTACTGTAACAGCCTCTAGAGCCAAATTCAAAAAATCATATCTTACTCAATTCTGATTGGAATTGTCTCGTTCTTATGCTCAAATTGAAGCCCCGGATTCCTAATTTCTGGAAAAATTAACCTTATTTACAGATTCAAAATATTATGATAGATATCAACGAAGTGGTGAGTAGAGGTCATTTGTTAGAAAACAATTTCAACACAATTAACATTAATAGGTCCCAAATTAGTTTCCAATTAACATTAATAGGCTCCAATCACTCCCATTTCAGAATTAATTAGTTCCAAATTTACCCTAATTAAAAGATAACTGCACAAATTACTCATTGAATAATTAATGTTTAACTATCTAATTAATTAAATGTGTCAAGTGTGCAATTTTACTATAAAATGTAGTCCTAACTAATCAAATTATGACACGTCATTAATCTCAAATTGATTATAATTATAACCAATTAGAATCAATTGTTCATAATTACATATAGTCGGACTCAATTTGTGATAGTGCATCTCAACCATCAAAACTTAATTTGATGGTAACTTTCAATCTGATGGTCCAATTAAGGCTCATAACTAGTCGATTTGATCGTTACAACATCAAGACCAATTTGGTAAAATGAGATTAAGAATCTAATGGCCATAATCAAGATCCATATTTTAAAGGCGAAATTATCCTCTTACCCTCCATGTGAGGTTAAATGCGAGTTGCAAAATGGGGTGTCAACAAATGGATGAATGGGCATTCCAAAAGGGATAAAATAAGAAAAAAAAAGTTATTCTCTAATGGTGGGGGGTTCTTAGAAATTTAACCCAAATTCTAGATATGTGAGATGTGAAAAATAAATATGTGCTAAAGAAAATAGACATACAAGACAAGATTTACGTGGTTAGACAATGTACCTATGTCCACAGAGTTGTAGATATTTCACTATTATCAAATCAATTACCAAATCCTTTCAAGTTTATGTCTAACATAAGATCCACGGCAAATACAATAATACTCTAAGAATAATATAAACTCACATGAAATCTTTAGCCACACTTAAATAAAACAACTACCGGTGGTTGTAGTATCCAAAAAACTTATCCCTAGAGAAAATCTCAAATTAATCTTCTCTTGTGTGTGTCTCACTGCATCATACACCTGGCTGCTCTTCTTTTTCTTTATTCACTCTAGGCTGAACACTTCACTTCTCTCTTTATGCAGCTGCCTCTCCTTTTTTCATAAATCCCCCTTTAAAGCAATCGCATCAAAAGTTGCCAAATTGTGTAAAATACAAAAAGTGATTAATTTTACACATTTTAACTAAAAAAACACACACATCAGTGCTTGCAAAATTGTGTATATATACAAAAGTGCTACAGTAACCGTGCATATATGCAAAGTTACTATAGTTTTGCATTTAATATTTTATTATTTGTTTCTCTCTCCTTCGCCTCACTCTCTCTTTTGCATCGTTGAAAGAAATAATAAAAAAATGTAGAAGAATGAATATTTTATTGAATAAATGTTTAGAATAAATAAACTGATGTGAGTGTTTTATAAAAGTGGGTGTGTAAAATAAAAAAAGTATATTTTTTTTTTTTGCAAGATAGATAGAAATTTTACACCTTCTGATGTGGTTGCTCTTACGTTAGCTTCACTTATATATCATTGCCTTCCCCTAATTCTATTTGGAATAGGAGACCAAGATTAAACTAACAAGGACACACCCATACAATTGGGCCTTCGCCACCTAGGCTGGACCAAAGTGCTTTATAAACCTCAACAGGGGCCAGTGGCATCTATTGATTAATAAATGTGCCAGTAATAAAAGGCAATGGATTCAAGTTGATATGTAGGAAGGCCTCAAGGGCGAAAATAGCCAAATAACACATTTTTTCAAACTATGTTGCAATCTTTTATTATTAGGACATTCTTTTCTGGTTTTTTACTCTTTTCACTTTGCTAAGAACACATATTTAATGAGATGATTAAATTAGCAGCTAATTTAGTGGCCTATGTTCCTCCAAGTTACCTTAAATTAAGAACAACTTTCCTGCAAAAAGAGATGGCACTATCGGCAAGATGTTGAAGACAATTAAAGAAACTTGGAAAGAAATGGGTTTAAGCATAGTAAGTGATGGGTGGACAAATGCCCAAAGAAGGCAACTTATCAATTTTATGGCTCCATCTACTTTTTATAAAAGCCATTGATGGTACCAAAGAGTACAAAGACAAGAACTACATTTTTAAGTTGTTTCTAGAGGTCTTACCTGAGGTTAGATATCAAAATGTTGTCCAAATCATTACTGATAATGCAGATGTTATGAAGTCGGTTAGATCTATTATTGAAGCTGGATATTTGATAATGATACAATCTCATGGATAGAACTCACCCTTGAAAATAGGCTTGCAAGGGGAGGGTGTCCAAGAGTTTATATACATATGGATTACCTTACACTTAATCCATGTGGGACATTAGGCTTATAACATACCACCATACTCCGCAGTCGACGTTCACGACGATTCGCTCTATCGACACTTACTCAATGGTAGTCCTTTCTCTTTTTGGCGACTCCATTCATTTATCAGTTATTTTAATCTAACCTCTACGTCGCCCCATCTAAGATCCGACCTCAAAGCCGCAACTCATTTGATCCCATATTCAATAAGTTATGTTCAATTACTCGGTGTGGTGGTTGGCTCTGATACCAAATGATACAATTACAAATCCATTGGTAGAACTCACCCTTAAAAACCGGCTTGCAAGAGGAAGGTGTCTAAGAACTTATATATACATGGTTAAGATTACAATTAATACATGTAGGACTCTAGGATCATAATAATATCCCAATATATTTTGGTCACCATGTGTTGTGCATACCCTCAAATTGGCTTTGAAGAATATACGTGCACCTAAATACTCTCCGCAAAATGATATCACATATAATGAATGTCAATGGATTGTGCAGGTTGCTGATGAGGCATCTTTAATTCATATTTTTATCATGAATCATTCAATGAGATTGGGAAATTTTAATGTATTTTCCCCTTTGAAATTACCTGTTGTTGTTGAAACTTGATATGCTTCAACAATCACCATGCTTAAAAGATTACAACAAGTAAAAAGAAATCTTAGAGCCATGGTCGTTAATGACCAATGGATGTCTTATAGAGAAGATGATTATGGAAAAGCTCAATCTGTGAGAGATTTTGTTTTGAATGATACATGGTGGGACAAGGTTGACTATATTTTTCGATTCACAAGGCCTATTTATGAGATGCTTTAAGTGGCTGACACAAATGCACCTATTCTTCATAAGGTGTATGAAATGTGGGATTTAATGATAGAACAAGTGAAGAATGAAATATACTGGCATGAAGGCAATCAAGAATATGAGTCATCTCCATTTTATGAGGTGGTACACAATACACTCATTAATTGGTGGAACATAAATTACACACCACTTCAATGCCTAGCTCGCTCCTTGAATCCTAAGTTAGTTTTCTATCTTTTTAAATATTTTCCTTTTCAAGCTTTTGAAATAAAACTCATTAATATTATTGTTATTATTACTACTTATTTATTTATTTTTAACTAATTATTATACCATTATTCAATGGATTGATGAAGCAAAAGATTGTGATTTTTCCACAAAAGGATGTTGAAATTTCAGAGGAGCGAAACAAGTGTTTCAAAAGATTTTTTCCTGATCCTAATGATAAAAAGAAGGTGAATGTGGAGTTTGGTTTATTTTCAAGACATCTGAACTATGATGATGATTGCAGGGAAGAAAGGTGGAGCTTAGATTCATCGCTTTGGTGGTTAGTCCATGGGTTCAAATTACCTATGCTTTAAAGCATAGCTGTAAAATTTCTTGGACAACCTTGTTTGTCATCATGCATTGAGAGCAATTGGAGCACACATGGTTTTATTTATTGTTTAAAGAGGAACAAAACTACTCCTAATTAAAGGTGCTAAAGATTTAGTATGTGTTCATTCTAATCTTCGAATTTTTTCAAGAAGGAAAGAATACATTAAAGGAAATCTCAGAAGTGGGATATTGGTGGATATTCTTGGGATTAGCCATCTGGAGGACTTGGGTTGCTTGAGAATTTCATGTTTATATGTGTATGTGTTTTTTTTAGATGTCAATATATTTAAATTCTATTTTTATTAAATTTTGTATAACTTAAATTTTTTAATGACCACCTAAAAAAATTCCTAAAGTTATGACTGAGACTAACTATTTAGTAGCCGCCCTCTATATAGCTTTCTTTACAACCCAACCTTCAACTCACAACTGCAATATAGATGAGTTGTAGCAAAGTTGTGTTTTTAGTTGTTGTCCTTAGCAATAGTGTGGATGCCACCCTCTTAGGAAAAATTCCGGGTGAGGGAATTTCTGGGTTTGGTCATACATTAGGTCTTTGGCAACGTGACTCTTGTGTACTTGTGTTTCTAGGGTGGGGGGAGTGTGTGTGTGAGTCCACTTTTCTTATTTTTATTTTAGGAGTCGCCACCAATCATTAGTTTTGTATTAGGTGTATTGGTCACCTAGATGTCTAATTTATTTTGAGTTATCTAATTAACTAAACCAAATTTCAAAGGTTCATTAATTAAGGTTTACCAAGAGTTTTTGAATAAAAAATCTTGGACTCGGAAGTTTGGTTACATGTGGGGAAGGTTTTAGGCACCTCATAATGCCTATTTGAAGATAATACTTCATTTTAATTTATTTCAAACGTTAGCTTTTTATGAAGAAGTAGAATACTTGGCATTTTGATTTTTTTTAAAGGTTTTTGCAAATAATATACATACATACATACATATATATATATATATATATATATATATATATATGCATGTGAGTAAATATTTACGTATGGCTAATATGTGAATATTAATTCCAAAGGATATATACAATCAAAACATGTGAGGTATATACATAGGTAATATGTGAAAGATCATGCAAGTATACTATACATTAGCACGTGAGTATTTATTTACTATATAGCTATCATGTGAATGTAACATAAAATTTAGAGTTGCAGCGGAAAATAAATAACATAAGCATACCTTCAGGCTCCAGCTATAGTTGTTTAAGTGTTTAGAGAAAAACAAGATTCACTATATGATAGTGTATATAAAAAGTGTTTTCTAGTCTATGACCTTTACCTCACATATTTCCTTTTGATGGAGACAGACAATATATATAAGAGCTAGACTAGGGACCCTTTTAAATTAAGATTTATTCCATAACCCTCTTTTCATCAAGTAGTTTAAAACTTGTAATTTCAAGGTTTTTATTAACCAAATGGGTTATATCAATTGAGAGTTACTTAAAAATTGTTATTCCCCATAACGTCTTTCACAAATAAAATCCTTAAAACATAAGTTTTTCATTTATCATTTAAATGTGGGCCATATAAAATTTTCTTAAAATCTTACAATGAATACTACACAAAAATAAATTAAAACGTAAAAAAAAAAAAAAAGAAAGAAGAAGAAGAGGGAATTGGAAGAATAGTACCTTATTGTCATTCATAATTTTCTTATTTTTTATCATGTAAAAAAGATGACAAATGAAACTCATTAGTGTCAAGAAATGATAGGGACAGTGTAAGCTTTATGGGCGTTCAAGGACTCAAGGGAATGAGCCTTGAACACTCCTAAAACTACAACTATTATAAGAAAAAAGGTTTGAAATTAAAGTGCATAAAAAAAAAAGGGTAAATTGCAAAGTGCACCCCTAACGTTTTGGGGTGATTGGATTTTACACCCTAACGTTTCAGACCTTTGATTTTACACCCTAACGTTTGGTTCCGTTAGCAAATCACCCCCCCCAGTTAATTTCTGCTGTTAACTGCCGTGTCATCTTGTTGATGTGTTTTTTTTTTTTGCCAAATAAGCCCTAAAACGACACAGTTTTAATGGAAATGATGTGCTAACCTTGCACAGGCTAAACGACACCGTTTTGCCCATAGAGAAAACAAACTTCTTGTTACGACACTGTTTCCCCACCAACACAGAAAATCTCAAAACCCAGCCCTTAGCTCCCTAACCCACGAACCCAACCCTTGCAACCACCACATCGGCTATGCAACCAGCCCTTGCTTCGTGAACCCAAACGCAAGTTCATCGCAGGCTCCAAGTTTGCTCCAAGGCGGCAGCAGCAGCGGCAAAGGGTATGGCTATGGCTCTCTCGCCCTCTCTTTTTGGATTTTTCTTGCCATTGCTGGAATGGAATTTTGGGGTTTTTCATTGGGTTTGCTGGGGCTTTTGTTAGTAAATTAGTTTAACAAAGACGGAATACATCTGCATGACTCTCAGGCCCTACTAGGCCTCTTCTAACATAGTCTGCCACTTTTAGAACAAGTTGTCCTTTCACGAATACTCTCTCTTTAGTCATCCTGCCGTAAGCCTCAGTAATTCTTTGCCTGTATCTATGGCTGCGTTCTTGGGCCTTTTCTCTTTTTTCATCAAGTCTTTCCAGGTCTTTGCACTTTTCTGCCGCAAAGACTTCTTCTTCTTTCTCTTTTTCTTACATCTGCATGACTCTCAGGGATGGGGTCATTTTCTTTGCTGGGCTCACCACCTCGGTTCTGTAGACCAAGGAAAAAGGTGAAAAACCTATGGCTGACTTAGGTGAACTTCTATAAGCCCAAAGAGCGTCTGGCAGGTGCATTGCCCATCCTCATGTGTACTCTTAGCTCATTTTACTGATAATCTTTATGAGAGTCTTGTTCGTTGCCTTTGCTTGCCCATTTCCTTGAGGGTAATAAGGTGATGACTGGTGGTGCTTGACTTGGTAGAACTCAAGCATCTTCCTCACATCACTGTTGACAAAAGGCGTGCCGTTGTCACTGATGATCCTGTGGGGAACTCCAAACCTTACAATTATGTTTTCCTTGATAAAGTTTGCCACTACTCCTCCTGTGCTTGACGAAGTGGTACTGCCTCTGCCCACTTAGTAAAATATTATGTAGCCAATAGTATCCATATGTATCCACGCGATGGCAGATTCACTGGTCCAACCAAGTCAAGCCCCCAGGTGTGGAAGGGCCATGGTGTGACCATGCTATGCAAATTCTGTGGATGAGTGTGAATCAAATTGGCCTGTACTTGGCAACTGTGGCATTTTTTCACAAATTCATATATCTTTTTTCATGGTAGGCTAGTAGTAGCCCATTTGCAGCAGGCACCTGTAAAGCCTTTTCTTTCCCTGGTGCTCCCCACACTCTCCTGAGTGCACTTCTTTCACTATTTATCTTGCTTCTTCAGGGCCTAAACACCTTAAGGGGTCCCCATTATACCCTTTTTTGAAAAGGACCATGTTATGCAAAAAGTAGCGCGTTGCCAACCTCCTAAGCTTATATTTTTCATTATGCTTTTGCGGCAGGATGCCTTCTGTCAGGTACTGTATGAATGGGCTTCTCCATTCTTCGCTGATGAACATAGCGTAACTCTCCTCTCTGTCTGCCGCAAGTTGGCAATTCCCACACTAGGTTTGGACCTGGTCTGCATCTTTTCTCATGTTTAGCCAATAAAAGCCTACCCTTTGAAGTCTACGGTAAAGGCTGACTTCCCCGCAGGATCTGCAAGTCTTGTCATGTACTTCTTTCAACTTTCTCTGGGCCTCCTATTGCCCCACACATCTAGACAAGACTCCACCCGGCATCCTACAGTACAGTTTTCCTCTCATCAGGGCATAGTCTTTGCGTACTTTTAGCTTCACGGCTTCTTCCCACATCAAAGCTTCCCTTATGGGGATCCGCCAATCCCCTTCACAGTGTTCCTCCAGGAACCTTTCTTTCAACATCTCAATTATGGATTCTTCTCTCTTGCTGACCTCTACTCTAGTGCTATCCCCTTCGAACATTATTTGGGAGCCTAGTGCAGCCAACGCATCAACAAACTGATTCTTGTTCCTTAAAGCATGTTCTATTTCAAAAGTTGAAAACTTTTTTTCCATTTTTTGGGTCATTGCTCTATACAGGGCTAGGCTGGGTTCTTTTAGGGAGAAACTCCTTTTGGTCTAGCAGACCACTAAGTTTGAATCACCTAGCACCCTCAAATGCTTGACTCCCATTTCGAGAGCTATAACCAGCCCAGTTAGGTAGGCTTCGTATTCTGCCGTGTTGTTTGAACAGGGGAATTCTAGCTTGAATGATAATGCTACTGCCTTGTCTTCTTCATGGTACAAAACTACTCCCACCCCTCCAGACTGGGTGGTAGAAGACCCATCAAATTTCATTACCCATTATTCTCTGACCTCTTCTGCCATTACTACTTCCCCTGAAACCTCACCATCTAGTGGGAATTCTTCCTCTCCCGAAAACTGTGCCAATAAGTCTGCTATAGCCTGGCTTTTCACTGCCCTGGGCGTCCCCATTCTCAAGTCGTACTGTGACAATTGTAACAACCACTGGGATATCCTGCCAGAGAGGATTGGTTGTTGTAACAAAGCTTTGATGGCGTGGGACTTGGTCATCAGCCATACTTCGTAGGCCAAGAAATAATGGCGTAACCTCTGTGAGGCATATACAATAGCCAAACACGCCCTTTCTGCCCTTGGGTAACGAGTTTTTGCATCTTTTAAGGTGCGGCTGATGTAGTACACTGGTTGCTCGACGCCGTCTCCATCTTCTTGGACGATTAATGCACCAAAGGCATACGAATTGGTGGCCATGTAAAGTAGCAATGGTTTTTTTGTGGATTGGGGCCTGCACTGTGGGGAGGTTCATCATGATATGCTGCAGCCTCTTGAAGACCGTCTGCTGTGCTTCTCCCCATTCAAAACTTTGCCCTTTCTTGAGCAACTTGGTGAAAGCCGAAGTGATTGATGCCAACCCAGGGATGAATTTCCGGATGTACGAGACTTTTCCTAAGAAACTCTTTAGTTCCCTTACCGTGGCTGGAGGTCTCATAGTTGCAATGACTGCGGCTTTGGCTGGGTCTACATCTATTCCCCTATTGTGAACTAGGAAACTTAATAATTTCCCAAAGGATACTCCAAATGCGCATTTGAGAGGGTTCATTCTTAATTTAAAGGCTCTGCATCTTTCAAGTACTCTTTTCAACACATAGAAATGCTCTTCTCTCCTCTTTGACTTAACCACTATGTCATCCACATAGTCTTCTAACTCCTGATGCATCATATCGTGGAATATGGCCGTCATTACTCG
The DNA here is from genome assembly GCA_032727855.1 of Quercus ilex subsp. ballota. Classification (NCBI taxonomy): domain Eukaryota; kingdom Viridiplantae; phylum Streptophyta; class Magnoliopsida; order Fagales; family Fagaceae; genus Quercus; species Quercus ilex. Next base: position 23,598,836 of record CM064913.1, on the reverse strand, counting down.
TTGATAAGTTGCGCTTGTGTTTTTCAACCCAAAGGGCATCACAGTGTAGTAGAAATTTTCCATAGGTGTTCTGAAAGCAGTTTTCTCCGCATCCTTTGGTGCCATTCTGATCTGGTTGTACCCACTGAAACCATCCATGAATGAGAACATGGCACTTCCTGCTGCAAAATCTATTAGTAAATCCATATTTGGCAATGGGAACTCATCCTTTAGACAGGCTTTGTTGAGATATCTGAAGTCTACACAACATCTTATCTGACCGTTCTTCTTTTTTACTGGCACTATGTTGGATAGCCAGCGAGGGTGTTGAATAGGCTTAATGAATCCTGCAGCTAGCAATTTCTGTACTTATTTGACTATTTGCCCTTCTATTTCCGTGTGAAATATCTTGGCAGACTGGATTACTAGTCTGGCCTCCGGGTCCACATTTAGTGTATGTTCAACTAGCCTGGGGTCTAACCTTGACGTTTCACGGTAGTCCCATGCGAAGACGTCTTTGAATTCTTTCAACAGCAGCACCAGTTCTGATCTTTCTGTTCCCGTCAAACTTGCACTAATTGAGATAGGTCTCGGTTCTTGCGAAGCAAATCCCAAGTCAACTTCCTCCATTTCTTCTTCTGCTGTAACCTGTACCTCTTTTTCTGCCTCAACTCCTTTGTTTTCCTTCTCATTATTTTCTTCCTCTAAACTTTCTTGAACCACGCAACACGCCAAATTCTCGTGCTGCCATTCCTGGGTGGGACCCGCCTGTGTTTCAATCGCGAGCCCCGCGCACCTTCATAATTTGTATATGATCTTGCCATCAAGGCCTCGGACCTTGACACATTGGGGTGTGTCATCTGATTATGCGGCGGACGTTTCTCTCCTTTTCCTCTTTCTTGCCAATAACTCCCTTAGATCAGGCTCTGGGTCATCTTGAACATTTTCCCACTTAGGCACGAAGGTATCTCTTGGCTTTGATACTGAGCTTTCCCCAGATGGAGCCCATTGATCATAGAACATAGTTTCTACTAAATGGGCCTCTGCCTGCTCGAACGGTGAGGGGTTTGCGGCATGCGTATTATCCTACCGTTCAACCTTCCTTTCACGCACTAGTGATAGGTGGATGGAACCAATAGGTGTTTGTGCAACCATGGCCTTCCCAAAAGCACATGATAGGATACTTCTATTTTCACTACGTGGAATCGAGCTAAAGAAGCTATGGGGCCTACTTTCAACCACAGCTGAATGTGGCTTGCAGTGTACTCGCCCTTTCCGCCGAACCCTGTCATTTTCATTGGGCACCCATGAATCCCTCTTTCTGAAATTCCTGTTGCTTGTAAAGTGCTTACCAGAATGAGATTCACAAAAGCACATGTATCTACCAAGGCTCTCTTTATAGGGATTTGATTTATAGATGCCGCTAAGTATAGGGGTCTCTTGTGATCTGGGTGTCCCACTTCCATATCTTCATCACCAAAAGTGATTTCAGTTGACTCTTGTAAGAGAGCCCTGTCTTCTGGGACTTCTGCCGACGGGCATTCTACTCCTGCACCAGAGGCGATGCTTACCAAAGCCTCCGTGGCTACCTTTCTCTCCTTTGCTGTGATTGTGTAAACGACAAAAATGTGGGTCCCTCCGTTCCTCTTCTGTGGGCTCCCTAGGAACCTGATTAGGTTTGAAAACTCCATCTGCTATCCACTTGTCTAGCAGTACATCTAGCTCTTTTGAAGTGCATGGTATTGGTGGGGGAGTATCATACTCTCTCCCATCGGTCCTCCGTCTCCGCTCACCAATAGACACTGTTATGGCTTTACGGACTGGGCAGTTTTTCTTGCCTTTTGCAACAATTGTGCAAACTGGGAGATTTCTAAGTTCTCCAGGACTGTCCTGTACTCCCTGATCATATTCGTCATACACATCTCTACCAGTGCCCTTTCTTTGTAATGGTCATAGCAATCAAGTGCTATGTCCCTGAATTTCTTGATGTACTCCATCAAGTTTTTGCCATTCCTCTGCTTGGTTGCTTGCAGAGTCGCGAGTGTTACCGTTTCTTCTTCGTGGAAGTATTTAGTACAAAATACATCCACCATGTCATCCCATGTTGGGATCGATCCTGACTTTAAGCCAATGTACCAGGTGTAAGCCCGGTCACATAGTGATTTAGAAAATTCTCAAAGACATAAGTCTTTATCTGCGGCGTAAAGGCCAAGTGTATCAATGAACTTGCTCACGTGCTCAACAGCACTTCCCTTCCTGCCATCATACTGGGCAAAAGCTTGCGGCTCGTACCTCTTGGGATATGGTTTACTGAGCACCTTTAGTGGGTATGGAGGCCTTCATGCATAAAATCTCTCCTTGGGTCCTCTGGCCCTCTTTTGCTCCAGGAGAGCCGCTACTTCTGCCATAGTAATAAAACGTTGATTCGCATTTTGTGGGACACCTCCTGCTGGTGTTTCTTCCTTGTCTGCCGCATGTTCTAGATCATGTTGGCTTCCTTTTTCCTTCGTTCTGTCTGTTTTCAGCTGACGGATTTCTTCCATCATTTGCTATTGCGAGTGCTGTAGAGCCTGCAACACCTTAACGAAGGTGTTGGCGTTGTTTGCGGGGATTCTTGGAGGAGGTTGGGGTCCAGCCCCCATTCCGTTGGCACCCTCCACCTGGTTAGGCTGCCATTGGTGTGGTGTCGTTGGCCTAGATTTTGCTTGTGAGGGCACAACACTCATATTTCGTGTCGTCCTGGACTTTGGAGGCATTCGTTAGCGAGAGCTCTTGTCCCTAATATGTTTCTCAACACTCCAATGAAGTCGCCAATTTAATGTAGGGGCCTTTTTTGTGTTGTGCGTTGGGCTGGGCTGCCTTCTGCAGTAATGGACCCGAATGTTTATGAGTAATGTAGTTGAGATCGGTCCAACTGTAACTCAACTTGGGCCGGCTTGTGCACAAACTATGCCTCGTCTGCCGGAGTATGCTTATGGCAGGCAGAACAGTTTCAGATGAATTACGGCAGACAGATATAATAATAACAACAAAAACAGAGTACTCTGACTATTTAATAGAAAATGACCAAGTAATCCCTATTTATGAGACATAATCACAGTGATAACAATGGCTTTTACAAGGAAAGTAAAAGAGTGGATGATAATATGAGTTAATCAAGAATGAGCATAAAATCAAGTTAAGTTTGGTCCGCAGAAGTAAAACCAAAGAGGGAAGAACGCCTCCTCTCAATGCAAATAATCTCCCAAAAAAGATCCTGGCATGGGGATTAATGGCTTTGAGGGAACCGGACCGGAATGGTTAATGCCCAAAAGAGTTCTTTTTATTTTCAGAAGAAAGCAGGACTTTGAAGGGGAGAGAGGGAAATCGGCCTACTGGTGCATGCCTACCGTATTAACTCTCTTTGTTTTCTGTTTTCCCTTTTATATTTTTCTTTCCTTTTTGCTTTTTACTTTCTTTCTTTTCTTTGTGATCTTGCTCTATTTTTTTGATCCCTCTTTCTGGGCATGGCAAGGGTCTTCTTATAGTACCTGTCGTGACCAAATTTTACTGTTTTTCCCCTTAGCCACCTTTGTCTGGTCTGGGTGTACTTGTCGATCACCCTGGGTTCGTCTGCATGCCATTCCCCCTTGCCAGACAAAGGCAGGTTTGTTTTATTCATCAGTCTGTCGTGGCACCCCCTGCCATGGTGTAGGTGTTTTTCTCTCTCTATCCCTCATGGCATGCACCTAACGGTTCCCCCCTCAACCTTGCTTCTTTTGGGTGGTCTATCATCCCAGCAAGACGTACCCCCCAAAATAGCTTGGGCAAGAGCCACAGAATAGGTCTTTTCCCCTCTCCCCACCACCAAACCATACCCCCTTACCTCTGACCCATGACCCCACCACGTCCCATATTGGCTGGGTACAGGCTAGTGGTGCTTAGGCCTTGCGCGTGCTTCCCTTTAATGTATGTCCAAAATCTGCCTGCTGCTTATGCGCTTGCCGCGGTCTGGAGGCTTGCTTGCACAGTCTGCCGCCCTTCTTCGACCTTTTATGTGGGCTGTTTTATAATTTCCTGTTCCCCTAAGGGGCTGGGCTTTATTTAATGCTGGGTTTCATATTTCTTTCAGCCCATTTCTTGATTGCCATCACATCATGCCATACTACTTTGTCAATCCTGTTGTAATGACTTGATTCTGCCGGGCCTTTCCAGGCCTGCCGCTTATTCTTTCCTCAATGGCTTAGCATGGCCATAAGTTTTCTTACTTATGGGCTCCTGTGTCCCTTGTATTTTCCTTTGGGCATCCTCGGTCCATTTGCTTGTCTTGGGCTTCCTCGACCCTTTTCCTAACTTTGTGTTCCCATGGGCTTTTACTAACTTCATTGGGCTTCCCCGGCCCAATTACTTCATATTCATCCTTGGAGTTTGTGGGTCTGCCAACAATCCCTTACTCTCTTTGCTTACATTACTTCGGGCCTGCCGCGACCCATTCTTACTTTTTCACGTCATACACTGCTCATGGGTCAGCTACTTGCTATTTCTCTCTTTCCGGGCTCTTTTGAGCCCATTTGCTTTCTCAAAACTCATTTATTCATTTTATGGACTTGTGCCCCATTATTCCTGCCGCTTGTGCTTAATGGTTTTATTCTATGCTTGCCATTTCTATTTGCTGCCTGCGTCGCTGGGTTGGGCTTCCTTGTTTCACAAAAAATAACCCTCAACAGTTTTATCTCAATAATCAAATAGATATAGGTTATAACTCTCCAACTCATGCACATGTCTAATTATTCCTAACTATGCACATTGGTTTTTTTTCTTTTTCTTTTTAATTTTTTAACTTTAAAATTTGGTGAGATAGCATTAGCAGGTATATTAAAAAAAATTTTATTTTTATCTAAAAATTAGTGATAAAGCAATAGTTGATAAGAACAAATAAGATGTTATTTTTATCTATAAATTTGTAGAATTGTGAAGCTGAAATCTAAATCTTAAAAATAAGTGACATGTGAAGAGGGACTCCAAAGAAAAGAAAAAAAAAAGGTAACTGTGTGACGAGGAAAAAAAATAGTAAAAAAAATAATAATAATAAAAGGATTAGAATTTGTATTGTAATCAAATTAATATTTTTATCATCTTAGAAATTATAGGAGAAAAAGATAAGACTAAAAAAATTATATCTATTTTTAAAAAAATTTAATTTTTTTTTTACAATTTGATAAAATCACTTGGCACAACACGACTACTAAGCACGATTTTTATTTTTTATATATATATATATATATAACCCAACAAGTTGCACTTCTTTCCAACGTGAAAAGTTAAGAATGGCACGCACTAGTAATAGTAATCCCCTCCCAGCTAAACCCCCAGCACCACACCACCACCAATAATGCAAGCCACGCTGGTAAACCCAATCCCACGCGCCACCCTAAGCGCAATCACCAAACATGTCCCACACCACCCAAATACACACCGCACCACCACGACCACCACCACCTTCTTCTCCATCCGCTCATCCCTCTCCTCGGTTGATGAATCGTCAACCTCATCAACCCCAACCCAAAAGAAACTAAATAAGTACAGCTCTCGCATCACCGAGCCCAAGTCCCAAGGCGGATCCCAGGCTATGCTCCTCGGCGTAGGTCTCTCCGAGGAAGAGCTGTCGAAGCCCCAGGTGGGAATATCGTCGGTTTGGTACGAGGGCAACCCTTGCAACATGCACCTCCTCAGACTCTCCGAGGCTGTGAAAGAAGGGGTACGTGAGGCTGGCATGGTGGGCTTCAGGTTCAACACTATTGGGGTCAGTGATGCTATCTCTATGGGGACTCAAGGCATGTCTTATAGCCTGCAGTCTAGAGACCTTATTGCTGATAGCATCGAGACTGTCATGAGTGCCCAGTGGTACGATGCCAATATCTCTATTCCTGGTTGTGACAAGAATGTGAGTCTCTCTCTCTCTCTCTCTTATTTCGTTAATGGTTTTTTTTTTTTAAATTTTATTTTGATTGGTTTTTGTGATATTCTAGGTGTTTTTTACTTTTGAGTTTTCACGTTCAAAATTAAAAGCTTTGTGTTTCATTTCTAACTCTTTATTGAGAGTGTGATCAACAACTTCAAAAGAAAAAAAAAGAAGAAGTAATGTTTGGTTGCTTAGAGCATCCAGCAAATTTATCAAATTAAAAAATAAACAGTGACTTTTTTCTTTATCTACCAATTTTTTCAAATACACATTTTAACAGATTTTCTATCTCATTTAAATATTATTTCTTCATTCATTATTTATTCTTTTTTTAACAACTACACATCTTCTAACATTTTTTTATTCAACACCTTATTATTATAATAAAAAAATGTATTTGAAGAATAAACCATAGCCCATCAGATTTGCTGTTTATGAGTCAAAAAAAATTTTAAATTTAGAGAATTCACTGGAGTGGTTTTTCTGGGTTTCATTCTCTATAATAGAGAATATTTTGTCTTTACATACGTCATTGGAGATGCTCTTGTATATATGTTTGAGCTTCTCTTTTGATATTAAAGTACCATATGTTCCTATCAAAAAAAAAAAAAAAAAAAGAAGAAGAAGAAGAAACTATCAAATGTTAAAAAAAGTTTTGTTTCATTTCTCACCCACATACCCTTGCTGCACAATTTGTCAAGGACAAGTAGCATATTGTTATCAGCACAATATCACTTTCAGTGGGATCATCACTAACATCACAATCTGCCATGTGTGCAATGAGTGAAAAATGTTGTGGAATTTGTTGTTACATTATACTTATTATTTTGGAAAAATTATCTCTCCATTTGAAATGGATCCATTCTATAACGTGACAGTTTGTACACTATCCATTCTAAATGGCATATCGCTCAATTAAGAAAGAAAGTAATGTGACAGTTTGTACACTATCCACGGTGAACTGAACTCTCATCATCTTTCCCCCAGCAATACTACTAGTCTGTGATAGTTACGCTCTGTTGCTTTTGATTTAGTTTCTTTCTTAATTTCTTTTTTAGTAGAATTGGCATGAGGTAAATCGGCTATTTTCTTGTGCAATTGTACAATTATGTGAGTCTTATGCTTCTAATTTTTTCTTTTTTTTTTTTGCAGATGCCAGGTACAATAATGGCAATGGGTCGGCTTAATAGACCAAGTATCATGGTTTATGGTGGAACTATCAAGGTTCAGACTTTGACTACTTAACAAGATTTGCTTTTAAAAATTAGGTTTTTAATCTGTAATCTTAATTAATAAAGACTTGATGTTCACCATCTGTAAATATAAATCTTACAGAAAATTTATTTGTGAAGTTTTTCCAAAGTCACTATCAAATTTCAGTTCTTGTTCTTTTGGAATTAGTGACACTAGAGTTAACTTGTCTTATAAATAAGCTGGAATAGGAGTGTGTATGTCTATGAGGTGGTAGAGCAGATGGTGAGGTATCCATTTGTTGGATGAACTAGAAGCATTAATTATCTTTGAACTACAACAGGAACTCTTTATTACTTGTCCCCAAAATAAATAATTTCTTTGGACTTTGAAAGGAACTCTACAAATTAAGAAGAAAAAAAGATAAATGATTTATTGGAATTGTGCCAGATATATTTGTTTCTGCATTAGTCTATTAATGATTGAGAAATAATGATCATCTATCATATGCTTAATCACATAATTTTTAAAGTTTTTTTGTAAAAATCTGACTTCTTTCTTTTTCTTTTTCTTTTTTGTTTTCCCGTATTCAAATTGTAGCTTGTTAGAGAGTAGAAGATTTTTTTAAGTTGCTAATAAAGTATCTTCTTTTGATTTTTTTCCCCCTTTTGCAGCCTGGTCATTTTCAAGGCCATACTTATGATATTGTATCTGCCTTTCAGGTGTGCGCACTAATTTACTGTTATTTATTTTCTTTTTTCTACCTTTTGTGAAACCTTTAGCACCTATAAAAGAACCAACGGAGAGTTTTGACATTGCCACTTTAGTCCAATAGGTATATGGAATGCTTTATTCTTTCGTTATTCTGGTATTTTGAAACATATAAGTAAAACTTTTTGGGCTGAATAATCTGGGTTTTATAATTTTGGCTGTTTTCAGTGACAGGCTTGACCTTTTATGGGTGCTCTGGTGTAATCTGATGGTTATCAATTGTCAATCCAGCTTAGTGCCATTAAGCTTGTAACACCACACCTCAGTATAGGAAATGCTACTTCAGTGAGATATTTCTAATAGATTCTGTGAGAGTCACAATCCTGTTTGGACTAGTCGTTGAGTGAGTTGGAGAAAGGCACCAAAGTGTACTAGTACCATTTTTGTTTTGTTCTGCAGATTAGGCATTGGGCCTTTAAACACTACTACTAAATTGTGTTGTAAGAACTTATTTAACAGCCAAAGCTAATAGCAGATATTTAGGCTATGCTGATGAATATAATAGGAAGAAATAGACATGGAAAACAAGGTTGGGCATATAGCTTGATGTGTCTCTCCCACATTACATTTGAACTTTCATTGCATTGAAGATGTGCGTGTGACTTCTTGTGTGATAAGCTATGTGGAAACTTGGGCTCAAAAATGTTAAAAAATGAATTTAAAAAAAAACACAAATAATGAATAAAGTTTATGGAAATTGCTTTCTGTTGCATTTACACTTCATAAGTTATGCTTTTACAGTTTTGCCACACATGGGTCATGGAATAGTTGAAAGGATATATAATTTTTTGTTCCAGTAAAGGGAATTTGGTATGTTGGAAAAATTTTTTTTCGTCATAACTTTTAGGTATAAACTTGACTGAAAATCTTATAAGAGATACAAATCACCAATTGTTATTGCATGGGGAGGGAGGGATTGTAACTCATGTAACCGTGGTTGATTTACATGTAGCAGTGCTTAGAAAGGTGCCTCTAGTGTTTGTCATATGCTGCTGCATTACTTTTGCATCTATGAAAAATTATTACTTACTAATTGATGGATCTTGCTTAATTAGTTTTACACATTATTTGAATATCTTGATCAGATATTGAGGTCATATTTAATTAATTTCTTTAGTACCTACTTCAATTTTTATTATGTGATTGTATGAAGATATATAGTTATTGCCTACGGAAAAAATAAAAATAATCTGTGACATGTAAATGCTGTAATTCATTCTTTTGTTATCCTAATACTGTAACTAGTTCTTTTGTCATCTTAATTACTGCAGTGTTATGGAGAATTTGTCAGTGGATCCATAAGTGATGAGCAGAGGAAAAATGTAATCCGCAATGCATGCCCTGGGGCAGGAGCTTGTGGTGGGATGTATACTGCCAATACTATGGCCTCTGCTATTGAAGTTATGGGGATGTCACTTCCTTACAGGTAGAAACTTGTCTCTGCCTGATCACTTGAATTGGCATCAGCTAGCAATGTAATTCCAATCCTCATAGTTCTATTTTTCCTTTAAAGCTCTTCGACACCTGCTGAAGATCCATTGAAGTTGGATGAGTGCCGTTTAGCTGGAAAATATCTTTTGGAATTATTAAAAATGGACTTGAAACCACGAGATATTATCACTCCAAAATCCCTGCGTAATGCAATGGTTATTGTCATGGCACTAGGTGGGTCTACAAATGCTGTGTTACACTTAATTGCTATTGCAAGGTGAGGAGTCTTTGGTACCTGATTTCCAGTGCATAGCATTGATTAAATCACATAGAGGTTGCTAATGGGAATCTTATTGGCAGGTCTTTTGGTATGAATTTAACTCTTGATCATTTTCAGAAGGTCAGCGATGAGGTTCCATTTCTTGCAGATCTTAAGCCTAGTGGCAAATATGTCATGGAGGATGTACAAAAGGTTGGCTGTTTAATAAAATATCCTTTCTTGTGCTTTCATTTCACTACTATGAAGAAGGTTTTTTTTGGATATGAAAATTTTTATATTGTTTGCTTTAGTTTGTTTATCACCGTTTCCTCTTGATGAACCCATTAATGATTGTTTTGATAGATTGGAGGAACGCCTGGAGTCATCCGCTACCTTTTGGAGCTTGGTTTTTTAGATGGGGATTGTATGACTGGTACATATATTTGGATTGTTGCGTTCCTCTGAACAAGTACTTTGTTTTAGTATTCTCATAATTAACCTAAAAGTGTTCCCCCCCCCCCCCCCCCCCTCTCTCTCTCTCTCTCTCTCTAGTTACTGGGAAGACACTGGCTGAAAATGCAGCAAGCTTCCCTCCCTTAGCCACAGGGCAGGTTTGACAGCTTTTAAGTTTCTATTTATGACATCTTCTATTCGCAATGTTTCTGTCACTTTTACTGTTGATTAGGCATGAAATTTAATGCAGTTTTTTCTTTCTTTTTCTCATATAGGATATAATTAGACCAGTGGAAAACCCCATAAAGAAAACAGGCCACATCCAGACATTATATGGAAATATTGCGCCAGATGGTTCTGTAGCAAAAATCACAGGAAAAGAGGGGCTATATTTCTCAGGTTTTATTATATGTTCTACTTTTGGGCTATTATGCAAGTTCTATGTTTTATAATTAAAATCTAAATTTTGGTGTAGTCTACTGCAAAAATATTTACCCAAAAATGTTCAACAGGCCCTGCACTTGTCTTTGAAGGAGAGGAATCAATGGTCGCAGCTATCTCAGAGGATCCTTTGAGTTTTAAGGTATGTGTTATAGTCAACATTGTTGTATAATCAAATCTGTATGGCTAGCATTTTTTGATGTTTTGTTACTAAGTTATACAGAGTTTAGAACCCAAAGTGCCAATGAGCTCTAGCTCAAATAGTGTTTCCATCCCTCACAAGGGCAAGGTGGAGGGTGACAGCATAGGTTCCAAAAGGTGGAGGGTGACAGCATAGGTTCCAAACCCATTTGGTGTGTGTGTAATATACCAATAAAAAGAATAATAAAGGAATTTCATAACAGAACCCAAAGTTGCTTGAGTGAGTGCAGAGACTTGAAAGAAAAAAAACACTGTTATGCCTAATGCTTTTTGGTTCATTTATATTAAAAAAAGACTGTTGCACCTATATTGCACATTTTCAATGACATTACTTACCAAAAAAATCTGGTGAATAAGTTTTGTTTCTTTGTGAAAAACAAGCATCATGGCTAAGCATTGCTCTCCCAGAATGAGAATTATCTCCTGCATCTGCTGCATATTACAAGCCTCTCACATGTGGGCCCTGCATGCTGTGAGAGTCCCGCTGCATTAGGAATCGAGTGGTTCCTAATGGGGATGAAAAGGAATTGTAGGGGAATGTATGAGAATTGTAGAGGAATTGACCTATTTGAGGTAGTCACCTTCCATAGAGAAATATTAAGTGAGAGAGGAAAATAGGAAATACACTAAGCAATCAATTGGTTTATTTTTCAATATCTAATGTTGAAATTACAATCATGTATTTATAGGAGATTAGCTCTAATCTCATTAGGCCACTTGGCTTAAGATAATTGGCTATTTATTTTTTTGATAGGTAATGAGAATAATATTAATCAAGATAGAAAAATGAAGAAAGCAAATATAAGGTGTTCATGATGGTGAACACAAGAAAAAGAAACAAACAACAAGAAGGAAGAAAACTTAAGGTGCAATTCTAAGAGAAGAAAGAAACTCAATGATAGAAGAACAATTCGAGGAGCCCCATTACCTAGACCAATCAAAAAGAGTCTTTTGGCATAAAGCTTGTAATTGAACTAGTGATTTCTCAGTAGCCTCAAAAAGAGCACCGATTTCTTTCCGTCCAAAAAATCCACATCAAACGGCAAATTCCATATGTCCGAATTAAATTTCCCCAACCAGTAGCTCCAAAAAAAACACCAAACTTTTCGTAGAGTCTGGCATGACCCATTAGATCTCTAAAACCTGAAGCATATGCACCCACAATGAGTGAGCTACAAGACAATGGAGGAAGATATGATCCATAGATTCCTCATTACAGTAGCACATACAACACCGATTCGCCAAAGAGCGGCCCCTAAGTATAAGATTATCCAAGGTAAGGATCTCTGCCCATAAACTGCTGTCCACAAAAGGAATGCCACCCTTTTAGGAATCTTAACTTTCCAAATACCCTTCCAAGGAAAATTGGAGATAGAAGCACCCCCCGAATCTTATTGTAATAGGACCAAATATCAAACTAGCCATTCCGATTAAGGCACCAATAGGAACTATCACACCCAACACCCCTAGGAATCCTAGATTGAATGAAATCAAGGAAAGAGAAGGTTGCCTCTAATTCACTAACATGAAAGTCCCCATAAAATCTCAAATTCGAAATTCTATCATTTCCACCTTCCTAATAGCATAGAACATCAGAAATGCAAGCTTTCTTGTCATTTGAACACACATACAATTGAGGATAGAGCATTTAAATGAGTTGTCCCTAACCCACGTTTCATGCCAAAAAAGAATACGAGAATCATCACCCACCACTAGGGCCACATGTTTGGAGAAACTCTCCCATCCATCATGAATACCACGCCATAGACCACACCCGTGGGCCCTTCTACATACTTTAGTATTCCACCCCCTTGATACTCTCCATATTTAGTTGCAACAACCCTCTGCCAGAGATGGGTACCTTCTCGTCCAAACCTCCATAATCATTTCTCTAATAGGGCTTGATTAAAATGCACTAACTTCCTAATCCCTAAACCACCCATCTCTAATGGTGAACACACCTTCTCCCAAGCTACCAAAGGATATTTGAAACACTCCTCTGAAGACCCCTATAAAAAATTTCTCTGAATACGCTTTGACCTATCAACCACAGCTACAAGGATGGTAAACAAGGATAGGTAGTACGTAGAAAGACTTGAAAGGGTACTCTTCAACAGAGTAAGTCTACTACCCTTAGATAAATAAAGACGCTTCCAACCTAATATTCTTCTCCATCTTCTCCAAAATAGGATTCCAAATGGATGCTATCTTATGCAGAGTACCCAACGGCATTCCCAAGTATTTCATAGGCAGACTACCCATCCTACATTGGAGTATGTTAGCCAAAGCACCTATATTACCAACCTCCCCAACCGGAACAATCTCACTCTCCCTCACATATACTTTCAAACCAAGTCAAAGCTAGCCTAATGGACAACAACTGTTCTCTAGAAGCATCGCAAAACAAGATGATATCTTTTGCAAATAACAAGTGTGAAATGTGTACCCTAATAGAGTTAACTGGCCCTATATGAAAACCACGAAGAAGACTACACTCCTCAGTTTTCTTCAGAATCTGACTTAATACTTCCATAATTAAAAGGAAAAGAAGAGGGGACAATAGGTCACCTTATCTCAACCCATGGGAGCTTCCAAAAAAACTTGCCGAAGATCTATTCACAAGAACAAAGAAACTAACAGTAGTGATGCAAGCCTTAATCCACCACCTCCATTTCACCCCAAAACCCATCCTACCTAACAAATAGAATAATGCATCCCAATTCCCATGATCATAAGCTTTGAATCCAAAATTTGTCTCCCACCAACAAAGGAATTTTGAGACTTAGAGATGAGATTGTCTAACACCAACCTCAATCTATTTGCCAACACCTTAGACATCAGCTTGTACACATTGTCCACCAAACTGATAGGCCAAAAATCCTTAATATTAGTAGCATTAAGATGTGCTCTAAGAATTAAGCTACATGTACTCAATTCCTAACTAACTCATCCTATCTTAACTAACTAACTAACTAACTAACGGGAATACAACAACTATTAGGAGATTACAAGGCATTTGGTATAATTTGGGGTTCCTAACACTTCCCTCCCCTTCAAAACACCTTGCCCATAAGGTGTTGTTATGCAATGACACCTTCATGAGGGGGAACTGGCCACTAAACCAATACTTCAAGGCATTTTGACTGTCAAACACACCAACAACTCCAAAGATATTAATCACTGTCCAGAACAGAGTAGCATAACTTGAAAAGCTAGACTTAACACCAGCACTCATTGGAAATCCACATCATGTTTCAATGTTGTCGTCCATGTCAAACAATGAATTGTGGCAAGAACCAATGTGAACCGTAGAGTTACCTTCTTTGGATTCTAAAAATTCGTTTAGCATTATCAAGTTGTAACATTGCAAAGGGCAGGTGGATTTATAGTAGTAACATTGCCGCATTGACCTTGTAAAAGTTGCATTGCATTGCCACCTTTGTTTTGCTTGTGTTGGTAATATTGTGAATATCATTGTTTTTGAAGACAATTCTTGAAACTCTTCCACGTGCTCTAGCCTAAGGGAACCAAGACTTCCAGTATTTGCAAGATACTTTCCATTATATGAAAAAACAATGCTAGCATTGGAACCTTTGCACTTCTCACTGCTGTCACCAAGAACGTGAACGTATCATGCCCTCTGGACACCATTTGCTGATAAGAAGGCTTGGGAATATGTGTTGGCTTCCATGAGTGTGGCCAACAGAACCTCTTGGAGCATCAACTTGGGCTTCAGGCTTGCATATATCAGCACAATTCAATCTGACCAGAACACCGAGAAATGTGTATCTATCCCTTTGCCTTGGTAATAGGCATGTAAGAGAAAGACTTGGTCACCATAGCTAGGTCCAAGTTCAACTTCACCCCCACCTACTATTATCACGTCCCATTTCTTGAGGAGAATAGGCTGATCCTAAAAAACTACTTTTCTGATGGAACCCATCAACAATAAGGCAAGCTTATCAATGTGCTCAACTTCAAGATTGGTAAACTGTGAACCAAGTGACAAATTTTCATTGGCACATTTATGCAATATAGGCTTGTTGATGGAGATGCATGTGGCGTCATCAAGAAGGCCTGGGTTGGTCTCAACAAGTTTATTTTCTCCAACTCTTCTTTGGTCTCCACCATTTTTACCCCAGCTTTCATTGCACCAAGAAGCTGAAACTCTTTTTCTGTCATATTCTCAAGTGCCTCTTGCACTCTTGAAAGTTCTTCTTTCATGGCCTTTTTCGATTCAGCCAAGACCTTGACCTTTTCTAAACCTTGACATCCTTTGAAACTTTGTTCACCATTTACTATATTTCTTTCCAAAGTTTTCTTTGGTCACATCCGCTCATTTCAAGATCATTTGCTCTAATACCACTTGTTAGGAATCTAGTGGTTCCTAATGGAGATGGAAAGGAATTGTAGGGGAATGTATGAAAATCGTCGGGGAATTGATTTAATTCGAGGTAGTCACATTCCATAGAGAAATATTAAGAGAGAGAGGAAATGCACTAAGCAATCAATTGGTTTATTCTTCTATATCTAATGTTGAAATTACAATCATATATTTATAGGAGACTAGCTCTAATCCCATTGGCCCACTTGGCTTAACATAATTGGCTAGTTAATTCAACATGTGCTCTAAAAATTAAACCATGTGTTAAATGAGCTACATGTGCTCGATTCCTAACTAACTCATCCTTATCTCTACTAACTAACTAACTAAAGGGAATACAACAACTATTAGGAGATTACGAGGCATATGGTATAATTTGGGGTTCCTAACACGCTATGCAGTGGATGTAGGAGATATCCCGTCATCCTAAAGGGTGGCTTTTCTCTAATATCATTTAGCCTATATAATGAATAATGCTTCCTTGAATGTTGAATATGATTCTCCCAACTGATCTTTTGCATAGGGAAATCCATTAAAGTGGTAATTATGTGAAATATTCTCAAATTGTATGAATTACAGACATCTGTGAAAGGACTCTTAGGCCCAAAGGGCTAATTATTATTCATTTGATAATTTTTCTCAATTGAATTTTATTATTAAGTCTTCTACAAATAAAGCTCTGAAATATGGATTTTGTAACAGACAAAACTTCTGTACTCTGATTTGAGGGGCTGAACGTTTACCTTTCAGGCTTCTTCTCTATGCTTAATGCTTTGGTTTTTGCCATACAGACCAGTATAATGTCCATTGTCTGCCAAAACTCATGAAATCTGTAGCTTCAATGGTCTTATTCTTCCATGTTTAAATTCCTGATTTCTTATGTTAATAAATTTCATATTCTCTACAAATTTTTTTATGTCATAGGTATCACCTATTTGCATTCTGCAAATTTTGATAATTAGTTAATTGCACTGTGTAAGTTGGCTGCATTCTGCATTTATAGCAGCATATTTTCTGGTTTTGCTTGCATTCATGTGGTTACAAGATGTTACCATGAAACTTAGATGTTGTAATGGGATATCTGATTTCTTGTTTACGTTTGTCATGTTGCAGGGTAAGGTAGTTGTTATTAGAGGAGAGGGGCCTAAGGGGGGACCAGGCATGCCTGAAATGTTAACACCAACAAGTGCCATAATTGGAGCAGGTCTTGGGAAGGTATGGTTTTAATTAAATCCTAATCTTGCCTTATGGACAGAATATTTTTCCAAATCAGTTTATAGGAGAATCCTTTCAACTCACTATATGGAAATTCAAATGACTATATCTACACATTCTTCTGATTACATTACTTATTTAATGGTCAGCTGCCTTGTTTGATGACTTAATAGGTCATGTGATTAAAATACACATGGATGGTCATTTAAGTAGCTACTTGTTGTGCCAAAGGAGACTCCAAACTGGTTTGGGGAAAAAAATTTTCCCGGCTTATGATTAGTGGTCTGTTTTTTTCATAAAATGAGTCAAATCATTATCCTAAAGCCTTCCAAAAGACAACTTTTAGATATAGCATGTTCGAATTATAGTGTACTTTATCAATAGAGTGACTTTAAGGTCTTGAATCTACTTCAAAATTAAAAAAAAAAATTGGTTACTTTTAGATATTACTGGTACCTTTTCTATTTAATCTATCAATATGTTCTTTTCATGGTAAATGCTCTAACTTAGTAGAGACAAAAGTTGTTTCCTATGAATAATGTTTCTTTGGATACTGCTTTTGAATGCTGCAGGATGTTGCTTTGTTGACTGATGGTAGGTTTTCAGGGGCTTCGCATGGATTTGTTGTTGGCCACATATGCCCTGAAGCACAGGTGCACTAGCTTTTTATTCATCTAGAAGGATAACAATATAAAATTTTAACGGAGTGCAGAAATTTTTTCCATCTTTAAGGATATAAAAACTACAAATTTTCTTCACAAACTACAACTAGGAATGCATTGCTAATATTTTTCAGGAAGGGGGTCCAATTGGTTTAATTGAAAATGGAGACATCATCAGCATTGATGTTCAGAAGAGGAGAATAGATGTTGAGATAACAGATGAGGAGATGGAGTGGCGAAGAAAGACGTGGACTCCACCTGCATTTAAAGCTAACAGAGGAGTTCTTTACAAGGTATGTGGGACTCAGCCTTGACATCCAAGATTTTTGTGTAATTTGTTGATGTATTTATTGAACAAAGACCATATTATTTCTTTCCAGTACATCAAGAACGTGCAATCGGCTTCAAGGGGATGTGTGACTGATGAGTAGTGGAGAGGACATATATATAGATGGCATAAAGTGTGGCAGCAAACCCGAGTTAGTACATTCCATTTAGGGTCTGTTTGGGTAGTGGCTGCGGCTGCGTTTTTTGAGATTGTGTTTTTTTTGGGTTGGTCCATGGCACTGTTTATGGACCAGCCAAGTGATAAAAATGAATGAACAATAATTTGCAACAATAAAAAATATTTTGTTACAGTGTTTTCAGCAATAAGTTTTCAGCAAAATAAGCAGAATCCAAATACACACTTAATCTGATAATCTCATTAGATTCCTATTTGCAGCTCTTTAATGGCCAATTTGGATGGAGGGAAAGTAGAGTAGAGTTAGCAGGAAATTAGGCTAATTTCCAGTTAGGTTAATTTTCAGCCAACTCTACTCTACTCCCCCCTCTATCCAAACTAAGCCTAAGGGTATCTATCTAGATCCTCAACATTTAAAAAAAAAAAATTCCCTCAAGCATTGTGCATCTCAAGGTAGTCAACTAAAAGAATGTTTTGAATAGTCTCTGAATGTTCTCTTGATCCAATAGAACGAAAATCCTTAGCTCATCGATCAAGTCTTTGAATTTTTTGTGATTATAAGAAATTTAATAAGGACTATCCAGATATTAAAAAAAAACCTGTTAATTTGAATATGATCAATTTGGGACTCACAACTATAAAGTTATTATTGATTCTCTTCTTCTTCTTCTTTTTTTTTATTTTTATTTTTCTTCCTTACATTATTTGGGGGAGAGAATTCATGTTCTCTTTCATGGGAGAATTAAATAATGCCACTGAGGTACAAGACTTTTGATTTTATGTTCTTCTCAACTAATTAATTAGCACAAATAAAATTAATATTCAATTACTTGTGTGGTTTTAATCCATGCTTTTCACTACTAAATTTGTTGTCAACCTGAAGGGTTTCCTCCTTGTGTGTATAAGACTTGCACATACTCGGTTAATAATCAAGTATTCAAAAAGGTCTAGACACTTAATATTCAAGTACCTTGTATATTGTCTAAGACACATGACATAAAAGAAAATGTGTTTGTTCACAGGGGAAAAATAAGTTAATCAAGAAGAAATTGGAAGAGTTTTCATTATTTGAATACAAATATATATATATATATATATATATGATTAGTTTTCAATCCTTAAATGCAAAACAACAAACAACTCCTACAAAAAAAAAAACAATAAACGATCAATGTGATTGGTCAAGTCTGTTACATTCTTTTTGAGAGAGTGGGGAGTATGTATAGGATAAAGTTTAGATACAAAATCAGTTGTAAATTAAGGTTACAAATTGCTTTAATAAACTGACATGTGTTAAAAATGGCATGTGATTATTTAAGTAAACTTAACCCAAGTAACCCTAATTAACTACACCACCTATAAAAAAAAAAAAAAAAAAAAAAAGATAAAAACTAAAACACCTATACATATTCTCTCTCTCTCTCTCTCTCTCTCTCTCTCTCTGTGACTTCTTGTGAGTTGTGAACCCAAAAACACAATCCCTTTTCTTCCTCCACCACGGTCACCTCAAACCCTCCTGTCTCCGTCGCCGACCACCTCAATCCCTCTTTTTATTGTAGTTTCATATATTAGAAAAGATCGATGACATCTCTTCTGAGACAATATTATTGTCGTGGAGCGTGAAGGAGAAGTACAATTGTAATTCAAAATTCAAGATTTACTTCAATTATAATTCACAATTCAAGAAATATCACATATATGATATACCTAAATGGAAAAACATTGACAGCCACGAGTTGAAAAAGTTGAGAAAGCTTAGCTAAAATACAAAAAACAAATCAGAATATGCAAGTCTGACAGAGAGAGACCAGTTGCTAGCTTGGGTTGGATCCGAAGAACAATCATGAGTCATTGTGAAGAGGCTGGAGGCGTAAGGACAGGTGCATAGTAACAACCAGATTTTAAAAAAAAATATTTTTTTAATATATATTTTAATTATTATGTTGAAATCTGGTGATTTAAGGCTGAGGATTGGGATAAATTATACAATCCTCATGGTGGACCACGTCACTTGTCCAACATTCCATTAAAAAGCTCCCACTTGTTTAAAATCGTTGAGTCAGTAATTAGTTTCTGCTTAAAAAAAATTTCTGACTTAGCAATTTTAAACATGTGGAAGTCTTTTAGTGGAATAGTGGACTACGTTACTTGTCTACCATGAGGACCTTATAATTTATCGAGAATTGGGCTTTCTGGTGTTTAAAAAAAAATTATATTATAGATTTGGTTTTTTTTTAATAGGTGGTGTAGTTAACTAGAGTTAGTTGGGTTAAGTTTATTTAAATAATAATGTGTAATGCACATGCCATTTTTTACGCATGTCAATTTATTAGAGTAATTTGTAGCCTTAGGCTACAACTATATATATATATATATATATATATATAAATTATCACATTGGATGCACTAGATAATTTTACATGGGAGAGCTATATCTATTTTACTCGATGGAATAAGTTTCTCATAACTTGTAACCCCTACAAATATAGGAAAACAACGTATCACAAGAAGCCTACTCAACGTGGGCATGAATGATAATTATTGCAATAAGTTTAGGGGCACAAATTTTGTCATGACAAGCCTGTTTAGAAATTACTTATTTCCATTAGCAAAAAAATTTAAAAAAATCTAACTTATTTTCAAAAAAATTGAAAGTTAGATTATTTGAAATAAAATTGAGACAAAAGTAGTGAGCGAACCACAAAAAGTACAAAAAATAGGCAAAAAGCTAGTTTATAATCATTCCCCAAACAAACACGTTAACATGTTGAAGTTGTTGAGTTGACTGAGTAATGGACAATCACTTAAAATTAATCAATTTGTGAAAAGAAGAAGAAGAAGAAGAAGAGAAATGCTATTGTTTATAACGCTTTCACAATAAATCATAAGTGGCATATTCTTAATAGTGGACCAAAAAAAAAAAAAAATTTAGTAATAGGTTTAAATTAAGACCAATAAAAACTTACTATTTATAATTTTTCAATAGTGAATTCAAATAAAAAGTGTAAAAACTTGTCCCACTTTTGAGAAAGTCTCAAGTTCATAGAATTTGACAACAAACTTCCCACTAGGGGTGTGCATGGGTCGGGTTGGGTTGGGTTGAGGGAATTTTTTGACCTGACCCACCATGGTGGGTCAAAAAAAATTCGACCCAACCCAACCCATCACATAAATCCAACCCAACCCAACCCAACCCACATGGGTCGGGTTGGGTCGGGTTGAACCCAAGGGTTTGAAATTTTTTTTTTTTTTATTATTAAATTGAGTAGAAAAAAAATATAAATATTAATATATTAAAAAAACCCAAAGATTAGTATCGATGTAATTCCTTAAGGGCAAACAACACTAATAACTAAACAACAATAATAATTTACTAGAGTTTGTGTGAACAAATTTGCTTTTATATAGGATAAGAAGAGCTGGTTATTTTAAAAAAATTTATTAATTATATAATACATATTATATATATAATTAGTATTAGTAGGAGGAACTGAGGAAGTATTACTCTACAGCTGGTTTTTTTTTTTTTTTTTTTAATTATTAAATATAATATATATATATATATTTATTTATTTATTTAAATATATATAAGTGCCCTGGTTTTAAAAAAAAATTATTAAATATATAATATATTTTAAATATATATTAAATATGGGTGGGTTGGGTCGGGTTTGGCGGGTTTGTGATTTTATGACCCAAACCCAACCCGACCCGCTATAAAAAAAAATTTTGTAATCCAACCCAACCCACCAAGGCCTAAAAACCGACCCAACCCGGTGGGTCGGGTTGGATCGAATCGGGTTTGATGGGTCGGTGGGTTTTCTGTACACCCCTACTTCCCACCTACTAACGTGGGAGTCTATGGGTGTGCTATATAAAGCGGTGGTCTCAAATGACAAGGATGTTTCCACCAATTATAAGTGTGAAAAAAAAGGTTGTGAAATTTGTTGGGCTTATGTCTTGTAGATTTGCTCAGCCCACCTTTGGTATTGGGTCGGTTGGGCTGATATTTAAGGGGCATATGGCTGAATAGATTTGGGCTGTAGATAATGCTTCGAAGCCCAACCTAACAAATTCCAATAGTTAAATAAGGAAAAAAACCCTAATCCAAGTAAAGAATCCGACCCAACGTAGGGAGTCGACCCGACCCAGAGTTCCTGTGAGCCCCTCTCACCATTGAGAGTCTCTCACACACACACACACACACACACACGGAGAGCAAAAGAAATGAGATAGAGAGAGAGAGAGAGAGAGAGTGTATGGGTGCATCCTCGTCTTCCTGGGAATCTTCCTATCTGAATTCAACTTCTGGTCTTCTCTCTCTTTTGGATTTGAACCCTAATTATCTAAATCAGGTCTTTCTTCTCTCTCTTTCCTCTCTTATTTTAATTTTTAATTTTTTTTGATTCTCTCTTACCTCATATACTTTTTTTAATAATCTTCTTATTCGTTGAATTAGGTAAGTTTTTATTTATTTATTTATTTTTAATCACTCCATGTTTATATTTCATATTTTTACCCAAAATCGGTGATTCGTTTTTATTTTTTAATTTCACATATATTTTTATTTATTTATTTTGCTGTTGTAGAATGTATCTACCAATTCCTTGATCGTTAATGATTTTCTGTTAGTTTTATTATCTGGGTATGTTTTATATGATCGGTTACATTTTATTTATTTTTGTTATATTTATTTATAGTAGCCAAGATGAATTATTTTCTGATCATGACGTGATTATGATATATATAATTTTCTTCACTTGATATCAGATCATGGGAATATATTTTATTTCTTTCTTGTACTAATTGGAATGTCGAGGCTGTAAGTGATTGATATAATAATAAAAAAAAATTATAATTTTCTTAAATGAGTAATTGATATTCGATGGTCTACATTTGTTTGTTTGTTTGTTTTTTTAATCAATAAGTTACATGTGCATCTGATGGGTGGTGAACCCATGACCACATTCTCCAGGTTACTCTTATAAGTGAAGGAGGTGCCATTTGAACAAGAGCTCATTGGCTATTTGAGATCCTACATTTAAGTGAAACTTTTCCTTTAAATTATTGTTGATTGTACATTTGATATGTAGTCCTTGGATCCTCTAGAGAGATTGATGTTATGTATAAAAGTTGCTTGTTAGTTGTAGTGTCTGCTGAATTTATTGATTGGATTTGATTGCCTGAATTTTTTCAAATGATGCAGGATATGGACGAAATGGACTTTGATCAGGTAGTCGATGTTCCTGACACACCTGATAGGTTAGCTGCCCATCATATTATTGGTAAGGATGGTGCTGGAAGAGAAAGCAATTCATCATTAGTTGGTCATTTGAGGAATCCTGATTTTGTGGGTGAAAAATGTATGAATGGATTGAGGGGCAGGGGTAGGCTGGCCAATGATAATTTCCAGAATAAAAGATTGGTTATTCGGTCTTGGAAGAATCTCAGTGATGATGAACCTAAGGGTTGCAACAGCCCCATTATTATTTCCCCACCGCAGAACTCATATGCCTCCCAGAATGCTCACTTATTCAGGAGACCAGCAATAGACAAAAGCTTTAGTCATAGGAGCAGACATTCCATTGGAATGGAAAAGAAGGATAAAGGGAAAGGCACGTGTACTAAGTTTCCTCCAAATTCATCCGGTTTCCAAGAAGGCACTGCCTCTTTATATTTAACAGAACAGAGTGGTCACACCCAAAAACCCGAAACCGGTTATCCATTGGATGCATTTGAAGATCTTCTGGCTGAAGATGAGAGAAAAGAACAAATACCAACTTTTGGCGGTTCGTCTTCATATTGCCTTCCAGTTCCTCCAAAGGCATCCAGCAATGCCTACAAGGGGAAGGAGAAATTAGAGGACAATACATTTAAAAGTACTGGTTTGGCTTTGGCTCGGGGAAAAGGGGCAGCTATGTCCACTGAAAAACAGATTTCCACACCTGTTCATTGTCTTACCACGCCAAGAGTCAGTGGGCAAAAAAGGTTAGTTCGCAATGGATGTATCTCTCCACATAATATAGCAACAAGGGCAAAACAATTAGCTGAACAGCAGAGTACCAGTTCCAATGTTGATTTGGTTTCCAAAAGTCCTCCTCTGATAAACATTAGTGATATAGTTTCTGAAGACAATAATGGTGATAGAGTGAAAGGAAAAGGTGTTATAAATCATCCTTCAGCAAACAAGCCAGGCGCTAATATTATTCATATAACTGGCAGGTAATTTGTTTACAATGCTCATTCCTATGTAGATGCTCCCAAATGATTGTTATATTTATGTTATTAAGCAATAATTCTTTTCCCCTAATCTCACATTCATAAATCTGATAAGCTTTAGTTGATATTTAACAGTTCCTGGGAATTCAGTGGGTACCACAAAATATCAATGGTACTTTTGTTGATATATCTTTTTTTCCTAGTCTTTCTGATAGTTTCCTCAGCAAAATCAGGGGTTTTCTCCTGGATTTTTGTTACGATCCAAGTGTCCCACATGGCTTAAGTGCAAGCTTAACCATGTGAATATAAGCTCTTTGACATCCTTCCTTTGCAAGCCAATTTTTAAGGGTGAGTTCTATTCATGAGTTTGTATCATTTAGTATCAGAGCCAACCACCATGTTGGGTAATTGGACATAGCTTGTTGAGTATGCAATTAAATGAATTGCGGCTTTGTAGTTGGACCTCCGAGGGGGCAACCTAGAGGCTATATTAAAATATATTTTTAAGTCATTGAATAACTGAGAGGTGAGTGGAGCCTCTAAAAAGAAAAAGGGCTACCATCAGGTCAGTGTTGATAAAGCGAGCCATCATGGTTGTTGGCCAGGAGCTTGGTGGTATGTTATGATCCAAGTTTCCCACATGGCTTAAGTGCAAGCTTAACCATGTGCATATATGCTTTGGGCACCCTTCCCTTGCGAGCTAGTTTTCAAGGGTGAATTCTACCCATGGGTTTGTATCAATCTTCTTCTTCTTCTTTTTTTTCCTTCCTCATGGACGGTGGAAACTACTATTATGATGTTCTTTGTCATTGTTCCTTTTCCTGGCTATGTTTCCATGTGTCAAACTGGCTGTTACTATTTTTTTTTTCTAACCACCGACATAAGCTTGGAAACCTGATATAGGACATAATTTACCATTTGTTCTGTTCCTTTGATTGCAGTATGTTGAATTCAAGATGAATAGGGTTTTCTCTCTCTCTCTCTCTCTCTCTCTCTCTCTCACATAGACACAAATGTGTGAAGAAGTGAAACTAATGTAAATGGACTTATAAAAGGGAAAATCCCCTCCTCCCCTCCCCCCTGCCTCCTCCCAAAAAATAATTTTATTTTTTTGACATTAAAACCTCCTTAAAAATATCAAATGAAGAAATCAAGGCGAAGGAATATTAGAAAACCAATAAGTAATGATCTCAAGAGAAAAAAATCATTTAAGTAATGCATGACTATTTCCTTCATGCAGCAAAAGATCCGCTTGAGGCACGATGGATAGATTTCCACACACATGCTTCCCCACCTCTCCTCCCTATTTCTAGTAGACTTCTCAACTACCTTACCTAACAGTGAGAATACCACTGGCTTAATTGCTCAAGCTGCAGAACACTATAACAAGATGTTATGCTGTTTCTCTACTAGACTTGCTAATGAAGCTATTGAAGATTAATTTGCTATTACTTTACAAATTCTCCTGTTCAAAAATCATTTTAGGCCACGTGTGAAGTCCAATTGAAGTGAAGGTCGTGGGATTTTGATGGTCTAAGAGCATCCACATCAGTATGTGGAAAAAATTTTCTATTTTGCACATCTAAAACTTACTTTTTCTATTTTACACACTTACTTTTACAAAACACGCACATCAGTTTGTCTATTATACACCTTTATTCAAATAAAATATTCATTTCTTTAAGAGTATCATCTCTCTCACTGATCCAACACAACCCACACACGGTCATCTCTCACAGACCCGAAACAACCCAAACAACCACACAACCACCATTGGAACAATCAGAACCCACACAAGATCGACAGATCGGCGATGGGAAAAGGACGTGTTGGCCTACAACAGCAGCGATTCCATCAAGAACAGGAGGAATTTCCATTTCTGTTTCGGATTTGGCTTCATGGTTGTTAATTTCACAAAGAGAAAGGTTAGCCGAAATGGGAAGTGGGTTCAAGAATTTGAGGTGATTTGAGGCCGAAACTGAAGGAATTGAGAATTGGGTATCCTAGTAAGACCCATAAAAGCATGAAGTTTTGGTGAGAAACATGAACGTATTGGGCAAGAAAATCGGTTCGGACTTAGGGAAGAACGGAACGGTTTGGAATTGCTGTTGTAGGCCAACAGATCGGCGGCATGGGTCGGCGAGAGAGTTGATATGATGAAATGAGAGAGAGTTGATCGGTGAGAGTAAGGTGAGAAAGGAAATGAGAAAAAGAGGGTAAGGTGAGTTAGAGGTAGAGAGAGGAGAGAGAAAAAAACAATAAAAAAATCATTTACATGGTGAACAGTAACCGTGTATATATGCACGGTTACTGTTCATTCATACAGTCATAGTGTATATTTGCACATTTTTACAAAGACTGATGTGGGTATTTTTTGGGTTAGAATGTGCAAAATTGAGGACTTTTTTGCATTTTACACATTTTCGCACTGATGTGGTTGCTCTAAGTATGAGTCTTTTAGGGTAATAATAGTTTTTAATTTGGGTTTTTATTTTATTATTTATGGTCTATTTTATATTTAGGGGCAAATCTTTTGATTGAAGAATATTTCCCAAAGAAGTAATTGTGAATTTCAATTATGATTTTTGTGTAATTTTCATTACTAAAGATCTATGAAGCACGGGTGCGTTTCGGGACTCGGGTGCGGGTGCAGGACTCGGCAATTTTTGAAAAAGGTGGGTGCGGGTGTGGCGGGACTCGGTGATTAAAAAATAATTAAAATTTTTTTTATTTATATTTTTAATATATTGCTAAGCATACTTCTTCACATTATATAAACATATACCAAATTTAAGAGCAATATTAGATAATAACTAAAACATGATGTTCATAAATTAAATACAACCCACAAGATTGAAACTAAAACATTCTATGATGTTCGGAAATTAGAATACAAATCATAAGTTTGAAACTAAAACAAACTAAAAGATAATCAACAAGACAATCAAACACCAACATTATCATCCTCAAGATTAATAGCTTCACTTCGAACTTTACTTTCACTAGTAGTAGCACTAGTGTTAGCATTCCCAATAACCATGGCCTCCAACTCTGGCTCATCAAGTGTAAGAGCTGCATTCTCAAGAATTCCAGCACCTCCATGTATGTCGCTCTCATTCCAAGAGTCTCCTGCAATATCCCACATCTTTGTTGCTGTATGTATGTACTCCTCATTGCGCCTTGACAAGAGTCGAAGATTAGAATGCACATATATCAAATCCTCAGCGCGTGCAGGAGCCATTTTATTTCTTTTTAATGAATGAATGAATTTGTATGTGCTCCAATTTCTCTAGCACATGAGGATGAACAAAGTTGTCCAAGAAGTTTAAGGGCAAGGGTTTGAAGAGTTGGAAATGCGGAGCCATGGTATTGCCACCAAACCAAAGGTTGTAAGGCCCACCTATCTGTCAAGGCATCTGGTGAAAGAAACCTCCCTCCTGAAAATGTAACAAACTCAAACTTAACCACCGTTTTTTCATTCTCATCTTCAAAGTATCGATCCAAACACTTACTACTTTCCATAGAAATTTCATGATCCCGATGTGGAGGGATGCGTTTTGGATTCCCCGAAAGCCATTCAATGGAGTAATACCTAGTTAAAGATTAAAAAACAAATATGGATGAAACGTGTGTTTTACTAAAAGGGTGAACTATGGAAAATAGAAAATAAATATACTTACTTAGGATTTAAGGAATGAGTCAAGCAATGTAGTGGTGTACAATTTTTAGTCCATCGATCAATGAGTATATCATACACTACACCCCAAAATGAGTTATATTGATCATCTTCCAAGCCTTCGTGTCGATATATTACTGCCTTCACCTTCTCTATCATTGAATTTCACATCTCATACACAAGATGAAGACAAGGCTTATCTGTGTCGGCTATTTGTAGCATATCATAAATGGGTGCTGTGAATTCAAGAATATAATCAATATTATCCCACCAAAGATCACTTAGAATCGTATCTTTCACCTTTTGAGCTTTTCCAGCATCATCCTCCCTATAAGAAGCCCATTGGTCACTAATAGCCATGGCTTGAAGGCATCTTTTTATCAACTTCAACCTTTTCAGCATTACAACAACCGAAGCAAATCTAGTATCAGCAACTTGGAGCAGTTTTAATGGACAATTCATTAAACATTGCCAACCTCATTGAATGGTTCATGATAAAAACACGTATGAAGGATACATCATCAGCAATACGTGTAATCCAACTACATTCCTCATATGTAACTTCATTATTTTCAGTGTTTTTTGCTGCACAAATATTTTTCAAAGCTAGATTGAGAGTGTGGACAACACAGGGTGTCCAAAATATTTTAGGATACTCACCTTCAATAAGAGCTCCAGCAGACTTCATCACATTAGCATTATCAGTGATGACTTGGACAACTTCCAATCTCTTTTATAGCATCCTTCAACACCCCAGCAATATAATGTTTGTCTTTGAACTCACCTGACCCATCAATTGCCTTTATAAACACTGGACCCCCATCTGATACAGCCATAATATTAATAAGAGGCCTTCTTTGTGGATCTGACCATCCATCAGAAACTATACTTACACCATTTTCAAGCCAAGAGTCCTGAATTGGTTTCAAAAGTCTTTCAACATGAGCTCTTTCTTTTTGCAAAAGTATTGTTCTCAAGGCATTGTATCCAGGAGGAAGATAACCTAGAATGTTATGGGTAGCAGCATAGCATAGGAACTACGATAATGTGGGTTCCTTGCAAAGTTAAACGGAAGCCCACTGGTGTAAAACATCCTAGCAATTCTGCTATCCAAATCATGTCTAGCATTATTCTTAAATGCTTTCTCCAAAGGAGAATTCGTAGTCACCTTCCTCCACTTACCATCAACCGGATTTGTACTATCACTCCCTTCCTGTCTTCGAAATGGGAAAATAGGTATAGCAGGCCCACAGCCTGGGGGAGGTGGGGGTAAGGGAATTTGACTTCTCCGTTCTCTCTCTATCTTATCATTCTCAACTTGATCATGCATTCGCTGCATTTCCTGCCTATGGCTCTTCTCCTTAAGGCATGCTTTAATACCTTTGCCAGAAATTCCTAATAAATGAGCCTTAACCCTAGAATAGGATCCCATATAAACTATACTACAATAGTTGCACTTAAAGTATGTGTTTCCACCTGATTTAACAGAAGCACCAGGTGGTTTTTCTACTTCAGTCACATACTGCCAAAGAGGAGATTCATCATTTGGCACTTCTTGATTAGATGAAGGTGAAGTTTCTATGCTAGTAACTTCGTCCATTGCAAATTCAATAGATTCAATTTAACCTACAAATAATAACTATTAACTAAATAAATTAATAATAAATCAAACCCAAGTTCACAGATTCACAAATCACAATGAGTAATAAGTAATAACTATTAACTAAATAAAACTTAGATTGAAAAGAAACTAAGATTCACAAATCATAGATTCACAGGTTCACAAATCACTTCTGAATCCTATCTTATCCTAATTGATAAAATTTGTAAATCACAGCAGCCATATTAATAACAAAACTTCAGGTCCTCACCCTACAAGCTTGAAATAAAAGTTATAGAAAAATTAAGAAAATGCACTTGTTTTTTACATAATTTATAAGTAAACTAGATTACTTAAGAGACAGAGAGATTTAGAAATCTCCAATATGGGGTTCAATGACTCAATAGCAGACATATTAGTCAGTCAATAAATAAAAAGAAAGAATTGAGGACCAGCTCTACATGTAGTGGAATAACAATACACACTGACCCAAATCCCACCATCGTTTTATTCGTTGCAACAATACCAGTACAAAGCAGTCAAACATTGTCACCAATCTACAATTAAAATTACAACCTGCAACTACAAAACCCTTTAACTCCCACAAGAACCGAAAAAACAAGCAAAAAAAAACACAGCAAGCAATTTGGACGGAGTGAGAGAGAGTGTTTGGATGAAATCGTAAAAAATAAGCACACAAACACAGCAAACACAACAGACACAGAGAGAAATTGTAAAAAACAGAGAGTAAAACGGAAGCACAGAGAAGAGAGAGCACACCTGAAGCCGAGCACACCGCAGACTCACAGAGAGGGAGAGCACAGAGAAGAGAGATGAGGGACGGAGTGAGAGAGAGTGTTTGGATGAAGTGAGAGTGCGTGAGAGTCTTAGGGTTTTAGGTTAAGTTCAAACGGTGCATTTTGCACCTTTTTTTTTTTTTTTTTTTTTTGAATTTCGGCCTGACTCGGCTGTTTCGGCTTGAATCGGCCATTTCGGCGGTTTCACTAGTTTTGGCTGATATGGCCCGAGTCGGCCAGATTTGAGCCGCGTCGGCGCAAGTCGGGGAATCCACGTGGCAGGACGAGGCCCGATGCGGCACGGACGTGCAGTCAGCGGCGTCCCTCCCGCGTTGCCGCGTCCCGCCGAGTCCGACGCGGGTGCGGCTCCTCTGGATCTGCGTCCATGCATTCCAGCTAAAGATCATGTCTTGAATGAGTAATCATTGTGGAGTTTGTTATGCTTGTGCCATGATACTTATTGGTATGGCTTCAATATTAGCTCATTTGTGTAATTTTTGCATTAATATAAAATTGATTACCATATTTTTTTCGTTTTCCTTAAGAGATGTTGGTCTGTACTTTGTTGCACTTTGATGGGAACTTACATCATGATTTTTATTATGCTTATCTACATGACAATTGGTGTTCACTATTTAATGACCATTTAGCTCAAAAATCTAGTTTCTGTATGCTTCCTCTTGACTTCTTCAATTTACTGTCAGCGTAGTTATGACTCTTGTCTTAGTTGTTACACTTATTTAAATATTTTAAAGAATTATTTTGAAGGATGGGCACTCTTGATGGTCATCATTGGCATGTACTTGCATTGAACATATAGGTTTTACCACTTAGATTTTTATTATACTG
Organism: Quercus ilex subsp. ballota; assembly: GCA_032727855.1. Lineage (NCBI taxonomy): Eukaryota > Viridiplantae > Streptophyta > Magnoliopsida > Fagales > Fagaceae > Quercus > Quercus ilex. Next base: position 23,568,304 of record CM064913.1, on the reverse strand, counting down.
TTGGTTTTGTGAATAACTTTTAGATCTTTATTGAAGTTGGCCTTTTTTTTGGATATTTTATTCGTTCTTATTGTGCCAATTTTCGGGCAATTATTGATTTTTAATTTCTTTGGTCTAAATTTGTTAAAGGTCTGGCATATACTAAAATCTTCTTAACTCTGGTGGAAGTTTCAAATAGCTCAAGAAAAAAAATTGAAAATATGACATTGTTAAAAATTTTGATCCTGTTTTATTGTTGCCAATTGTTGTTGGATTAAAACGGCCTGTCATGTTTTTAAAGTACTTGTATTCTGATACCTTATAGCCTGTTATGTTTTTGGAGCAGCCCTGTGATTGATAATGGAGAAGCTGATGGACACAACAATGCTAGTAGAGATGCATTTGCATTGCCCGAAAGATTACGTGGTTGGAGAAGTACACGGAGTCGTTCCAAGAAAAATGATAATCCTTTGTCTGATGCAGCTGGGTGTCTTTCTGGGATGAATGGTGTTGGAAATTTTGTTAGTCAACAGCATGAAGACAGAGCAGAGAGAAGGGATACAGGGAGTGGAATAAACAGCAGGGCTCAATGTGATGTTGCAAAAGATTGTGATTCAGCACAAACAGCTGCTGAGATTGTCTCTGAGGTTGACCAGATAGCTGGACCGCATTATGCACCAAACACACTCAGTAGAAGGCAAAAGAAACATAGATTGACTTCAAGAAATCGTGGTGAGTGCTCTACGTCAGTTACTGATGACTCAGATATTGTGATTCTTGGTTCATATGGGGAACCATCAAATTCAAGATCATCCAGAATCCAGACTCGTCAACGTAGGGGCAGTTTGGGTCCACTTATTGAAGTTGATGATTTATCAACTGAAATGAGACAAAACCTCTCCCATGATTTAGACCGCACGAATAATGATGACTCAGATGCTAGGGCAAGACAACTAGAAGCAGATGAGATGTTGGCTCGGGAACTGCAAGAACAACTATATAATGAGATGCCTGTGGTTGGAGGACATGAGGTTGGTTCCTTCATATGGATGCCTTTCTATGTGATTAAATCTTCCAATCAGATGCTCTTTTTTTTAGGTGTCTCACTGTTTATGATCTTATGTCAGATTGATGAAAATGTAGCACGGGAGATGCAGCAGGAGTGGGACGTTTTCCGCTCTGCTTCTGGTGGAAGTCACAGTGATACACACCCTGTGAGTGAGCTTCTATATTTTTTATGATTTGCTGAAAAAATGAAATGCCATAGATTCATGTTAGTCACTGTATCTCTGCTATCACATAATAATCATGAAAATTTTGATTGAAATTATTAACTGGTTTCTTCATTTAATATTGATTGTAATACTAAATACTACGACACAATTATACCTTGGCATGTAAATAAGTGGGGGACCTGTCCAAATGTTTGTATATATTTATGAAGCATGACGGGCCTTTTTACTTCCATGGCCTGGCCTGGTCAGTACCTCATATGGATAGTATTTTAACATGTGATAGTGAATATCTTCAATATAATACAAATCTATCGTACCATGGGCTGCAGTTTGGCTGAGCCAAGCTAAGTTTTAAATGCATGAGATTGGTCTTACCTCCAAATATTTGAGTAACTGTAATGCATACATTTTTGGACTTACACTCAAGCCTACATTGTGAGATCACAGGTTCTATCCTGTATGGATGCATGATAGCATGAGTTGTGTATTTATGAGGATGGTGTAGCAGGTCAGAACAAAACTTGCAGGCCCTACTTATTCATACTTTGTTTAGAGGTATATGGAAAAGATTGTGCAATATATTAATGCCCTACTTGAGTGATGATTATCTTTCAATACCGTGGATCTGTTGAGGAGGCCTGGAAAGTTCTAACTGTACTAAATTTGCTGTTGATTTTGTAGTAATCTTACTGATAGCTTTCACTCAAAAGAAGGGTTGTATCAGCATGTTGACTGATATGTTGCTTTTTGACTTAAATGATTTGATGGATTAAAATAATGTTAATACAAATTCCCAAATGAATTTTTTCCCTGGAAAATGACACCTATTTTATTGCATATTTGGTATCTGTTTTATGTGGTTACTTGGTGTTTTTTTAATCATTTGCAGGAGTAAATTACTCTTTAAAAAAAAAAAATTCTTAATTGCACACACACCTGGTGGGTCTTGATCCCATGTCCTCACCCTCAACCTTGTTATAAGAGGAGGAAATGCCATTTGAGCTAGAGTACATTGGCAGAGTTTTCTACTAGCTTTCACTAACAGTTCTTTTGGTTTGCATGTTTGTCAGAGAGGCTCATCAGTAACACATTTGTCTAGACAACCTCGGTCACGGTCTTCTCATAACCCTTCGGTTAGGAGAGCAACCCAGGCTCAAGCTCCTACCTCTAGTCGAATAGCACAGTTGATGGGAGCCCAGGCTAGAGTTCCCACCTCTAGTAGAATAGCACAGTTGAGAAATCGCATCTCCAGACATTCTCCTTCAGGATCATCAGGTCGAAGGAATCTCCACTTTCCTTCATACATGGATTTAGACATGGTACCTCTCTTTCTCCCCCACTTCTTCTGTTTCTGTTTCCACTTGTTTATTTATTTATTATTCTGTGCTATAGTTGATATTTTAGTATAGACTTATTTGATGGTATATATCTTATAGTGTAGCTGTATAGGACGATCAAATGTGTGCATTGTTTGAAATTCAACTTTGGGACACCATGGTCATTTTTGGAAAATATTTGTAAACTACTATTCTTAATCCTTTTGTGCTGTGTAAAAAAAAATTGTAAAAGGACAATTCACATGTTTTATTAAAAAGAGAAAAGGTAAAAAGGGAATCCAATATGGGACCAATGTTGAAACTGATTTTTTTTTAGGAGTCACTACTACCAAGTTTTGGATGAGGGAAGATACCTTGATTTTTGTCATATTTTCCTTGTCATTGTAACTTCTTTTTTTCCTTCTTGGGAACTTTTCAGGTTATTTAACAATGATTTGAACTTAGAAGTATTAGGCATTCCAGTTTAATGTTAGGAACTTAGGATGCAATTTGATCTTTTTTAATGAAAAAGGAGGAGGTGCAATTACATAATAAACTAAAGACTTTGACCTTGATGTCAATTTGCAATTGCATCAATCTCCATCTTATAAGTTTGAAGTCATGGCAATTTGGACCCTCAATAAGTCTTAATAAAATAAAAAAATATGAAAACCCACATGAATTGCTGTTGGGATTTTTTTTTCAATTTTTAAAGATGGAAATCACTCTAGGACTTGGGATCTATTTGGGCACTGAAAACCTCTGGACATGAACCACATTTGGTATTTAGGATAATAAAAATATTTGTCCTTGATATGTGGTGTAGGCTCAATTTTGGTTTAAAAAGTTTGGATATAGCCTTTCAGGCTATGCTTAGTTGTGGTGATTTTTTTTTTTTTGTTAATTACTATTATACCAATTTGGTAGATTAAATATTGCGGGCTGGATTCTAAATGCCAACCATCCTTGTTTTCCATCCTCCTCGTTTTCATTCGTACCAAATGAATGCAAATTTCAATCTCTCCTCTATTTTCTTCTTCCCATTAACCCATGACCTCATCCTCCAACTTTCTCTTATAGGGAAGAGTACCATTTATAAGCTAGAGCTCATAGACACGTGAGGATGCACAGTTTTTGGCGCTTATAAGGTTCCAAATTCCCAGTGCTGCTCAATTGGCCTTTTGCTACTTTTAGAGGATGGAGATTTACTTAGGGTTGAAGGTGCTATGATTTTAAGTAATAGGGGACATTGTTGTAATTTTCATTTTGGTATGCACTGTGATCCCTGATCAAGTAAAAAATTTGACACTGATTTCAAATTTTAACATAACAATAGGGATCCTCAATGATTCTTGGTTAATGAAATGTTATGAAAACCTACATGAGCTGTGCTTGGGATCCCTTGGGGCCCCAAAATGTTCTTGACATGAACCACATTGGTATTTTGGATTAAAGAAAGAGTTGCTATATTCCTCTAGCTGTGTAGGTTTTACACATGAGGAAGACTCATTTGGATGGAATTTTGGGTTTGGAGTTAACAGAGACGCATGTAGGGTTTGGAGTAGAATGCTTACACTTGGTTTATTTTATGTAATGACCCCGAAAGAAAAAGAATTATTCTCTTTTTACCTCACTTGTACTGACAGTGGTGATGGATATGTTGGGTTTGTGATTGTCATGTAAAGGGCCATTTTAAAATGAAAATTGCTCTTGTGCTTTGTCATGCAGAGACTTGATATATTGGAAGCATTAGAGGCTGCAGTTGGGGACCTTAGTGATATGAGTATGGCTAATCACGCCTTTCAAGTTCAGCGTGATTTTAATGAGTAAGACTTTATTCTCTTTGTTATTTATGCTCTAATTCCTGTTGTTTTCCTATTAATTCTTAATAATTAGTGTAGTTTTTTATTTTTTTATCCACTGTTCTCTTTGTTAATTATTATATATTTTCTGCTTCTTTTTATTAATGTTTAATGCATATCCAAGGTCTCTTTTTTTTCCCAGTTTTGTTTCTGATCAAGCATAGCATATATTCATTTTCTTGCAGAAATGATTATGAAATGTTGTTGGCTCTTGATGATAATAATCACCATCATGCCGGTGCATCGGTCAGTCAGATTAATTGTCTTCCGCAGTCAACAGTACAGGTATGGGTGTGGGTGTGTGTGTGTGTCTGGTCTATCTGTCAATTATATGAATTGCAGTACAGGTAGGGGTGTGTGTGTCTGGTTCTTTCCTTTTCTGTGGACATGCACTGGTTTGTAGGATTTGCAGATTTATTTGCTATTTCATGCTGTTTTGTTTTCTGTGTCAGACTGATACCAGTGAAGAGGCTTGTGCAATTTGTCTTGAAATTCCAACTATTGGAGAAACCATTCGGCATCTCCCATGCTTACACAAATTTCACAAAGATGTAGGAATTATCTTCTCACTCTCAACATTAAAATTTTCTTATAAAATAAACCATCAAACATCTGACTATTTCTTTTATTTTATTTTTTTCCCTTCTTTGTTGTCAGTGCATTGATCCATGGCTGAGCAGAAGGACATCATGCCCAGTTTGCAAGTCTTCCATCACTTAGTTTGCACTGGGAGTCTAGTGCTGAATTACTCCACATCTGGAGCATTCTCATTCTGGGGTTAAGGTAATAATTGTTGGACATCATGCCCAGTTTGCAAGTCTTCCATCACTTAGTTTGCACTGGGAGTCTAGTGCTGAATTACTCCACATCTGGAGCATTCTCATTCTGGGGTTAAGGTAATAATTGTTTCAATTATATTATTGTTCCCATTGGATGATGTTGTAATCAAAATTGTGCACAGTGGCAGACGGCTATCTTACTTTTGTTCCATTAGATTTTTAAATTATAAACAATTTAAAGAAAGGCTCAAAATGATTAGAGCCGTGAAAATTTCTTTGGGATGGTGTTGTCAATGGTGAATTGTCTCCTTTTGAATTGATCTATTGGCTCATCTTTAGCAAAGTTTGTATATTTGGCTTTGGAGGTTTCAGCATGATCCCCTGAAAAATTTAAGTTCTAATGAAGTTAATGCAACTCGGATGGCATACTGAAGTCTAGGTCTAACTTCAGATCAATGTGAGCTGGAGGCCAATAAGACATGGGCTTAGGCGGCTGATCTTGGGACTGGGGTTCCCAACCATATGCAAATGGCGCAAGGAATCATTTCGCCATTTGGATGATCGAATGCAGCATGTATGTGTACTGGTCATTTACTGGCATTGCAGTTGTACTGGTCATTTTCTGGGGGATGGTTGGTGACACTCACAATCCTCTCTTAATATTGAAATTTAAGCCCGATCCTTTATTACAGCCTTTAAATTGATATCTACGCTTGAGCAATTTTCTTAAGGGAAAAACATAGATATAGTTCTTTTGATGTTGTCCATTAGGTTCTCCAATTAAATTCAAACTCATAATTGCATTGACCAATGAAGCACTAATAGTGTTATATTTTTCAAGGACCATTGAATTCAACACAACAATGTGTTTGAATTTCATTAGAGAACCTTATGTGCTGCATTGTTATGCTATTTGTGTGTGTTAGTGTGTGCGTATACAAATATGTTACATATATATAGTTATATACATGCACGTAGGATGAAAGACATGCGACTCCATGGGGTTGACGTAGTGCTTCTTAAAGCCACGAGTTTGCTGTTAGGAAAATTTTCAAGTTTGGGTCGTTGTTTCTCTTATGTTTGCAGCTCGACCTACATAAGCCCACACACTCAGCCACATAATGGGCTATGGTGTATGGGCTTGACTTAAGCAGAAGAAAGACACGAAATTTGAACATAGAATCAAGTTTTTATGCATGGGCAATTGGACAAAATATTTCATCCAACTTATTGTCGCAAAAGAGATGCTAGTTGGAAAAACTTGGATTGATGAACGTTCTTGACGTATTAATTTTAGCTATTGGTATTCTTCAACAACTTCAAATGGGGTTCTAAAAAATGTTAAGACCTTTCAATTGAAAGACCTAAAAAAAAAAGCGAGTAAACCAAAAGTCATTCTCCAATATCCCCTCCATATATATAAGTGGTAATTTTTTAAATGTGGTAATAATCAATCTCATTGGTGTATCATATATAATGGTATCAATCTCCATAATCCCCTCTTCAGTTTACTACTTGCCAATATCCCAGTATGGACTAAGAATGTATAAAAATTGTTGGCCATATTTGATGATTTTATTATCAGATAAACGCAAAGGGTGTCTAGTCACACCCACGAACTCGTTTTCATGGTTTTATTTTCAATATGAAGATGATAAATTTAAAGAGAGAGAGACTCACAAATATATTTTGATCAAATGCGAAATGTGATTGCAGTTGGAACCTCGGCTTCAAAGATAGATTTGAGAAAGACTCTCATACCTAAACTCTGATCAAATGCCTACTCTGAATATATATATATATATATATATATATATATAGAGAGAGAGAGAGAGAGAGAGAGAGAGAGAGAGAGAGAGAGAGAGAGAGATATTCTGATTCTTTTTTTCTTTTTTACCTTTTTTTATAGGAGGTACACAATTATCGTTGATTTCTATGAGATCCAAGGGCAAAAAAACATTAGTACTCATGTCATGTTATCAACTTTTAGTGAATTAATGATTCTGGAGCATTAACTTCATCCCCCCCTCTCTCTCTCTCTCCCCAAAAATAAATGGCTTCCCTTCTTAATTAAAATTTCCAGTCCACGCTCCCAGTGCCTACCTTAGGAAGATCTTTTCTTTTAAGCCAAAAATAGATCTGTCTAACTCATGACCAAATAAACGTCATAATCAAACACCAATTACATCTAAAAGTTCCACAACACTGTTTCCTCCAAAGTACGCAACCAAATAAAGCAAAACAATTTTTTCAAGTCTTGCAAAATAAAAAAGTGCTTAATAAAAAGCTAAAACAAGACTCATCCATATATTTGCACCTTGAAAAACACCTAGTGTTTATGTTTATTTGCACATCCAATTTGGTGTAAAGTGCTTCTTGAGTGTACATGAAATTTATGGTGTGGTAAAGATTTGTATTACTCAGTAAAATTATTGTTTGATCCAACATTGCCCTTTAGCTGTCAACTTCGATTACAAAGAAAGGGTAGTAGAGAAGGATGATTTGGACTTGTTATGGGTGCAATGGAGTAGAGAAGGATGCTTTGAAAAACCCAAGCCCACTTATTACTTTACATATTATGACCTAGGTATGACCTATCCACATTAATTTTTTCTCACATTCTCCAAATATGGGCTAGCATCATAAAATAGGACATACATTTTGAAAGACTCTCTCTATAATCTTCCTGATAAGACTCTTATTATTATGTGCCACATCAATTTGCTCTTTCCTCTTCCAATCATGATATTGTATAGGAGTGCATGAGTTTTTACCATGTGGCGCTCTAATATTTCATTTAACATTTTTAACCAATTTTCATTATTATTATTATTATTTACTATTATCCAAAAAATCACGTTAACTTATTTTTTTACTGTTATTTAAAAGATGGGCTGTAGTTTAAAATTAAATTAAAATCAGTCCAAACCTTTTGAAAAGTCCAAGCTCAATTATTACTTTACATTTACTTTACATATTATGACCCAGGCATGACCTTTTCACAATAATTTTTCCCCACATTCTCCAAAATATGGGCTAGTATCATAAAATAGGACACACATTTTGAAAGACTCTCTCTACAATCTTCCTGATATGACTCTTATTATTAAGTGCCACATCAATTTGCTCTTTCCTCTTCCTATCGTGATATTGTACACTTTAATTAGCCAAAATAATTAAATAATTGTGAATTCATTTAGGCTACGTTGTTGTTGTTGTTGTTTTTTTTTTTTTTTTTTTTGGGAATGATATTGTACACTTTAATTAGCCTAAATAATTAAATAATTGTGAATTCATTTAGGCTACGTACATATATTCATATTATTAATTATGTAAATTCATAATAATTTTGGTTCTTTTTATTTTCTTCCTATTAGTGATATTTATAATATAATTGAACATAAAATGAGTGTTATAGGGCCAAAAAGAATAGTTAGAAATTATTTCAAAATAAAAGTATAAAGTATCCGCGCATCACGCGGGACATTGACTAGTTCAAATCAATTGTTTAAAATAGGTATTCTTTTAAAATTATGTCATTCTCAAAAACCTTACTTTTCTTCCACATTCGCCATTTCCAAACTTACATTTCCTTGACACAACCAATTACCAAACCCTTGTTTGTGTCCTCTTTTTTTGTGGGATAAATCCACAGCCCACCCTTTAATATCTTATATCAGTTATCATCCCAATCCAAAAGAATTCATTCCTCCCTCTCGTTGATAATAGCAACGCCAATAGAGCCAGCACCAATGACCATGGCTAGAGCACTTGAAAACTTAATTGTAGGTGGAGCAACTTTTTTCTCTTTTTTTGTTGATTAACAAAAAAATTTCTAAGCAGACCCTTTAAATTTGCTTTGTTTATGTCCTAATATTTATAAATTTTGAATTTTTTAAACAAAATTTCAGTAAAACTATAGTCAAATAAAATTCATTTGTAAATTTTTTGGAGAAAGTATTCATAAGTCATATCCATACTAGCTGAGAAGCCATGGCCCAAGGGAGGAATGGTGTTCTTGTACTAAGGGAATGAATATTACTTTTGCTTGTTGATTCCTGTTTTCTTGGATTATTTTACAATAAAATCTACAAAATATACTGGGCTTAATCACACGGTTATAATTTCTATTAAGTCATAATTGTTTGATTATATTTTTTTTTTTCCTGAAACTAAAATTTCAACATGTTTATTGATATGGATGGTGTGGAGTAGATTTGAGTCCACCTCGAAAGCATTAGCCCGAGGACAGAAAGTTAAGGCATCCCTTCCTCGGTGAGGCATTCGCGTGAAGGCCCGGGGGGATTTGAAGGGGTCCATGGTCCAGAGGAAGCAAACCAAGGTGTCCCACGGAGCCCGTGTTCTTGATGAGGCACAATATTACTGGGAAATATCCCTCCTTTTTACCAAAAAGGCTTCGTCTCGTCGGATTACCATGGGGATATATAAAGAAAAAAGTAGAACCTAACGCAATAGTCACCTTCGCATTTAAGACTCCTCTCACCTAATGTCAACCGCATTAATTCTTGATTGACTAGCCTGAATAGAAAGGACAACCCTAAAGTCTGCCTTTATGATCACAAAATGGCAGAAATGTGTGCTGATGGGACAAGCATCACCCCAAAAATCCAACTGAAGAACAGGACAGTTGGAGAAGGGCTGAGGCTATAAAAGGAAGAGGGGATCAGTAGGAAGGGGATCCAGAAAAATTGAAAGAGCAACTAGGAGAGAGAAAGTGAGAAGAGCTTTTAGGAGTGTTCATCTTCTTTTATCGTTGTATTAACCTCGAGAACACTATTTTTGTCTGTAATTAGTATTGATTTAGCTCTCTTTGCCTTTGATTATCTATTTGATTCTCCCATTGTGGATTTCCGTCTCATACTTTTCATAAATTAGTTGAATAGATCAAGAACATCAAAAGTGCGTTCAAGTTCTTGTAGTTTTGTGTTTTTGACCACCACAAATGGATTCAAAAAATGTAAAGCCAAATTCTTAGAAAGTAAATTAGTAGACCAAGCCAAACCAAATTACATCAATTTGGTTTAAATTTTCTGGGAGATAATTTAAGAGATCTCCATCACGTGGGCATGAAGCTTTTACTTTGCACCATCTCTAGCAACTATTGTTGAAGCCAACTCAAATTCAAACCCCTTTGGTCAACCTCCTTAAGATCCTCCTCGTTGACATCACCGTCATTAATGCGAGCTGAGGAATAGGTTCTTGTAGGTGGAGGGGATTATATTAATAGTGTTGAGAATTACTTGTGGTGGGATCTAGAAGAAGTTGAAAATGGTGAGTGTTAAAGCATTGGGAATTAAATGTTTTTTTTTTTTTTTGGATAAGCTACGATAGATGTTATTGTTGATATGGCAACAATATTTTACTCACGATAGATCTTTTTTTTTAGAAGAAGGTAAGTGAAATTTTATTAAAGAAATTAAGGCAAATCAGATTGGAAAACAGATTCCAAATAACAAGGTAGTTCTTCTACCTATACATTAGTATCTACAGTTGAAACTGCTCTTCTAGCTAAACTATGAGCCAACCTATTCCCCTCTCGATAAGCATACTGAAACTGACACTGCCGTAAAGAACAACCAAGCCTCTTAGACTTCTCTATAATGCACCCAAACAACGTATTGCATCGACCAGAACACCTAAGATCTTGTACAACTCGGAGACAAACTCCTTCAAATATAACATGGAACAAACTAAGCTCCCTAGCCAATACCATAGCCTGTCTCGCAGACAAAGCTTCGACCATCTCAATCAAGTGGATGGACTTGACCCTCTGACTCAAGGTTGCGATAATACTACTTGAATGATCCCAAAACACCATGCCTATCCCAACACTGCTCGTTCCAGCAAAAAGCGCTGCATCAAAGTTCGCTTTATAGCTAGCTTCAGGTGGAGAGGACCAGCGGACAGGTGGTCGACGAACAGGTCTCTGCGGCTCCCAATTATTAGCATCCCAGAACTCCTGAACTAGCTCCTTAACTCTGTCCCTAATCTCGTACAGCTGCTAGGCATTTTGATGCTTCCTCAGTTTGTTCCTCCTCTGCCACAAGCAGCATGCCACCATTGCAAACAGAGCGCAATTGAAAGCAAACCCTTCACTGAATAGAGCCTTCAAGACTGCAAAGAATGACCTGCATTGCTTCTGAACCAAAAACATAAAGCCCGAGTCGGATAGCCAAACTGAATGGGCTTGATCACATAACCATAGGCAGTGCATGAGAGATTCCAAATGATCACCGTAACCATCACAAATGCCATCGATAGGAATATACTGAGTTTTCAAATTCAACTTGGTAGGGAGCGAATCTTTCACAGCACGCCGTATAAAATGTCGAATTCTATTTGGGACTCTAAGCTTCCAGATTTTCTTCCATACCACCTACAAATTACCTGGCGTGGAAGAACTCGGCATTGAGAGAATTTTAGCTTCAACTAGCATACGAAGGCACTCTTGACACTATACTCACCATCCAAAGTTAAAGTCCATATTAAGATATCTTCATCCCAACCATCACTCACATGAATCCTTCCAGTCACCTCGGCTTCCCAAGGGAGAAAGCAGCTAGCCAATTTTTTGGGATCCCAAATCCTAGAGTTTTAGTAGAAAAGATCACAAAGCCGAGATACTAAGGAGCTAGATTTTGGAGACACAATCATGCTACTAGTGGGTTCAGGCAGCCAATGATGATTCCAAACATCAATTTTTTCACCTTTCCCAACCCTCCAAATTGCCCCTTTATGTATAACCTCCTGAGCTTGCAAGATACTCCTCCACGCATAAGAGCACTTCGGATGAATAGGGTCCTCCAAAATGCTACCATTAGGAAAATACTTGGCACTAAACACTTTATAAAAGCAAAGTGTCTTTGTGATGAATAAGATGCCAAACCTATTTAGCCAACATAGCATTATTGAACTTTTGGAAATCCTTAAAGTACATACCCCCAATAGATTTTGAAGAGCAGGGTAAGCTCTATTTGACCCAATGAATTTTCTTTGAATCACCATTACCCCACCAAAAATTTCAGATCATTGCCTCAATATCTTTACAGAGACCAACCGGAAGCTTAAAAACACTCATAGAGTAAGCTGTGATAGATTGGACCACCGCCTTAATCATTACCTCTTTGCTCGCCTGAGACAAGAGCTTTTTCTTCCACCCATGCATCCTAGCCCATATCCTTTCTTTGATCTGAGTAAAACATGCCGTCCTATTTCTGCCAACAAAAGAAGGAAGCCCCAAATATTTCTCATAATGCCGAATGGCCGGAACATTAAGTGCCACTTTGATAGCTTCCTGCGAATCCTCATCCATATTCCTGCTAAAGAATAGAGTTGTTTTCTCCTTAGTTATCATTTGACTGAAGCGGCTTCATAATAAGCAAGCAACTCCTTGATTTTATTACATTCTTCCAAGGTAGATCTGCACAAGATTAACCAATCATTCGCAAAAAATAAATGGGTTAGTTTAGGTCCATTCCGACATAAAGAAAACCCTAGGATTTCTCCTCCTGCGGCAGCATTGCGCAAAAAAGCTTTTAACCCTTTTGCACAGAACAAAAACAAATACGGGGAGAAGGATCCCTTTGTCATAGGCCTCTTGAAGGTGTAATTATGCCCTTGGGTTCTCCATTGACAAGAATAGAATATGACACTGTGGTGATACACTTCATTATCAAATCCACCCACGAATCCTAAAAGCCTAATTTGAGGAGGATTCTTTCAAGAAAACTCCATTCCAACCTATCATAGGCTTTGCTCATGTCCAACTTCATAGCCATGAACCCTTTCTTTCCTGTGCAGCTAGTCTTCATATGATGCAGAGACTCAAAAGCAATTAAGATATTATCAGTTATTAATTTATCTGCGATAAAAGCACTTTGGGTCTCTGAGATAATAGAATTAAGCATAGGCTTGAGGCGGTTAGCAATCACCTTGCTACTAATTTTATAAATCACATTGCAGAGGCTTATAGGTCTAAAATCAAATACCCTTTCCAAATTATTAACTTTAGGAATTTAAGTAATAAAGGTATGATTAACAAATTTTAGAATGGAACTTGAATTTAAACTAGATAGGACAGCCTGAGTAATATCCATACCTACATTAGTCCAGTAAGTCTGAAAAAATAAGGGAGGCATACCATTCGAACTCGGAGCTTTGAGTGGGGTTATCTCCTTTATTGTTGTGCATACCTCCTCACTAGTATAGGGTTTACCAAGTTCAGCTCTCATCTCCGCAGTAACCACTAGTTTTACCCCTTCCAAGATACGATCAAGAGCATGTGGGTTTGAAGAGGTAAAAAGCTGGGAATAAAAATCAGTCAACATGGCCGAAAATACCTCTTCATCCTCCTACCACACTCCCCGCCCATCACAGAGACCCTTAATGAAATTATTTCTCTTCTTTTGAGTTTCCAAGCCATGAAAAAATCTAGTGTTCTGATCCGCACTCTTCAACCACTGAATACAGGAATGTTGCTGCCACATCTTTTCTTTTTTATCCAAAAATTCATTCAAATCCTGCTTCAATTGAGCAACTTCCTCATGATCACCAGTTCTGACCAAAGCCGCCTCTGCCCTCCATAAACGATCCTTCATTTGCTTAATATTCTTCTGCACATTACCAAAGTTATCTTGGCTCCAAGCCTTCAGGCTTTTCTTGCACTTATTCAACTTCTTTATAGCAACAAACATTAGTGTACCATCTAGAGAACAATCCCATGCTCTAGTTATAGCTTCCTTGCATCCAAAATCTGACACCCACATTGCCTCATAGCGAAAGGGTTTTCGACACCATTTTTGATGCTCCCCATCCACATTCAGAGACAACAGAATTGGTCGATGATCCGTTGTGAAGCAATTCAAATGTTTCACCCTACCCATAGGGAACATAGCCAACCACTCATAGTTTGCAACCCCCCTGTCTAGTCTTTCCCAAATCAACTCCCCTTGACACCGACCATACCAAGTGTAATTCAAACCTGAGTACCCTAAGTCAACAAACCCACAATGATCAAGAACATCACGAAAGTCTTGCATCAAATTATGAGTCCTAGGAACCCCTCCTCGCTTATCTTACACCTCAAGCAATTCATTAAAGTCACTAAAACAACACCATGAGAGTTTCGGTTTTGAACTCAACATTCTTAACATATTCCATCCCTCGCTTAGGCAACTTGTATCAGGCTCTCCATTGAACCCAGTCAATCTCCACGCATTTTCTGAACCACCATGAACAATAGAATTAATATGGTAATTCGAAAGACTATCCACCCACACATTGACACCTACTTTCCAAAGAAGAGCCAAACCCCCTCCCCTTCCATCATATGGCACTGTAAAACATCCATAAAAAATTATCTTGTCTCGAACCCACTTCATATGCTCCTTGTTTAACCATGTTTTCTGACAAAAACACAATCATGGGATCTTGTGCTTGTACTATATTGACAAGCTCCTGAACTGTACGGCGGCTCTCAAGCCCCCTGCAATTCCATGCTAAGAGTTTCATGGCTGTTGGTAGGGCTGATCGTCAGCCTCCACCGTTAAATCATTGATAACAACTACCTGTTTCTTCCTACTACCAATTTCTTCCTCCATCTCCTTGGCAAAGTCCTGTCTCGTACGTCTGGATAGGATTGGTTCCATCAAATCTTTAGACACACTTCATTTTCTAGGCACTCTAGTGAACCTTGCTACCGTTGAAGATTATCTACATGGCTCTGTCTGGGTACAAACTTTTCAGAAAAATGGCCAAATCGACTACCCGAGACCCTATCCCACCTTGTTGCACTGCGGAATCACCCTCTCGTCCCTCCCCCATATCATCAAAATGAGTCAGCTCGACGTCAATATCATTCAATTGGGCCTAAAAATCCCGAGAAGAGGAAGTATCAAGCTGCATAAGCTCCTCGCCAATCGGTGAACTATATACCTCAGTACCCATACCAACCCCTATCTGATCCTCTTGTAATATCACCTGAATTGCCTATGGTCCTTCATTAGTTGGGGCTTGTTGCTCTTCTCTCCCCCCACTCACTGGTTCAGTGCTCAACCCAACTTGTCCCACTCCATTGTCCCCCCTTACACTTGAGTTAATCTCATTCTCCCTGCTGACTTCCTCCTCATATCCAGTGACGTGAACCGACATTTTCTTTGCAAGATTCGGACTAGATGCCTGTAGCCATGACCTAAATTGTTGATCACCTTCCTTCAAAGCCCCCTTCCTTTTTTGCCATATTGAACAGTCCTTATCATGATGAATAAGACGTCCATACCAATAGCATAAATTGGGTAAAGCCTCGTTGCGACACAATTGGCACAATCCTCTATCCTCCTATTCCTATTCCTATTCAACTCTTCACCATAAAAATCCTCTACATTCTCCAATGCAGCCACATCACCACATCTCACTATCTCTTCCACCACATTCACCTCTCTCTCATCTCTTCAATGTGAACAAGTGTGTGTAGGCAGGAGGAAAATACAGAAAAGGGTGAAAGAAGGAAGACAAAAAGTGAAGAAAAAAATCTTTTTAAAAAGATAAAGTTAAATTTATGAAAAAATTAACAAATTATATTAGTGTAATATTATCTTCGCAATATTTTTATTACAACAAATTTTAGGGAGTAAGTTGTTATTGGTTTTAATTTGAATTATCACTAACATTAATTTTTTACCCACCAATAACAACTTGGCATCTAAAATTTATTGTAAAATTATTGTGATAATGTTGTGGTCCTTGCATTACTCATTATGGTAAGCACAAAAAAAGAAATGAGTAGTTACTATTAATGAATATGAAAATAACGAAAGGAAAAAGATAAGTCTTAGTAAAATTATAATTTGTACAAATTCATACTATGAAAGGTTTAAGATAATTATTGAGTATTCCATTACAATGAAAATTAAAAGTGTCATTTGTTACTGACCTTTGACAATAAATTAATAATCTTCTAAAAAAATATATCAATAATAATAAATAACAACTATTATTATTATTTAGGAACCATAAGTAAGAAAAAATTTCCTTATGTATATATTTTGCCCTTTTTGGTAATTTATACTCCAAACTGTAATTTTGATAAGTATTAACCAAACACTCAGTTAAAAAAAAAAAAAAAAAACTTTTTAACAACTTTTATCAAACACTCTACTTTTTTTAAAAAAAACTCAATTTCATACCATACTTTTTGAAACCACCATTTTTTCAAAAAGCTTAATCAAACTCACCTAATAGAGCCCAACTTTCAGCCCAATCCAAAACTTTGCATTTTTTTTTTTAATTTTTGGGTTTTAGAAAAGTTTTTCATGAAAATTTCATCCATTCTTATAAAAAGGTTTTAAGGAAAGAGTTTGGCAAAGACAATTCTCAGGGATTTTTTTAGAAAACATGTTTCAAGGAAAAGACTTTTTCTAGGAAAATTCTGAGTTAAAAAAGAAGAGGAAGAAGAAGAAGAAGGTTCTCTAGGAAATGGACTTTGAAAGAGAATCCTATGGGTTTTTGGAAAATGTTCTCTAGGAAAATGAATTTTTTTTTTTTAATCCCGTGTGTTTTTGGAAAAAGATTTTCTAGGATAATGTCTTTTAAAGGAAAATTTCATAAGATTTTGGAAGAAAACATTTTCTAAGAAAAAGTTTTATAAGAATAATAATAGGGTTAATTGCAGTTTTTTTTATTGGTTAAAATAAAAGGAGGATTTTTTTTCCTTGCGTGAATGAATGTATATATTCTTATTGGGCTTGGCTATTAGGCTATAATATTGGGTTAAGAACTGACAATATATCTAAAGCATGGACTTATGTTTATTAATATAATATAATATAAGTACATCTGTATGAATTGATACCATAATATTTTGTTCTGACTACCAAACAGAAATGGCTTAGGTATGAAATTGACTCTGATATTTCCACATTATTTTGCAGTCACATCGGCGAGCTCTCAGCTACTATTGTTGTGGCCTTGTTAGCATCCATAATTTTCCCAGTTCACGTGTCTAACTTGTATTGCTTTCATGTTCAGATTACCGCATGTGTTTTTTACAAGAAAATAAGGAAAGCCGTGCAATGCATAAGTTATCGTAGCCGACAGCGCCTTCATTCAACCTCGTTGCCCATCTCGTCTGCTAGTTAATACTATCATACATAACATCTAGTAACAGAGGCAGCCTCTACAGCGTTGTAGTAGAAGATATGGATTGAATGCCTGTAATTTATTAGAATTTGGACCAAATTGTGCGTCATGTGCAATATATTCCATCATTCCTCGTTGCAAATTAGTCGGCAGCACATAACTAAAGAATATATTTCACATCCAATAGCAAAAAAATATATTATATACATCCAAACCTTAGAGATGTTAATTGTATTTTACCTTATATATTTTTTTTTCTTACCATATGAGTTCTACACACTTTGAAAATGAAGATGTATTTTAGTCACATAAAATAATTAGTTAGAGAAATACTATGTTCACAACACTTTCACAATAAATCATATCTGATAACTATAAGTTATTATTCATTTTAATTTGAATTTACAATTTAAATTACTTTTTTGTCCACCCATAACAACCAATAACAATCTGTCACTTACCACCATGTACACTTGGTGCGATAATCACTCTACAAGTATAAGTGCTTGTAGAATACGGGCAATAAGAGCCAGAATTCAAGTCTTCAGAAAAGAGTTTCATACACACACTTAGACTAGCGTAGAATTTTTATTTTGTATCCAAAAACAACCAACCACTTAAGATTTGTTATAAAAATACTGTGAATATAACATTCCTCAATTATTTATATTAGTCTCTAGAATTCATCATATTTATCATAACCCACTCTCGACGGCTCTTTTTAAAATGGAGGAATTGATTCAGTATCATGGAAGAAAAAACTGACCCATCCATCTCTATAAGATGAGGCAGCGCAAGTTTTTCAAGTCAAGTTAGCTCTATATTCTGTATGACAATTAAATTAACATTCTTTAAGGGAAGAAGCTCACCTACAAACCAGGTTACTGGAAATTCCTCCAGGTTGAAAAGGCAATTAATTAATATACATGACTCCTACTTTTGCATAGTTGAGAAAAGATGATTGATAAGTAACCTTACCCTCCATTTGGAAAAGTTAATTCCTTAACTCAAATTTGCTTGGACAAACTGCAAGGCACTCAAATCGCACTTGTAAGTCCATATGACTACTACATAGAAAGTTTGAGGTCTTGAAAATTGGAGAAAACAAATATGGGATTGCCTCCTTCCTATAGTTGGGAAGGTTTGCATCTTAACACCCTAAGCATAACCAAATGATTTGACTTGATACTAAAACACACAATAAGAGTGCAGAGAAGAAATTTTAACTAATTATTTCAATCCTTTAATCCCTATAGATTTTTAACAAAACATAATGTCAAATTATTACAATGCTTTTACTAGGAGTTCCAATCCCAATCATGACATTATTCATAGGACTTCACCATAAGCAGCAGGAAAAAAATATTCTACCGAGCATCCTTAGATAAAAGACTATTGCTTTGAACTACCCGGGCATTGCAGAGGTCATCAACAGCATCCCCCCGTTCAAAAACAGCGGCTGCCCCCATTCCAGAGCCTGCATTTCAGTTAAAAACATTTGTATTGAGTAGCATACCCTTGCGGATAAACATGCTTGCACTTGCACATCATTTTCACACAGAGAAGGGAGATAGAGTACCTATGCACATTGATATCACTCCAAAGCGGCAGTCTTTTCCACGACGCTTCATCTCATGCAATAGAGTAGCAACACAACGAGCGCCTGTAACAGACACAACAGTCAAACAAATTTCTTTGTTGATAAAAGACAATCTCCATACTCTGTTGAAGCTCTAACTAAAGTATAAGACAACAATTTAAGCTTGTCACGCAGGTGACCTGGGTTCGATCCCCGGAAACATCGCTTTTGTTTATCCATTAAAAAATATATATATATTTGACACCAATTTGAAATGATATGAACAGATATGAAAATGATATTCCAAACTTTGTATTCAGCAACTATGCATCAAGGCATATTGCAAAAGAGTAAATAGACAAATGCTCCTACCTAAAAACTTTGCATCCAGCAGCTGAACCTAACTTTATCAATTAATGATGAGAATATACTTGCAAAATGAAAGTTGTGCTCAGAGAGGTATTACTCATCAGCAAAAGCACAATGCGGATAGCAAAACCCAACTTGCTCTTTTTGGCAGGTGCTGCTTGAGCACCCATAAAGTAGGTTCTCCAAATGATAACAAGGATTCAACAGCCTACTATTATGCAACCAAACAAGAACGAGTTTATGTGTGAGTGTTGTTATCTTTTGGAGTTTGGGAAAAGGGGGTGGGGGGGGATGGGATGGAAGAGAGTTAACAAGGATGAATTCTACAATAAGCAGCTAAGTAACTAAACAACTATTACACTTTTGAATAGACTTCTTAACCAATCTTATGGAACTTTTCCTGATGAGACTTGGAGATTCAAATATAACAGGACATTTGTGTTCCGACACTAATACCTTTTTTACAAGTAAAGAGTAAAGATACATTTTAAGTGATTTTATGGAAAGCTTATTTGGATAGGACTCATTGAGCAAGACAATTGAGCTTCAAATACAAAGCTATGACAGCTTGATTCAAATCACATATGCATAATATCCTCCTTCCATCCTCTTTAACCTACTTCAAAGTTGCCGACTGCCACAAACTTCTCTTCTTTTCAACCAAAGTCAGTTCCAACAGTAATGTCATGTTAATTATGCGATCCTTAAAATGGCTTAATTGCAGAAAGGTAAATTAAAAATTGAAAATCAATGTGAAAATATGGCAAACCATCAAAATAACATACGAAATATCAGAAAAACATGATGCCAATCTGATTAATTAATTGATTATTGCTCTATGTTAATTGCTATTAATCTTCAGTGTAACAGTCTAATCCCAAAACCAAGCAAGTCTTGATGCAGAGCAAGCAATCAGCATAGAAACCCAAAACCACCTGCTTTTACGGTACTTGCAACACATTCCAAACAAATTCAACATAAGAGTAAGAATAAATGAAAAGGAAATGAAAGGAAATGTTTGCTTTATAATATAAGTTCAGGTTCATCGTAGATTTCTTTTCAAAGGAGAGAAAGAAAGGGTGGGGGGGTGGGGGGGGTGATCATTACTCAATAAAAACACTTTGAATGAAGCAGGCTCTCCTTTGCCTATTGGCATACTAGCCACATGAGCATTTCCGAGAAAATGATTCCTATAAAACCTAATAAACAAAGTCCAACTACACACTTAAGTCAATCACCAATAGCATCTTCATGAGACACTTGAGATGTAATACTAACTCACTCAAACAACAAGCTTAAGAATTACCATATAACATCATGCTTGCATCTTCTATTTATCTTGCGCATTTAGGTGCATGTTATATATATCTTGTAATATTAGCGTTTCAAAATTATAGATAGTGTAATTTAACTTATTTTGAATTTTCTAGTATATACCTGTAGCACCCAAAGGATGCCCAAGGGCTATAGCACCTCCATTCACATTGATTTTTTCTGGATCAAGTTCCAGCTTGTTACGACAATATACAAATTGGGATGCAAATGCCTGCACAGTTACAGATTTCCTGATTAATTATATACTCACAGTTCCTGAATACAAAATAAGTATTTCTACCATAGTTTAATACCTCATTAATCTCAAAAAGGTCAATATCATCAAGCTCTAAACCAGCAGCCTTGACAGCAGCTGGAATTGCAGCGGCTGGGCCAACACCCATGACTGCAGGATCAACACCAACAGCAGCAAAAGTCCTGCAGGACCAACAGAGGGTAATTTTCTTAGTATATTAGAAGTAATTTCAATTGTTTTGCATTAATTTACTGGACTAGCCATAAAACAGTTTAATAGTTTGTTTGTTTGTCTTTTTTTTTGGATAAGTGAAGAAAAACGTAAAGTTTAATAGCGAAGGGGAAATAGATCCTCATTTACTAGATGGGTTAATTTAGTCTAGTAAATCATGATAAACACTAAGTGATTAATTATCTACATCAAGGGTAAACCTATATATATATATATATATATATATTGATTGGTAACACATGCACACTGTGGGCTGTGGGTCTTGAACCCACCCCACCCTCCACCTAGCACATGCAAGGGAAGGGAGGGGAGGAGGAAGGGGAGATTCATACTAGTGACATCCATGTCTTGAGGCATGGTCCCGCCCGAGGGTGATACCCTAGGGTTCACAAAGAGCCAACTCTTAACATATAAAACAAAATGAATAAGGTTTCCAGGTTGAGGCTAGGAGAGAAGTATTCATCCTACGTGGAGTTGTAAGAACCTCTTTACTGTGTTTTGGATCCTTGAATATAGGATGGTAAGGTCAATGAACAATGTAAAACCATGGCGAGGAAAATTAATGACAAAACCTCTTTACTATGTTTCACTACATTGTCCCAAAGAGCCACTGAAATTACAGAGCATACTTATTAATTTACATGGTTATTTATTTGGGTGAGCGCTGGTGGATGATACTCCACTTCAAATAACTGTCCATGAAACTAGTTGTCAAATTTGTTCTTACCAAGAGAAACTAGGACTAGGGACGGTGAGGCTTCCAGCAAATATACGTAGACCAAACAGAAGTAGAGAGAATACCAACAGAAACCAAGCACTATAATAAAGTAGGCTTTTGTGCATTAAAGTGAGAATGTGAATATTGCCTGTGTGCTGGACATTATTTGTGCAACTTATAAGATAAATGAATAAGCACGATCCAGAAGTTACATACCTGAATACACCAAGAATGGGTAATCCCTTTTGCACTGCAATGCTTCTCTTCATGAGGAGAACAGCCCCAGCACCATCACTCACTTGGCTAGAATTTCCTATGATAAAAATACCAAATTATGAAATGGTAAATGTGATATGTTTATGAGAAAACTAATCATGAGTGTTATGTATCCAATACCAGCAGTGGTACTCCCATCTTTCTTAAAAACAGGCTTCAGCTTTGCCAGATCTGAAAATCTTGCATTAGGTCGAATCCCATCATCAATAGAGATTGTAACAGGCTTCTCGTCACCAGTTTTTGGGTCGACAATCTATTTTAAATGAAATATGGATCAATGCCCTAATGAAAACCATATATGTTCTTGCACAAAAACAGTCTACTAGAAGTGCAATAGAATAGTGAAATTCTGCTCAAAGCCTAAAACTGAAATACAATAGTGGATACCTTGGTTGGCACAGGAATAATTTCATCCTTAAATTTACCAGAGGCAGTAGCAGCAGCAGCTCGTTGATGTGACTCAACCTAACAGGAAAAATTTAAGAAAATCAATAGAAAAAAAAAAATGCATTGGATCGCTCTGAACACTGAAAGGTTCATTCAAACTTACTGCAGCTTGATCTTGTTCTTGCCTAGTTACACCAAAACGATGTGCAACATTTTCTGAGGTTATCCCCATGGGAAGAAGGCAGTTTTGGGCTTGTTCAAAGATCTTTACCTGTAATTATGAAAGGAAGATCATATGAGAACCTAAATAGCTTGTCATTTATTTTCACCAACAATCTTATGCATATTAGTAAAACGTGATGAGAGAGAAAGAGTGTACTTTGGGATTCACCGATCCTTCCCATGCCAGTGGACTAGAAGTCATGGATTCCAAGCCAGCTCCAATGCCTGTATGAAATTAATAGAGATAAATATTTATCTTTAACCCAAGAAAATAAAAAATACAGGAAGAAGAAAAGGGAGGGTGGGGCAGAGTGAATTATTAGGTCCACCTGGTGGAGGCTGCTCCATTCTCACATGACTGTGCCCCATGTGTACGGGGCCCAGCTTCATGCGGCGGACTCTAACCGGTGGACCTAATAATTTCCCTTTGGGAGATATGCACTTTACCAATGTCATAAAATCCAGCTCTTATAGCTGCAGCAACATCAGCAACCGCCTGAAGTCCAGATGAACATTGCCTATTCACAGTCCTGATAGGCACAGTTTCTGCACAACACAATTGTGACATACATGAGCAATAAAACACCAATAACTTCAAGATTAACAAATTAAGGGCTGAAAAGAAAAACCCACCAGGGAAACCAGCATAGAATGCAGCCATCCTGCATTCAGTTGCTCTTTGAGATCCTGGGGCCAACACAGTACCCACCACAATATCCCCAACTTCACTAGGATTCACATTGGTTTTCTCTATCACTGCCTATAAACCAAACAATTATCACAAAAGTAAGCTACATCTGAATAGAACACCACTAAAATAAAAAGTTTTCGCTATACCCAACAAACCAAAAAAAAAAAAAAAAAAATCGGATTTTGTCCTCCTTACAAACTTTAAAGGAAAAAGAAGAAGAAGAATTCAATAAAAACCCACCTTCAAAACTGGTGCAAGTAGATCATCGGCATAAGTATCCTTGAAACCACCACGCTTCGCTTTGCAAATTGGAGTCCGATACGCTCTGTTAATATCGAAAATTCATGAAATTCAATTCAAAACAAAGGTGAAAAAAATTTGGAAAAACAAAATGAAATTGGAAATAACTGTGAATTTAAAGCTAAAAAAGGATGAGCAAGCTTACGCGACAATGACAACATCGTCCCCAAACACCGAAGTCCTATGGTACGCAGCACTATCCCCAGCTGCACATGCTGATGCCTACAAATTTTTATCAATCATCAATATTTCTTTCTTTTTATTTAAAATAATAATAATAATAATAATAAAATTGAAAGGTTATAATTTGAAAATCGTATCGTCGGAGATCGAACATGTCGAATAAGCATAACAAATAGTAAATTAATTTTATAGAAATTACAGGTATGGATCTAATAAAGGATTTACAATTAAATTGAAAAATTGGAAAGGATTAGACTGAAATTCAGCGAGATAACAATGGATCCGAAACGAAAAGAGAGAAAGAAAAGCAATACCGAGATTGGAGGAGAAGAAGAAGAAGAAGAAGAAGAAGAATCGGTGCCGTAAACAAAAGAAGAAGAAGAGGAAGGTCGAAGGTGTTCCAGCAGAACACGTTGCCTGTTGATAGCTTTCTCCATCTCAGACTTTCTTTCTCTCTCTCTCTCTAGACTAGAATGGTAGAGACACCAAGACAAATAATCGGAAGAGGGTGGTGCTCTTTTTTATAGTGATGTATGGCGGTTGGAGGACCAAACAAGCAAATAAAATTTACTGTATTTATTAATATCCAAAACTTAGGATAGACTTCAAAAAGTTTTAATATTATTTTTTTATAAAAAAAATTGTAAAAGAAACTAGTCAATTTTTTTTTCCAATAAATTAAAAAAAAAAACATTTTATAAATTAATATACTTATGACATCTGTTATTTTGCTCAAAATAATATATATTTGACAAATAAAATTTTGTTTCTACTAAATTAATTTTTTAAGGGTTAAACATTATTATTATTATAAATTTGGTAGTAACTCTTTGATTCTCAAACCAAAAAAAAAAAAAAAATAGTGGTAGTTATTTATTAAAAAAATCCGTTTGATGATATTTGATATTTCTTTTTCTTTTTTTAATGGAAAACAAGTAGTATTTATTTGTAGAAAGTGACAAATGAAATAAAAAGAAAAAGAATAAAAAAACATCTTACAATACAAACAGCGTCAACTCAGCTTTACATGCATATGATTTGGATATCCAATCAAAATGCTTATCTAAACCTAATACAAACAGAGGCAACTCGGCTTTACATGCATATGAATATATGATTTGGATATCCAATCAAAATGCTTATCTAAACCTAATACAAACAGCGGCAACTCGACTTTACATGCATATGAATATATGATTTGGATATCCAATCAAAATGCTTATCTAAACCTCCCTTACGCTCACTTTCCTTGCGCGTGCTTGCTACACTGTCCAATTCGCTATCCTCCAATTTAGATTTGAGACTATTTATTAGAAAGTGGAGAAAGTTTACTCCCAAACCGTTCGGAAAATATTTAGAAAGAAAAATTCACATTTATTTTAGTCATTATTGTGGTCAATTTGTGGAAGTGTTATGTTTGGTAACAGTTTTTTACCCTTATTTTTTGTTTCCAAAAATAATTTTCTATTTTGACTAAATAACTTGTTTGACAACTCAAAATAAATTGAAAATAAAAATTGTTCTCAAAACACAATTTGTGAAGGAAATTGAAAACATGTAAAAAACTGTTTTCAATTTCTAGTTTTCAAAAGTAAATGAAAACATGCAACTGATTTAATAAATCTGTCTCATTTAATAAGTTAGCATTAGAGTTTAAAGCCTAGTAACAACATATTTTAGTATTTTCTTTTTTTTTTCTTCAATTTTTTTTTTTAATTTCAACTAACCAAACATGTTTTTGATTTCAAATATACAAGAAAATTGTTTTTTCTTTATATTCACAAAAACAAGTTTTTGAAAATAGAAACAAAAACTATTACCAAACATAAAATGTGATAAATTTTAAATAAATAAATAAAAGAATTAAACCCAAAAGTCAAACATTCAATAAGTAGATGCATCACAAAAACAAGTTTAAGTATTCATTTGTGTATCTTGTAGGTTCTAATAACTTATTTGCATAGTATTTATCAAAATTATATAATTTTTTATGTTAAATGTGTGACAAAAAGTTAAAAGTAGTTACTTTTTTAAAACTAAAAAATAAAGGATAAAGAGTTAGATTATTTGTAAAAAAATAAAATAAAATAAAATAAAACTGACACAAAAGGCAACCAAAAAAAAAAAAAAAACCTTTTTGCCTTTAGCTAAATGGACACCAAAGGTGCTAGACAACATAAAGATGGATAACACTTGCTTATATCTACTGTTTTGTACATACAACATGATAATAATTTTAAGAAAGGACTCTATATCATTGCCACATTCACATCAAACCCTTAATATTTTGCTACTCTTAAGTTGCTGAGAAGGTTTGAGTTTAGTTAGTATGGTGATTGGAGGAGTGAGGATTTGTGAGATTTTTTTATGAGTTTTTAATGCAAGATCTAATAAAAGGTTTTATAGCAAGCTTGGGACGTCCCTTGGGCTAGTTTTTGAATAAAGAGCGAAGCTATTGACCCTTATGTTGTTAAATAAGTGTAAACTTCATATTGTCTTTTGCTGAGGTAAATAAAGGAGCTATTTTAGTTATGGTTAAGGAAATTTGTTGAATAAACCTGATTGGCTGCACTTTTAGAGCTAAGTCAGATAGTAAAGAAGATGCTTAATGTGACAAATCTTGTTAGAATTCAACCAATGAAACAACGTACTGTTATGGGCTAAAAAGGGTTTAGTTGCATCTTTAGCACACTTTATGACATTGTAGCTAAATTAGCACCTCCTCATACACAAAGTGCTCGGGGGTCTAGGGAAGAAAGGGTTTAAACTGCAGGATTAGCAGTATGTTGTAATTATCTATAAAAAAAATCCTTTTTTCTTTTTTTGTTCCCAATGAAAAAAGTCTAAATAGGCCCAATTATACACTCCAAGCCATACAATATTAAATACCCATTAAGATTGCATGGGCTTGGACCAGGCATAAAAGAATAAAGATGTTACAAAATATGTATAGTTAGCCCAAAGAGAGTTGAGCTTTGCTTTTCATTGGACTTGTAGGATTTTCGCAAAAATAGGCATCAACAGCTATTTTAATAAGTCATGTGACTTGTTTTAAGTAATATATATAAATAGTCTTATAAATTTTCACATAGTAAGTTGTAGGAGGTCCCTTCGATCTTATTGGAGAAGAACCTTGTCCTTAGTGAATAAACTAGTCTATAACCAATGCACAAGATAGTTTTAATAAAATATGATTCATAAAAAAATTGATTTTTTTTTCTTTTCTTTTATTATTGTCTAAATATGAAATTTGATAATTATTAATGGTCTTTTATTTTTTGCCTAAAAATGAAATTTAGTAATTATAATAGTCGTTAAGAGGTAATTATGATTAAGAAAAAGGTAATTATGGTAATTAATCATTTTTTATTTTAATTATAATAAGATTATAAAATGGAGGTTTTGAATATAAAATATACTTCAAACTCAATTAAAATACAGATTTATTATCAGGAGTAGACGCTATGGAGGGTTTGAATATATTAGAAGGAGCATATCATTTGCAATTTCCTAATACAATCCCTTCATTCAATATAACATCCTTGGCCCAATCAATATTAGCCACCTCAATTAAAAATCCAACTGACACCCACCTTAACAAAATTAACAATACCATATTATCAACTCTTAGTCACTCCCACTCTCTCTGTCATTTAACCAACCCCTCCTCTCTCTCTCTCTCTCTCTCTCTCTCTCTCTCTCAACCTTTCATGGTTAGGGATGGCCATGGGTAGGGTATGGATCGGGTATACCCATACCCTACCCGAAAAGTTTACCCATAGATACCCGATTATTAATACCCATTACTATCTATACCCGAATCTTACCCGAATATATTATCCATGGATATCCATACCCTACCCGAAACCCATTTATTTATTTTTTAATCCAAAACATTTTAATGTAAAAACTAACCAATCTTAAAAAAGAAAAAACATACATCTTTGACGTCAAAAAAAAAAAAAAAAAACAAAACAAAACAAAGCTTTGAATATCACAGAAAATATCTCTCTCTCTTTCTTTTAGATCCAAATATTGAATTCACAAATTCAGAGAGAATTCGGATATGATTTGATGTTGATGAAGATGAGCAAGTACGAATTCGTGGGCGGCGAAAATGGCAGCGATGAGGACAGAGTGACGGAGTGGGAGGTTGGGCTACCGAGCATCAACGATTTGTCGCCGTTATCGCAGCTGTTGATACCACTGGAGCTGGCTTCGGCGTTCAGTATTTTGCTAGAACTTTACAGGACCGCTGTGGAAGTCAACCGCACGTCACAAACAACGTTCTCGACTCTCCGTGGGGTCAACCACTTGACGACGAAGGGGTTGCTGTTCGAAACGATGGATCTGGATCCTGACCCGGACCAGGACCCGATGGTCGTGGAGGTGGACGAGAACAAGTTTACCGATCGAGACGGGTTCGCGTCAGATCCGAAAAGATCGAGAAAAGATGACGAGTGTTGTGTGGAAATAGAAGTAGAAGAAGCCGATTCGGCACTCTGTAACAACGAGAAAGACAAGTCGTTGGCGGCGGCGGCGGCCAAGATCAACGATTCACAAACGTGGTGGATCAGTGCTGCTATGACTGACCAGGAGACGTGCTTAAATGGGTTGGGAAGTGAAGAGAGTAGGTCAATGGCTCTGGTCTGGAGAGGCAGAGAGAGTATGAGTGACATTGAGAAAGGTTTAGATTTTTTTTTTTTTTTTTTACGGGCCGGGTATGGATATTATCCATACCCTACCCGAAAATTCGGGTAATATCCATACCCTATCTGGTTAAGTTTTACTCATAAAGAACCGGGTATTATCCGAAACATTTGGATCGGGTAAGGTTGGATATCCATTACCCAATGGGTATGGCCATCCCTATTCATGGTGGTGGATTCATGGTTTGAGATGGTGATATATGGCAGCAAGTTGCATGTGTGGGTTAGTGTGATTAAGGAGATAAGATTTGGCCATTGGGTATTATTAAGGAGATGGTTTTGATGGTTTGATGTGGTGATATGAAATTTTACGCCAGTCTCTTGCTAATTAGTGTCTTGGCTTACCGAGTCATCTCTCTTCACTCTCATTCCCTTCATATTTTCTCTCATCTTACTACTTTGTTGTTGAATTGTGGCATCTAGCAGCCCCCAATGAACGCAACTAATTAGTGTCTTGGCAGACCAGAGTCTCGCAGTTGTTGACATCCTCCTCACCATCATCCATCACCTCCTTCTCCTAATACAATGCACTTGAATCTAAATGTCATTAAGTTCATTTTCTATTTTTAGATGCCTTTAAGCTTTTGATATGATGCGTGGATGCCTTGAATCTATACTATTTCTAAATTAGGAAGATAAAAATGTATATGTGATAAATTATTATTGTTTGACAGTGAGGATTTTTTAGTGGTGGTAGAACATGTGGCAATCAAAGTTGCGACGGATAGTGAGGAGACAAATGAAATAGTTTTGGAGTTAACAAAAAGAGAAGGTAGTTCCACTAGTTTTGCTAAGGTGGGTTTGAGTTAGATTTTAATTGGAGAAAATTGCATTTTACCCCATAAACTATGAGAATGCACATTTACTCCCTAAACTATTACTTGCATAACACTTACCCCACTTGAATCTAAACGTCATTAAGTTCACTTTCTATTTTTAGATGCCTTTAAGCTTTTGATATGATGCGTGGATGCCTTGAATCTATACTATTTCTAAATTAGAAAGATAAAAATGTATATGTGATAAATTATTATTGTTTGATGGTGAGGATTTTTCAGTGGTGGTAGAACATGTGGCAATCAAAGTTGCGACGGACAGTGAGGAGACAAATGAAATAGTTTCGGAGTTAATGAAAAGAGAAGGTAGTTCCACTAGTTTTGCTGAGGTGGGTTTGAGTTAGATTTTAATTGGAGAAAATAGCATTTTACCCCATAAACTATGATAATGCACATTTACTCCATAAACTATTACTTGCATAATACTTACCCCCTAAACTCTGAGAATGCACACTTACTCTTAAACTATTACCCGTGTAACACTTTGTACCCCATCTTAAAGGTAATAGGGGAAGCAAGTATGCATTTTCATACCGTTACATATGGAGGATTTGTAAACGCAGTTTGGTTTTTGGCAGGCGATGGCTTGAAATTCATTGTCATTTATTAGCTTGTATGGGGTAATATAAACATTATAAATCGGTAGAAAATAATATCCAACTACATAGTAAAATAATATCCAACTACATAGTAGAACAGTCAAGCAAAAGTGAATGTGATACTTTAAAGGGTACATTAACATTAGCATAATTATCCCAAATTAGGACATCAACATGATTATTGTCCGAAGGACATTGCACTGGTGATAAATTAAGATTGAAAAAGTGTGTATTTTTCTTTTTATTTAATGGATTCAGTTAACACGTGTCATTAAGATATTTGTTGATTAGGTTTGGTTAATGTATACTTTTACGACACATATTAATAATTTATTTTAGGAAACATTTTATAAAAAATTGAAAAAATATCAAAAAAGTGAATCACTTTTTTGCGTTCCCATAAAAAAATTCTTTAAATGGTTTTATAAATATATGCTCTAAGGGCATACATTAGTAAAACCCTTGTTAATAAACTATTTTAGAAAGTTTTAGATATAATTTTTATAAAAAAATAGAAAAAATTATCAAAAAAATATTTTTACTTAAAATTTTTTAAAATATTTCATTAATGAATGCCCTTGCAAAATCCTTATTTTATTTCCTTTTATTTATCTTAGAGGATTGTTAATTTATTTATTGAGTCTTGCATTACTCATTATATTTTCTCCTGATAGGGCGTTGGTGCACGCGCTTCAACGAGCATGGTTGTTGTGGTCTCCGGGTATAGAAACGTGTGCCCCCAATTGGGAAAAGGCTAACAAAAAAATATATTTCTTTTTAAAAATATCGAAAATTTCAAAATGTTGATCAAATTCCCTCAAAAAAAATAAGATAAAAATACTGCATCGGGTTGTCCAATCCATTTAAAACTCAAATTCAAGTGATAATGTTAGCCACTTTTCCATATCTTTTTTTATTAAAAAAATAATTAATTATTTATCGCCACCATCACCTGAACGTTTAGTCATTTCTCTCTCCCCTTCAATGCAAATCGGTTCCCCATCTCTCTCTTTTGTTCCAGACCCTTTCTCCCTTTATTCGATCGTTTTCAGCCCCAACCAATGCTACCTCCGCCAGTCCCACCCAAATTTCGATCAATTAAACACAAATTTTTTGAAAATTTGTTTGTTGAAATTTTCTGACAGATATTGCTTTCTATAGTGGTGATGTTGTTGTTAATAGCAATTAGGACCATTGTTATTGATTCCGTTCCGTTCCGGCCGGAACGGCCGGAATTTTTCGTACCGGTATGCAAACCAGTATCGGAATACCCCACGTTCCACCTCGGGTCAAATTTCGGGCCATTCCGGTCATTCTGGTCAATTCCGGCCAATTTCGGTCGAAATGCAAATTTCGGCCAGTACCGGACTTGGCCTATTATTAAAAAAAAAAAAGAGTAAAAGTCCAATGGGTGCTGGTAGTTCTTTTGATGATGAATTTGATCCTTCTCTCATGGATGATGATGAGGAGGAGTAAATCTTGTATTTTTTGATATTTAGTTATTGTCTTGTAAATCTTCTTATTGTGTGATGTTAAATTGATATTATATTGATGTTTAAGACTTAAGAGTTAAGACTAAATGATTTGTATTATTTGATATTTAGTTATTTATTTATTAGAATTGACAATTTTATGTTCAACAAGAATATATATAAATTATTTTTTAAGAACCCCGAACACCCTGAAACGGTACGCCGAAATCGGCCGATACCGAAATATTCCATTCCACTAGACAAACCGAAACGGGGTCCGAAACGGTATTAATAACAATGATTAGGATGCAAGTCGATTCACCCTGCACAGCTGTGAGTTTCCATAAACCCTTGTCAACTTGATTCTTTATCTTTCATATTATTCTTGGCTGCTCAAGAAAGTAAAGAAATTTAGGGGTAGCTGTTTTCCTTTCTAAATTAGGTGTAAATGGTATCTTTCTTATCTCGATCAATGCAAATAGATGTTGGGACATTGTTTGTACCACGGTCATTCAAGATGAAATGCTGAATTTTTAAATTATAAATTTTGTTCTTAGTTGCATATGCTTTATATTTATGTTTTTGATGAAAGGAAAGTAAAGGACCAGACAAAATGGTTTTTTTGTTTGGAAGTAATGCCGTTATGTTTCTATGGAATTGGAACAGGTATATCTGGGAAGGAATGCTTGTGGAAGTGGGCAAAGGAATATCCCACCCTAATTTCCAACAAGTTTTAGAATTATTGTTGGCAAAGGGAGAGTATTTGGCTTTTGCACCAGATACAGAAGAGACGAAGACAATGATTAACTTAATGTCAATGAAATTTCCCTTATTGAAGAAGGTACCCATTTTTATCTCTTGGCAGTGTGGGTGTGTATGTGTATGTGTGTGTTTTTAGATTTCATTGCTACTCCTGTTTATCCTTTATGGGCCAGTCTAAGGTTTTTGCCCCCTCTTGTAAAACCTTCTTTGTTTCAAGCTCATACTTCATATTTGTTTTGTTCATAATTATGCATTGTGTATGCGTGTAACTAAACTTTGATTACCGGTGGTAATTGGGTAGGGATACTAGAAGTTGTGAAGGAGGGTGGCAGGATTCTTGGAGGAGGATTTAATGGTGGAGTTTGGGTTGTTAGCCAACTGTTGTACAAGGGAGTTCCTTGCTGGCTGGGTGGGGTTTTAGGAAGGATTACAAAGAACATAATGAGAATGAAAATAAAAAATTGACAACAAAATGAAAAGGCCATTACAGACTTGTGTTAAAGTAGAAACAATTAGCCAATACCCCCTATTATTGCATAATTCAAAGCAGACTTAGGGGAATGGTTTCAAAGTTCAAACTCATGCTTAAGTAATATGTGGATTTTCATAGTTTGTGGGTAGGCATTAAAATTGTGATGTGTTAATTAGTAGTTTGATATATATATATATATATATATATATATATATATTTGTATTATACGTAAATGCATTACGCACTTTCTATGCAATGATTGAATGGGGAACCAAAATGCAATAGGCTGTTATGTTTGGATGGCTTAGTTGAAATTCCTAATCCTTTATCCGGCAATTTGTATTTTGAAAGGCAAAGTCGCTGCACTTGTTCTTAATAGTAGCTCTTAGGTTTGCAGCCTTTATTATGGAAAACAAATACCAAGCTAGGAGATACAAGTTGTTAAGAAAAACATTGTTTAATGTACTGTGATCACAATTGTCAAAGGCTTAAAGGTGCTAAGTCATGTTATTTTGTCTAATCTATTGTCGTAATTGAGATTTTGAAAATTGGTAATGCTAGATGTCTAAAAAGGCTTAAAGGTGGTATAAAGTTCAAACTTTCTTTTTTGCTTCATAAATGTTAAAATAAGTTTCTTTGAATAGATTAAAGTCTAAATCAAACCAGAGAAAAACACTAATCAAGAACCATAATGTATAAAATGCCATTGCTGGATTTTCCTTTGTGAAATTTTGCACTAAACTTTGTAATGGACTTCGTAATGTTACAAATTTGAGTACTACTGGTTCATTTATATATAATTCCCATTATCCAAAAAAAAAACATGGGCTATTTGACATGTACATGTGGTTTGAGTACTGTATTTTTGTAGAAAGGGACTAGCTAATACAAGCTTCTATACTATGGTTTAGAAGCTCTCATATTGCTTTTATCCCTCAATAAGTTATGTTTGAAAACTGTATTCACCATTGGCCTTATTATATTTATTCTTTTTTATCATATATGAATGTTCAAATAGCGTTGAAAACACTATGAACGTTTAGACCCCCAAATACAAATTATCAATTCAAGCTAATAATTAAACAATAAATGTGCGGAACATGAACATAAGCTAAACACAGAATTGATAAACAATCTAAACCAAATAAAATCACATCCACAACAGAAATTAAATGGCAAAGATTAAGGGAAGAGAGATGCAAACACAAGGACAACACAGCGATGTGTTATCAAAGAGGAAACCGAAGCCCTCGGCGTAAAACCTCTCCGCCACCCTTCAAGCGGTAAATAATCCACTAAAGAATGTAGTTGGGATACATGAACAGCAGAAGACCCTCCAAGCCTAATCTACCTAATGTACCTAAGCCTTCCAAGCTTCTTACTCCAGCGAGGTTACGCCGAACCTATTTCTTCTTTAGCTTACCGGATTCCGCTATAGCCCATAGCATCAACCAATAGTCATTGGTCCCTTCCTAACTGCTTCCCAAAGCACCAAAAAACCTTTTCACAGATATGGGTATGGTGAGAAAAGGATTTGAGTAAGAACCTCTCAAGGATGTAACAATGGAAGGGTGAGAGTATAGGAATTTGAAGAGTCTCTATATGAAGATTGTGGATGAATCAATCTTGTTTTTCTCTAGGGTTTCTCTCTCAAAATTCTCTCTAGAAGCTCTCTACATTTCGTGGTTATAAGGGGTATTTATACTTGGGTGAGAAAGGAATGCGAAAAGTCAGTTTTTCCCAAACAGGGCTGGCTGGTGGCTTGGCCTCGCGACTTGACTGAGTCGCGAGTTCAAGCCACGAGATAACAGAACGGCCAGGCTGGACTTTTTGTCCTGTAGTGCTCTAGCTGGCGCGACTGTTCATCTTCTCGCACGCTTCACTCGTGTGCTGCATTTGGCGGCTTGCCAGTCGCAAGTCAGTCGCGAGTCCCAACTGCGAGTCTCTGCAACCTTGCACAATCTTGAGCATTTCTTCACACTCTCTCACTCACTACCCTTACATGATTCCCACCTAAATACAGGGTTACTAATTGCTAAATTACAAACAAATTTGGTACGGAATAAAGCCAACAAGATGGTTGATTAAATTCAACCTTACAATCTCCCCCTTTGGCTATTCCGTGACAAAACCCTACAAAAAACTCTAGACTTAACGCGTGAGTTGGGAACAGTTGATCAAAACTCACTCACACTTAACTCTAGAATCTGTGAAACTCTTAAACCATAAGAACAAGTATCTCCTAAAAACACAACAACACAGTATGATCATTGTATGCAGAAAACTTGTAATGCAAATGGAGCAAGCACAATGCGATCAAGCAAAATGGAAACAAGTAATAAACCAAGACTTGACCAAAAACGAACAATCACTATAACAAGTGATCACAATGCTCATTCACAAAAAGAATGAACATCAAGACATGCAAGCTAATAAGCTCAATTGCAAAGTATCATTTGTATGTCCAACACTCAACCAATGCAACAACTCAAGATAGTTGCATTAAGGATAAAAATCCAACAAAGGGCACAATGAGTGATGTACTTAAAGAAAATGCATGACATTTAACATCAAGTACTAAAGCTACAAAGCATGGGTACATAAACCTTAAAAGCTTACAAAAGCAACAGGTACAAACCCTTAACACATACAAAATAAAATATAAAGACTGAAATATGCTAATATGAAATAAAAACAATTAAACATAGGCCTACTTGCAGAAATCTCCCCCTTTGATTCAACTATTTCTCCTTGTTTCTCCCCCTCAAAATGGCACTCCCCCTCAAGAGCTGCCCCTAAAAAATTCTCCCCCTTTTTGACCGGAATGGCCAAAGGATCACTGCTGGGTGTTGATGCTGTCAAACTTAGCTAAAAGTACGTTAAGCTGATCCTAAATTGCTGTCATCCTATCAGTATGCTCATTCTAATTCTCTCTAAGTCCATCAATCCTCTCCAAGATGATCTGAAATGCATCTGGAGGTGCAGTTGATGAAGTTGAAGCTCTGCTCCTTTTGCCTCTGCTTCTGGGTGTGGATGTCTGTCCTGCAGCCTCTGCTTCAGTTTCCATTTGATCACCTTCTTCTTGGTCACCCTCATCTACATCACCTGAAAGACGAACTTGTATCCTTGTGATGGTTAGTTTGTTTATGGCTGATAGTGGAGTCATGGGACTGATATCTTGAGGGATTGCAACACCTTTTGCTCTGAAAAGTCTCATGAGAAGGCTAGGAAAGATCAACTTGGGCCTGGAGGTGGTTCTAGTCTTATCCACAATTGTGTCAAATATGTGAGAGCTGATGTCAATGAAAGTTTTCTCCTTGAGCTCCATGAGGAAGATAGCTCTAGCATTGGTGAGTGTAGTCAGCTTCCTTATTGGATACAAGTTGAACATCATGATGGTGGTCAGACACCTCATGTCAGTAGGGAAGGCATTAGTGTTGAGACATCTCCCTTCTTTAACACCACCAATCCGAGTCTGGACAGTTTCTATAGATAGCATCCTGTCTTTGTAATTAGTGAAATCATGATCCTCTAAACCCTCAAGCTCTAGAACCTCATCAATATCATGTGCATCTATGGTGAACTCATGTCCTCTGATCCAGCAATTCAGCTTATCCTCCCTTATAACAGCATTTGCATAGAATTCCCGAATTAAAGGTTCACAAATTGGAGGTAGGTCACTCAGCAACTTATTCCATCCTCTGCCCTCAAAACAGTCTGGAATGAAAGTATCCTTCAAGTCCCCTAAATCCACAAACCTTTCCTGGATAATTGTTCCCTTCATGAAAGAATCTTTGTATCTCTCAAAATGATGAACAGACCTGAACAAATTGTGATCCATTTTCAATCTTTTGTCAGCCCTTTTAGCAGGAGCCTTCTTCTTTGTAGGTGAGGGAGCCATTTGTGAACAAGCAGAAGAGGCCACAACAAGACATAGCACAATGGATGAAATTCACACATTAGTAGTAGGTAAGAAACAAGTTGTTTTACCATCATTCAGTTGAGAGTCAGTCAATAAAAGAGAAAACATAAATCAGAACATAATAGAGTACTATATCAACAATATAATGCACAACACATTGTGACATAAAACACAATTAAACAACCAAGAGCTCTCTGGAGAACATACCCAAACACATACTACACCAAGTAATATGTCTATGAGACACATTTTCATGTGAATAAGATGGAGATTATAACCAAACCATCACAACACAACAATATAGAACCAGCCAAACTCACACACAGTGAAACACAGTAAATCTGAACAAATAGCAACATGGGTATAAGAGAT
The DNA here is from genome assembly GCA_032727855.1 of Quercus ilex subsp. ballota. NCBI lineage: Eukaryota > Viridiplantae > Streptophyta > Magnoliopsida > Fagales > Fagaceae > Quercus > Quercus ilex. The sequence goes on along the minus strand of CM064913.1, from coordinate 23,531,307 downwards.
AACAAGTAATCACAGAACATTTTTCAACCTCTGTCAAAGAAATTAAATCATGATAATAGTCATATTTAGAATACTAGACACAAGATATTACCAAAACCAAACACCAAAACTCAATAAACATTAACCCAAACCATGTTCAAATCCACATATATCTCAAAACCAAAACCACAACATACAGATCCAAGAAAATAAGGTTATAAACATGAAGAATAAAAAGAAAATGAGAAAACCCATACCTTTTTCTTGAAGATTGGTGATTGAAATGATGCAAAGATGGAGGTTTATGAGAGTGACACGGTGAGTTTGAGAGAGGTTTGAAATGGGGAAGACAATGAACAGTCACAAAAATTCAAGGGAAAAACTGAAAAATTTTAAAAACTGCCTTTAAAATGCAAAACACATGTTTTGCGCGACTGAGTCAAGTCGCCAGTCAGTCGCCAGGGTAAGCCGCGAGACACTTTGAAACCAAGATTCGTGAAAAATTTTCTAAGTGTTTTTCGCGACTGGAAGGTCTACTTGCGAGAAAGTCGCGAGGTGAGCCGCGAAAATTTCTGTGTATCCCTTGTGACTGGACCTTCCACCCGCGAATAAGTCGCCACACTAAGCCGCGAGAACCATAAAAACTCACATTTTGAAAAATATTCCAAGTATTTCTCGCGACTAGGGCATTTACCCGCCAATGAGTCGCCAATGAGTCACGAAAACCTTCTGAGTAAAGTTCGCGACTAGGGCATGCGGCTGGACCAACCCGCAACTAAGTCGCCAGAATAGGGCAACACTGTTTTTGAAATTTTGACACTTTTGTAAAAACAAAATACTTTCCAAAAACAAGTTAAAACACTCAAAAATCTTTTTGTGTTTGATCAACAAAGATTAAGCAAGTGAAAACACATTTAAACAAGTACAATCACACAAATGAATATGGCATTCATTGAACATAGACTTGTGTGTTGTGTGTGAATATCAAAAATGAGATAGTCCTTAGTTTAATGTGAAGTTTCAATGATTAATTCAATCAAGGCATACATAACTAGCACTAGATAATGTGACCCATCTCAATTATAGAAATATGCATATATGACCTCCCACATAAACTTGAGTACAAAAACTTTGAAACTTTTCATTTGGCTCCATGTTCAACATATCATTTGATCTTTATGAATCAACACATCTCATTGTAGATCGATGCCTGAAATTTTTGACATTTCACTTTGATGAGTTAGCCTTTGGCTTTTTGGGCATCATACATTTTATTTTTGGTCGCTTTCCCTTTTTCCTAGTCAAATACTAGTATGTGCGACAGGCTTTTGCAGTTCAATATCTCTTTTCATTTGGAGATTTACATTTGGTGAGCTCTTTGAGTAAAGCGATAAAATAAAAGTGGGAAGATATATAGGCACAAGTCTATGCATGTCTCAAGATCAACAAAACCATTCACTAATCATTCATGACAAAGTTGAAGATCTATTTACAACAGTCACATAGATTTCAAGATATCTTCCACAATGATATGAATGCATAGGGAACAAGTTAAGCTTATAGATGCACAAAGCCATTAGTACAAAGGTACAAGGCAAAAACATGTTTTGAGACAAAACTCAACAAAGTCAATCAAACTTTTTGGATTTTCTACTTTTTATGTGTTTTTGGATTTTTGACATAAAAACAAGAAAAGATTGATAAAAAACAATGTAAAATCATTAAAACAAAAAAAATTAACAACCAAACAATTTTCAACTCAAACAAGCAAAAAGCATACAACCAAGCATATTCACAAAGCATAGGAAGTATTAATGCATGGACATGTTGTAATACTTATGCATGAGTACCCCTCTTCATCCACACGTCACGTGCGTTTGGGGTGATATCCCTATAGGATTGGGTACGAGAGTTAGGACTTTCAAACCTTCTAGTGAAGCTCTCCAAGCAAGTGGTGAATGCACCAATCATCTTCATCATGTCCATCATACCAAGATCACCATTTCGACCTCTTGATGGCTCAACAGCCCAAGTCCTCTTGTCATTTCTTGGTCCTCTTGACCTTTGATCAGACGCGTTCTTTAATGCTTTAAGCTTATGGCAATTCGGTTTGGTATGTCCTTGCAATCCGCAATGGTGACAGAAATGATTGTTCTAGGACCCCGTTGTGATCTTCCTCTAGCTTCACGTCTGGCTTCTGATTGACTACGGAATGTATTTAACTCTCGTTGATCAGCCGCATTCTTCTTCTTTTCAACCTTAACTTTATCAGGAATAGACTCTTCTACAACCGGCTCTTTGGCCTTCACAAACTTCACTTCTTTGGTGACATTGGCCAATGAGCTACACTCTTCGGTATATCCCAACCCGGACTTGTCTAAGGCATGTTTTTGAGATGAAATAACATCATCTAGCTTCTTAGTGGAGACCCTCTCTATCTTGGCATTTGCTTGCACTACCTCTTGCTCAAGAAATCTCACTTTTGTGTAAGCCTCTAACAACTCTCCATTCAGTCTTTCTATCTCACACTTGGCCTCCTTGTGTCGCACTAGGAGACTTCGATAGTCCTCCTCTGCTTTCTTCATTTTCTTCACAGCCACCTTGGCCACCCTTGTGTATTCTCCCGACTTCTCAAGGAGTGAATTGTAGTTCTCTTGAAGACAAGCTGTGCTTTCATCTTCTTCAGCTTCTGATTCTTCAACAACTCCCATTGATTCTTTATCACTATGCTTCCCAAGCTCTTGTACAAGCAAATTCAAGGCCTCCGAACACTCAACATGAGCAATAGTCATAAAAGCGGAATAATTCCTTTCTCTGTCACAGCTTTCCTTAGAATCAGACTTGGATGAATCCGAGTCATTAAGAGTTGTGGCATACACCTTGCCCTTCGATTTCAAATAATTGGGACATTCCTTTTTGAAGTGTCCATGCCCGTTGCACTTGAAGCAAGTGATTCCTTGTGAAGATTGGTATTCCTTTCCATCTTTCTTCTTGAATTCCCTTCTCTCCTTTCCGGAGCTTTGGAATTTCCCTTTATCACCAAATTTTCCATTGTTCTTGAATTGCAAGAATTTTAAGAAATTCTTCGCCAAATATGCCACATCTTTATCAACAATATCCTCATCCGAAGAGAAGTGAGCTTCGACCCTTTCATTAATTGTCTTAAGAGCAAGAGATTTGCTCTTTCTTTGTGTGGGCAATGACAATTCATAGGTCTGAAGTGAGCCTATCAGTTCTTGAACTTTGATATCATCAAGGTCCTTGCTCTCTTCAATCGCCGTCACCTTGGCACGGAAGCTCTCCGGCAATGAACGAAGGATTTTTCTCACAACTTTAGAGTCCTCCGTTTTCTCCCCCAAATTGAACTTGCCGACGACCACTTTGTTCAACTTGCTATAGAAAGAGTCAAAGGACTCATCCTCACTCATTTTGAGCTCCTCAAACCGAGTGGTCAGCATCTGCAGCTTGGTGTCCTTCACTTTCTTTGTTCCTTCATAAGTTGTCTCCAATATTTCCCATGCCTCCTTGGCAACAATGATGTGTGAAATCCTATGAAATTCTTCTAGAGAAACACCATAGAAAATGGCATTCAAGACTTTACTGTTAGCGTTAGCTGCCGCAAGAGTTGCCTTATCCCAAGTGGATTTAGCAGCCTCTAGCCTAGTCCAACCTACTTCTACAGCATCCTAAACATTATCATCAATAGAACACAAGAATGCCCTCATTCGGACTTTCCAAAAAGCATAGTTGTTACCATCAAAAAATGGTGGAACATTTAGAGATTGAGACCGGTCCATCTCAATACGGGGTCAAGGATCGCACTAAGGTGTTTAAACCACAAAGAGTGCACCCGCTCTGATACCAATTGAATGTTCAAATAGCGTTGAGAACACTATGAACGTTTAGACCCCCAAATACAAATTACCAATTCAAGCTAATAATCAAACAATATATGTGCGGAACATGAACATAAGCTAAACACAGAATTGATAAACAATCTAAACCAAATAAAATCACATCCACAGCAAAAAATAGATGACAAAGATTAAGGGAAGAGAGATGCAAACACAAGGACAACACAACGATGTGTTATCGAAGAGGAAACCGAAGCCCTTAGTGTAAAACCTCTCTGCCACCCTCCAAGCTGTAAATAATCCACTAAAGAATGTAGTTGGGATACATGAATAGCAGAAGACCCTCCAAGCCTAATCTACCCAATGTACCTAAGCCCTCCAAGCTTCTTGCTCCAATGAGGTTATGCCGAACCTATTTCTTCTTTAGCTTACTAGATTTCGCTATAGCCCATAGCATCAACTAATAGTCATTGGTCCCTTCCTAACTGCTTCCCAAAGCACCAAAAAATCTTCTCACAGATATAGGTATGGTGAGAAAAGGATTTGGGTAAGAACCTCTCAAGGATGTAACAATGAAGAGGGTGAGAGTATAGGAATTTAAAGAGTCTCTATGTGAAGATTGTGGATGAATCAATCTTGTTTTTCTCTAGGGTTTCTCTCTTAAAATTCTCTTTGGAAGCTCTCTACATTTCGTGGGTTTAAGGGATATTTATACTTGGGTGAGAAAGGAATGCGAAGAGTCAGTTTTTCCCAAACAGGGTGGTCTGGCGGCTTGGCCTCGCGACTTAACTGAGTCACGAGTTCAAGCCGCGAGATAACAGAATGGCCAGGTTAGACTTTTTGTCTTGTAGTGCTCCAGCTGGCGCGACTGTTCATCTTCTCGCACGCTTCACTTGTGTGCTGCATTTGGCGGCTTGCCAGTCGCAAGTCAACCGCGAATCTCTGCAACCTTGCACAATCTTGAGCATTTCTTCACACTCTCTCACTACCCTTACATGATTTCCACCTAAATACAGGGTTACTAATTGCTAAATTACAAGTAAATTTGGCACGGAATAAAGCCAACAAGATGGTTGATTAAATTCAACCTTACAATATATGTCATATCATGTAATGTTTGCATCTATAAGATGTTTATTTATTTATTTTGTTTTTATCATGATTATTTCAACATATAGGGAATGGGAGGATGGATGTAAGCAAGGGTAAGCAGGAAAATGAAAAGAAAACCAAGAATTGAAAATGAAGGAGAAGACAAAAGTTATTTCAACTTTGCTGTGTGGAGTCTATGGAAGAGCAGAAATTCATACGTCTTCAACAGGAAAAATCCAAATCCAAATCTGCCTATGGAGATCTACAGCCAAACATTGGAGTTTATGTGTTGTGTGACTTCACCACGAAATACAGTCCTCAAAACTAGCAAAGGAATTCGTTGGGAGAAACCTCCATCAGGGTGGAAGAAGTTGAACACTGATGGATCGTCTATAGGCTGTATGGAGCGGGTTGCATGTGGAGGTGTAATTAGGGATGAGCATGGAAATTGGGTTGCGGGATTCATAAGACACGTTGGAGCAACTAACAGCTTTGCTGCTGAACTTTGGGGGCTTAGGGATGGTCTTATATTTTGTTGTAGCTTGAATATGCCCTGCCTTATTTGTCTCAACAATTTGTCCAACAACATAGTCTTGTCCAACCAAATGACTACAAAAGACAGATTCCTACATTTTACATTTTAACAAATTTACGTCAATGACATGTTTATCTTATTATTTCAAGTAGTGAGGTGTTCATTCAATATATTTATATATAACTAATTCTCCCACATAGTCAAGTAGGCTTTGTTATATGGGAAGGAAACATTTCCTTCTTTTTTTCCTTCTTAAGGGAAGGGGGGGGGGGGGGGGGGGGGGAATGCAAGATTAGCTTATAAATTCCGGTTACAATTCTAACACACATTCATTGCTTCCCTCAAGCACAAGAGATGGATAAAGCGTGACCAGATTTCCTATGAAAAAGAAAACCAAACCTTACTGAAATTGTGTAACTTCTTAAATTACTATCTATCAAATGGCTAAGTTGCATATCACATGGATGAGCTTTACCAAATTTCCTAAGAAAATATCATTGAGTTTGTGGAGTTCTTAGTATTATAAATTACCTGCCTATCACATAAATTTGAGTCATGTTGGTCAGTGGGGCCAATTGAAACACAAATTTCAAATCTGCTTGGACATATATATTGTCAATGCATGGTGATACGGCCACCTCTTATTCGTTATCATATAAGTACCAAGAATAAATGAGGGCACATTTCCTTGCTCCCCCTTCCTTTATGGCACCCTTTGTTTTGTCATATGAAAAAGAGGATATATTTGCATGGTAAACATTCCATTAGCTTGCTAGCATGAAATTTTGTTTCAAATTTTTTACAGGGAGATGCTATAAATTGTAATAAAGTCTTTGTACTATATCTGTCATCTAATTCTTTGATATACTTTCGCAGCAATATACTGCTTTCCATGAACATGTTGCTTCTCATGAAATGGAGCAACTTGGTAATTATCTAGGAAAAGAAAATGCACAGTGATTATTATTGGTAGGTTGAAAAGTACTTTAAAACTCAAACCCAAAGATTCATAACTAAGTGAAATTATCTACCAGCTGTGAAACTTGTTCAGCATTACTATGTTCTTCAAGAGAATTAATGCTAACTGAGGAATTGGCCTATAACATGTGCAAAGAATAATTGTCACATAAACTTAAAATAAATTTATAGACATATAGATTCATATATTATAGTGCAATGTAGCATATCTTACTTTATTTAGGCGTCCGAGTGATTGAACTTGTCTTGACTCACATGCCTCTTTTCTTTTCTTTTTTCGAGATTTAGGATTTCTTAGCTGTTCTAACACACCTTTCAACCTTGATTTTGAATGTCCAACAGTAGGTTTTGTTTTAATCCCATGTATATCTTGAAAAGTTATGTCCTCATGGGATTGGCATCCATTATCACCTTGTAAAACATCCCCAAGAACAACTTCATCATGGACCTTTGTCTGATCCTCCATGCTAAGGGAATATCTTTTTTTCCTCATTTCTTGCAAATCCTTCAATAATGTGTCAGATCATCTTTTGGCATAATCATACATTATCTTAGACTCTGCTGCAAGTATGGTAACTTCACGAAAATTGTGACATAAATGAGAGTAACGCTTTCCCAATGACTCTTGACTATTACCTTTAATATCAACACCATGATAGTTCTTGATAGAACCAATCATTGCATCTTTTGTCCATCTTTTCAATATATAATGAGTTGGAAGTATCTTAATGCATTTTTTTTTGTCAAGAATCTTCTAAAAGCATGGACACAAAGAATTCCTACAAAGCTGAACTTCATGCAACTGCACTGAACATTAGTTGTTGAGGCTTCATATTTAACCAGGTGCTCTTTAGTTTTTTGCCTATATTTAACTTTGTATTCAATGATAGTATCAGATTTACTAACCTTGAAAATTTTACAATCCCCCATCTTCATATATTCATCTTGAAACATTTTGAACATTTTTGGGGTGTACAACTTTATAGCATGTCTCAACATCTCTACATCAAGTTGTAAAACTGGTGTTGTCTGCCTTATTTTGAACTCAGCTTGTAGTTCTTAACGTCTCCTATTAGCCAAGACTCTAGAATAATGTCCCAAAAATGGCAAAAGATTATATTTCGATTTCAACTATTTCTTCAATACATTGTTCATTGACTCACTACGTTGAGTGCTTTTCATAACAGCAGTAAACATATGTCAACCATATACCATGGCCCCTTTTTCTTTTAAATCAAATATCCCACACAACCATTTGTTATTAGTAAGATTATATTTCTCAAGAATATTATTCCATGCAACTAGCCATTCATCTTCATCTTCATAATCATACATGCAATTGCTCAAATCAGTTACAAATTGCTTTGATGAATGAAATACATGACTTAGTTTCTTAGTAGCATTTTGATAAATATGTCATACACATAAACGATGATTCAATTCAACAAAAACCTCTGCTATTGCCTTAGCCATTGCGGCAAACTGATCTGTAAGTATAGTTTTTGGCTGCTTCCCTGACATTGCACTCAAAAAAGTTTTAAACAACCACTTAAATGACTCTATGGTTTCATCATAAAGTAAAGCTGCACCAAAGATGATTGTTTGTTTGTGATGATTAACCCCGATGAATGGAGCAAAGGGTCGATCATATTGATTTGTCCTATAAGTTGTATCAAAACACATAACATCTCCAAAGTGGCCATAATCAACTATCGATCTAGCATCAGCCCAAAATATGTTCAATATTAGACCATCATCATCAACTTGTACTGAATAAAAGTAAGATGGATCTTCAAATTGCATATTATGAAAGTATTCCATCACAGCACGAGCATCACCTTTCTTCAAAGCCTTTCTCCTTTCACGATGTACATGATTTTTATAGTCATAATCCAAAAAACCAAGATTTTCATGACCACCAACTTGCATGCTCAATAAATCTATAGTTTGTTTTATTGGTATTCAAAACTTCTTTGCATCATTTTTTGCAATAGCTTTTTGAGCAGGTGCAATCTTTCTTTTTAATCTTAACATATGTTTCATTGGTGATGGAGCAAACTCATGATTATGTTGTTCATGAAAATAAACAACTTCTAACATACCATCTTTTTGAAGTTGACATGTCATTTGTGCTAAATAACCTACTCGTGAGATTGGGTGATGAAAATGTAGCTGTTCTTGGCATTTGTCAACACCTCGTTCACCCTCTTTTGAGCAACAAAATGTTCTCCTTATGACTTCCCATTTTCCGTACACTGAAGCCAATTTGGTGGGCATAATCTTGGTAAAATTCATATGAACTATCATCACAATCAAATTTCATGCCAATTTTTGGAGCATCTATTGCAGTGCTTGATTTTTTTGGGCTTCCATGAGTAGATACTACTTGAGCCTCCTTTTGAATAATAATAAAAAAGTAAACAGTTTAGAAAAATAAATTTGCATGTGAAAAAAAAAAATGTAAACCAACTTAGAAAAAAGCCACAAGCTACCTAGCATACCCATTTAGCCAACACAAACCAATTTAGCAGAGGAAAATGCTGTAGATACACAATAAGGCCCAAAGAGGCACACCCAGTAGATGACAAGAAAAAAAGAGTATCAAATCATAACCAATTTAACAGCATAGTGATGGGAATATATATGAAATTCTCAGACCTGTGAGATGCAAAAATAGAGAAAATATACGCCATTAAAAAATTGTAACAATATTATTTCGGGTTGGTTAATAATCCGAATCAAACACAATTAGGCTCCACAAAGCTCACACATAGACTATCCAACTAAACCAAGAAACTAAAAGGGAAACCAAAACAAAGCTACAACTTATGTTTCCTCCACATCTAATTGCTTTACAACTTTTGTTTCCTTGGAAATGGCTTTCTTCACATTCATCCATTTTGCATGAATTAAAGGGTCATCAAGAGTGTTTAGGTGTCTGAAATCACAAAAGAAGTTCAAAAGCTTTACTAAATGAACTTATGCAAAACAACATATCAATGACATAATTAAAATTGCAAAATAGTATGACTAATAAATATCAAAATTCATTTGTTGATATGGTTTTCTTTTATATCAACCCCATATAAATTTTACTCAGAATTTAACAATGATGGTTAGGAAGAAATTATCATGTCCCACCTAAAAACTAATAGGAAAAATTAAATAGAGATGGTACAATATATAAGTTTTAGGCATAATTCCACCAGAATTTGAAGCTACAAAACTTAACTAAGATCAAGCAAGCTCCAATATTCAAACTTTGAAAATCAATCACAAACAATGAACAACAATAGAAATAACAAACCAATGCATAAAAATCTCAAATCAGCTAATGGAAAACAAACCTTGAAAAAGATTGAGCAGTCGTCTCTATTTTTGTTATAGAGATTATTGCGAAAGGAATCATCTTTGTGTTTGTCATAGAGATCACCATCGAAAGAATCATCTTTGTCTTCATCATAGAGATAACTGCGAAAATAATCATCTTCATCACTGAGATTGCCACAAAAAGAAGAGTATGGAGAGGTGGTTCTCGGCAATGACAAGTTGGGTGGGGGATGGGGAAGGCAGAGAGAGAGAAGGGGAAAGGGAGTGGGAATGGTAGAATGAGAGAGGTTTGGAGGGAGTGGCACCAACTGAGAGGGAAGTGATTGGATAGGTGGAATGGCGAAGAGTGGTGGATGGGTGGGACTATCGGAAACAATGGAAAGATCAGGGGGGACAGGAGGAGGGAGCGTTGGTTAAGTGCAGCTGAGATCAATTGAAGAGAGAAAGGGAAAAGAACGAAAGAGAGAGATGGAGAAGGGATTTGAGCTGTATAAGGCTAAAGGAAGGAGACAGAAAGAGTGTGAGTGACTGGTCTGGTCTAGTCTGGTTTAGGGATTAAGCATTTTCATTTCGGTTATGGTGGGAAATAATTGTTCTTTTGATAAAAAAGAGAGGGAAATGGTGGTGAGAAATAATTAATTATTTTCTTAATAAAAAAAGATATGGAAAAGTGGTTAACATTTGAGTTAACGGGAGTTATCTCTTGAATTTGAGTTTTAGCTGGGTTGGACAGGTGTCACTCTCTGATATTGACACGTTGTAGTTTGGAGAGACTTCCTCCAATTTAAATTGTAGAGAAACTTTCTCCTATTTTCTCCTGATAGGGCGTCGGTGCATGCTCTTCAACGGGCATGGTTGCTATTGTCTCTGGGCATAAGAATGGGTGCCCAATTGGGAAAAGGCTAACAAAAAATATATTTCTTTTTTAAAACATCGAAAATTTCAAAATGTTGGTCAAATTTCCTAAAAAAAAATAAAAATAAAATAAAAATACTGCGTTGGGCTTTTATCCTACTTCTAGAAACAATTAATATGGTACACCCTGGCACTATTCTATTAAGTTAATATAAGTATTACCTATCAAACATTCATGATTCTTTCTTCTCCAAAAAAAAAAAAAAAACATTCATGATTCTTAAAAAAAAAAAAAAAAAAAAAACTATTAACATTTATAAAATAAAAATGTATTACATACGAAGTATTAATTAATATGTAAAAGTTATACATTTAATGCATCATGTTAAATATATTATTAGCATCGCGATGTGTTATACCATGTTGTATATGCTAGAGTAGATGTAGAAGAGGAAACATAGAATAGGAATAGTGAGAACACGAAGATTACGTGGTTCAACCCTGTTGGCCTACATCTTTATTGTATAAGAGTGTAGTACAATAACCTGTGTTACAATGAACCCTCACATGTGTATATATTGGTGACTAAACCCTAGACTACTAGTACAAGTAGGAGTGGGCTTGGACTTATTAAATTGGGCTAATATGTCTAATATATCTCTAACACCCCCCTCAAACTCAAGGCGAAAGCTCGATGAAGGCTTGAGGTTGGATAAGTATGGCTTAGGCTTGCCATACCTATTCACCTAGAGCTTGCAAAAAAACTTTCATACGAACTTTCCAGTACGCATAATTAGTTCCATCAAATAAAGGAGGAATCAAAAGAGATTGTCCACGATCCATGACAACGGGGGTCAAGGATCACACTCAGGAAATTAATCCAATCAGAGTGTACCCGCTCTGATACCACTTGTTGGGAAATTTAGATCTCGGTTAATAGATTTAACAAGTTTTAAACCCAAGTTGTTAATTAGATTTATTATGAATAAAACTTGTTAAAACAAACAAACATCAATATCATGTCAAAATCATGCAGCGAAAAAATAAATAAGACAAGATATGATGACCCAGGAAAACCAATGAAACAACTTGTTTCACAGTAAAAAACCTGGAGGGAAACCTTCCTGAAAAACAATCCACTATAGTAAAGAGAAGTTTCAGATCTAGTACAAAACCTTTGTCCCTAGACTCTACAATCCCCATAAATGAACTCACAGCATAAACCTTCTACCGCTTCAGAACCTCTAAACTTTTCAATATATGAACGCCACCCTTTTTGTTGTACGGATCCCAGTACGTGACTAACTCCTTTGTATGAATCCCAGTACATGACTCACTCACTAATTTAAGGAAGAAGAATGTTGGCTGCAAAGTTCTTCACTTCATCAACAATGAAGATCAAGAAGTACTTGGTTACAAAACCCTAAGGCGCAAAAGACGCAGTAGCTTCTTTCAGAGAGAATAAGGCATCGGTCACATTTTGCATAAGTTCTCCTTGTATTCTCTTATGTGATGGCCTCTAAAATAAGCCTTATATAGGTCTAAGATTGTGAGAAAAGAAACCCTACACAAATACAAAGTTTGGCCCAAAAATCAGATCTGAAAATTCTGATTTCCGTAACCTCGATAGATAGCAGGTGTCGAGGAGGTATCGAGATTTAAACTTCGACAGATACAGCTATCGAGGAGGTGTCGAGAAGGTGTTGAGGGGACAGAAGCTTTCTCGATTGATCCACCAGCTGTCGAGAAGGTGTCGAGATTGCGATAACAATCAACTGAAGAGCTCGATAGATAGCTAGGTATCGAGCAACTGTCGAGCTATCAATCCGTAGGTGTCGAGCTATCTGTCCAGCTTTACTGAACAGCTTTTCTTTACTTGTTTCTTGGTCCAATCTTCATGGCTTTAATACTAGACTTGAATAACATGTTTCTTGAAGTATTAAACACATCCTAGATCTATCCAATTACAAGTAAAGTGCATTTTGTTAAAGGATTAGCCAATTACATAAAAGAATGACATATGTTCTTAGCAAGTGAACCGCATATGTCCTAACATTAAATATATTATTAGCATCACGATGTGTTATACTATATTGTATATGTTAGAGTGGATATAAAAAGGGAAGCATAAAATAGGAACAGTGAGAACACAAAGGATACATGGTTCAGCCTTGTCGGCCTACATCCACGGAGGAATCCCTTAAGAGCTACATCTTTATTGTATAAGAGCGTAGTACAATAATTTGTGTTACAATGAACCCTAACTTATGTATATATAGGCGACTAAACTCTAAACTACTAGTACAAGTAGGAATGGGCTTAGGCCTATTACATTGGACTTGATAGGCCACAAACTGAATGACCCCTTGTGATTAAACCAATTAATTAATTAGCCAAGTTATTAATTAATCAATTTAACATGCAAATACGTGGAAGCACAAACAAATCACCAAATAACTAAATATGCAGCGAAAATTAAATGACATGGTGATTTGTTTACGAATCGGCAAACCCTTACGGCAAAAACCCCACCGGGTGATTTTCAGGTCACCACTCCTGAAACTCCACTATTATCAAATCAAGCGGTTACAAGTAAAGGAATCCCAAATACCTTATCAACCTACAGTTGAACCCTTACCCCAATACCCAATTGGACTTGATTTGTAGTGACAGTTCCCCCTTTTGATGCACGGCTCCCAAGTACATGACTAACCAATGCGCGGATCCCAGTACGTGACTTCAAACACCAACTTAGAAAGAGAGGTTGGTTGCAAATTTTTTCAGTTCATCCTACACGATGAAGATCAGGAATATGCTTGGTTACAAAACCCTTTGGTGCAAATACACAGCAACTTCTTCAGAGAAGATGAACTAGGTCAAGAACTTCATCTTTGATCACAAATTGCTTGAACAGAGTTTGCTCAATGCTTGTGCAACTTGTGTTCTCTTTGACGGCTCTTAAAATAGTCCTTTTATATGTCTAGGGTTAGGAGAAAAGAAGATCCAAAGACATATTCACAGATCCCAAGAAATCAGATCAAAATTCTGATTTTCTTAATTCTCGACAGATAGCAGGTGTCGATGAGCTATCGAGAAGGTGTCGAGGTTTAATGATTTTGCACTTCAGCCTGTTTTTCTTGGACAGACTTGATGACTTCAACACTTGATCTTGAAACCTTGTTTCTTGAAGTATTAAAAACACCTAGAACTACCCAATTACAAGTAGAGTGCCTTTTGTCAAAAGGATTAGTCAATTTACATAAATAAGTGACATATGTTCTTAACAAGTGAAAACACATATGTCCTAACAGGACCAATATGTCTAATATATCTCTAACACATTAGTAACTTTGATGAATCAGCATAGAGTTCATAAAAAATAATGAAAAAAAGAGAACAACCAGGGCAGAGCTATAGTAAGGCTTTAAATATTTAGCTACAAAAATAAAAATTGGCCTCTCCAAATGTTTGAGTTAGTTCAATGATACTCTTAAAAACCAGTAGAATTTGTCAATTGGTCTATTAATTATAAAGATAAGACAGTTTTTGTTTTCTCAAATTCGTTTTTTGTACATGTTTAATGATAAAGGTAATTCTGGAAGAGGAGAAACTCGTTCACATATGAGGAAGCTAATAGTCCCAATGAACACATCAGCTCCGCTTGTGCATTCAAAGAGAAAAAAACGACGATATCGTAGGCTGACGACTCCACCTCAACACCCAATGACATCTATGTGAGACGACGGAAACGCTTAGAAGGGATAAGAGGCCGATAGAAGGAATCTAAAGGGGAGGAAGAAGCCTATGACAGGTCTAGCATGGCCTTACTTGGCATCCACGAATGTATATATAAGGAAATATCTTGTGCCCCATAGTTAACCCTAATCAAGAGGATCCCTACAAGGAAAGGATCCCACAGGAAACGGCTTATTAATGAGGATCTTCCTTACAAGAAAAGACCATCTCCACCAAGAAACGAATGTCAGCTCTACACTACTATAAAAACCCCCAAACCCTCACAAACCAAGGTTCGCATAATTTACCCTAGCTCTAACACTCTAGGGTTATGAAAGTTCTCTAACTTAACCTTCGGAGGGTATTTAGCTGGTACCACACCGGTACTCTCTGTAAGGTCTTCTTTTTCTTTGTTGCGCATGTGTTGTCTCAATCACGTGAGAACCGTGTGACTTATTGACAATTTTTGGCATCATCAGTTGATGCCTCTGTGGGGAAGGAGTAAGCCATACTACTGCTTCCCAGACCAAGAGTTGCATGGTACTTACTCGCTCGATGGCGACCACCAACAATAATCAAAGAGATGAACTACATACCACCACCTCGAGAGACAAGTTCAGACTCTCGCCGTGGTGGTAGAACGCCTCACCAAGCAAAACCATGACCTAGAGGAACAACTACGCCAAAAGAACGCAAGGCTTAACACTCAAGAGGAGGACCAATAAGGTATTAATGCTGAGAGAAAGGACCAAGAAAGGCCAGAGGGCAGCAAGACCCCAAGCAGACAAGAGCGACATACAAGCCGTCCATCCGCCGCAGATACAGCCCCACCATACATGGTCGTAGAGATCCAAATAATGAAGGAATGGATGGACTTCATAATAAACACCTTCAGAGGACAAGTGTCGAGCGATCTTGATGAATTGGTCCATTGGACGAATTCACCATTCACTGCATCCGTCACTTCATTCCCCCTTCCACTGTAGTTCCACATGCCGCAAGTAGAGGCCTACAACGGATCTAAGGAACCTTTAAATCACCTAGAGTCTTTCAAAACCTTGATGAACTTGCAAGGGGTGGCAGATGAGATCATGTGCCGGGCCTTTCCAACTACATTGAAGGGTACCACAAGGGTATGGTTCAGCAAGTTGACGCCAAACTCTATTGGCACCTTCAAGGAGTTGAGAGCACAGTTTGCCTCGTACTTTATCGGGGGGCACAGGTATAAAAAGTTCACTGCATGCCTGATGAACATCAAACAACGGGAGGATGAGACGCTGAGGTCTTACATAACTCACTTTAACAAGGAGGCCTTCTTGATTGACGAAGCTGACTACAAGATACTCGTGGCTGCATTCACCAATGGGTTACGGAAAAGCAAGTTCCTATTTTCTCTATACAAAAATGACCTAAAGACTATGTCGGATGTACTTTACAGGGCTACTAAGTACATAAACGCGGAAGACGCGCTGCTGGCCCGGGAAGAAGCCTAACAACAAGGACTAGAAACCGACAGGAGAATAAGCATTCCAAACCCCCCATTGGGAGGTTCGTAAGCTTCACCCCGCTAAATGCCCTAATCAATCAAGTCTTGATGCAGATCAAGGACAAAGGAGCCTTGACATTTCCTAGCAAGCTGAAGGGACCCTAGTAAGAGGTCTAGAGATAAGTACTATCGTTTTAATTGTGATCACGATCATGATACGTCTGACTGCTACGACTTGAAATAGCAAATAGAAGCTCTTATAAAACAAGGAAAGTTGCAGAGGTTCATCAACAAGGAAAGGGCGGACATGCAGCAAGAATAGGTCTCCCGAAGGGAGAATAAGCGTCCTAGGCCACCCCTCGGAGACATAAGAATGATTGTGGGAGGCACTATAGCTTCTAGCTCATCTAAAAAAGCTCGTAAGACTTACCTCAGGATGGTTCAAAACGTCCAGTTGATGGGCTTCGTCCCAAAGATGGTGCGGGTCGATAACCCCATGATTGGATTCTTAGAGGAAGATGCTTGACGTCTCCACCACCCACATGACGATGCGCTCGTTGTTAGCATACGGGTGGGGGACTACAACATCCATCAGGTCTTAGTTGACAATGGGAGCTCTGCTAACATCCTCTACTACCCGCCGTTCCAGCAGATGAGGATCAAAAGAGAGTGGCTCATACCGACCAATGCACCACTCGTCGGGTTCGGAGGGACAAGAGTATGCCCCCTCGATTCGGTCACATTACCCGTGACGGTCGGTGACTATCCTTAGCAAATTACTAAGGTTGTCACATTCCTTGTTGTCGACTGCTCATCTGCTTACAATGCCATCCTGAGTTGACCTACCCTCAACTTGTGGAAGGCCATAACTTCGACCTACCACCTGATGATCAAATTCCCCACCAAGTATGGAGTATGAGAAGTACGCGGGGACCAAATGGCTGCACGCGAGTGCTACATAGTAATGTTGGAGATGGACGACCATCTACAGGCCATGAACATAGAAAAACCGTAGACAGTTGTGGAGCCCGTTGAAGGACTTGAAGAGATACTTCTCGATAACTCTAGGCCCGACTGAATGACTAGGATCGGCACCCTCGCCAGTTCGCCGGTCCGCCAAGCACTCATAACATTTCTCAAGGAGAACTAGGATGTCTTTACCTGGAGCCATGAAGACATGCTAGGGATCGATCCTTCAGTAATGGTGCACAAGTTGAATGTGTCATCCTCTTTTCCCCCTATCCGTCAGAAGTAGCGAGAGTAGGACAAAGCTATAGCAAAAGAAGTCTGCAAGCTGTAAGATACAGACATCATTAGAGAAGTGTACTACCCCGACTGGTTGGCCAATGTAGTCCGAATTGTTTCGTCGTCAATGTGTTACACTTTTAGCGACGAACTATTTTCATCGTTGTAGCTGAATTTCGTTCCGCACCCTACTTTTCCCTTTGGCGCACTACTTTTTGCAAGAATAATAGCAACAAAATTTGAACTTTGTCCCCAAATGTTTTTCTTTTTATATAAATGGTGACGGATTTATTCATCACCAAAGTGATACAATTTTAGCGACAAAATGTTGTCTCCCATTGCTGAATTTAGTTTTGTGCCTCACTTTTCCTTTTGGTGCCCTACTTTTAGCGAGACTAATAGCGACGAAGATATAATTTCATCACCAAATGTTTATATATATATATATATATATATATATATATATATATATATAAATATATAAATGGCGACGAAAGCTGAATTTCATTGCTATACATGAGTTTTTGGCGACGAAAAAAATTGTCATTAATATTCATCGTTGAAGATACATTTTGTTGTAGTACTGGTGATAGTGAAAGCTTCAAGCATGAAGCAAGTGGCTATAATGAGACTGCTTGCTAAGGTTTATATAAACTAAGGTGCATTTGTACTTTTGTAGTGTTGAAGATTTGAACTTTGAAGCACCAGGCATGACAGTAGTTTGGTGGCAAAATGAAAATTTCATGAGGAAAAGAAATAATTATATATATATATATATATATATATTAATAACTTCCTTTTTCCACGCTTATTTTGTGTTTATATATTAATTACTTTTTGTTTTGTCTTGGGGGACAAATATAAAAATTCAATGAGCAAGAGAATAAGGTTATGTTTTGGACAGTGGATGTAAACGTAAATATGTTATAGCTCCATAAATAGCTAATAGTCGTTGAGCTTGGTAACATGAGCTTGTAATCGAGTTGGGGCATTAAAGTGGTTGAGTACTGTATGTTATGATTGGCTAGGGTGGATGTGGTTAGTAGTTTTGTCCAAGTTGGAGTCAACTTTAGCTTGCCCTCTTACCCTTAGGTTAAAGGGCATCCCCCACCCACATCGGACGGGTAGCAATTACAAAAAAAAAAAAAAAAAATGCTAATAGTCCACTTTCGGGCCATATGTAAATGTAAATATATACCTTTATTGCCAAATTGATAATGATTTGCCTTTAAAATGTAGAAAGCATAAATTATTTAATTTTTCTTTTTGTTTTGGTTCTTGGAAATATTATTACATCTAGGACGTGCAAGGCCGACACTATTACTGGGCCAATTAGGCAATTGCTTAAGGTGCCCCAGTTTTACTCAATAATGATATTTCTGTATCAATAAGAGTATTAATTAGACCGCAAATATTAGCCAAAAGATAAAAAATAAATAAATGAGTAATGCTATGGACAAAACAAATTGTCATAATAATTTCACTACATTCCTAAATTAATACTCCAAGTCTCCAACTCACACATGGGCCCCGTCGGCATCTAGCCAATACTACCAAAAAAAAAAGGTATAATAATAATATGAGCCATGTTAATAGCCTGCTGCCTAGTACAAAAGCAAGATAGACGCAAATAAAAAAATAAAAAAATAAAAAAAAACTGAAAAGTGAATAAAGAAGTGGCACCACCAGAATGTAAGTAACACGGTTTGATGAAAGTGGGCTGAAAAGTTGAAAGGTGGGGATGTCACAAGCTAAAAAGAGGGAGTTTAAAAAGCAACGGAACAAATAAAAAGATCAAAACACTGAATAGTGGGTCACGGCTGAACATGAAATTAGGAGTTGTGGAGGAAAAACTAACGAAACCTGCTCCATGAACTGATCAGCCGAGAGAAAAATAAGGGAACAGTTTCTTTGGACTCTCTCTATAAATAGAGAAGAGGCACGCACAAAAAAAAGGGAGAAGCGAGAGATACACAAAAAAGAAAAGAAAAGAGAAGCATGCAACAGCAAAACACACAGAGGAAAAAAAGATAAAGAAGAGAGACACATACAGAAATAGAGAGCAACAAGTAAAGGAGGAATACACAGCATTAAGTGGGGATTTTATCAGTCCATTTCTTCTTTAAATCTCTCCCTCTTCCTCTTTTTTTAAATCTGAATTTTTGTTTGGTAAAACAAATAGGGTTGGGTTTCATGAGGAGTTCCTAACTTTATACATGAAGCTTTATACAAGAGTTCCTGACTCTCAAATCCTATTTGAAAACCACCAAATAAAAATTCTCTCAAGTTTTGGTGCAATGTTTTCTCAAATGGAGTCCTCGACTCTATACAAAAGTAATAGAGTCCTCGACTCTACCCCATCAATAGAGTCCTTGACTCTACAAAAATAATGGAGTCCGTGACTATACCCCATCAATAGAGTCATTGACTCTACCCCATCATTGGAGTCCTTAACTCTACCCCACCAATAGAGTCCTTGACTCTACCCCATCAATGGAGTCCTTGACTCTACCAAATTAATTGGAGTCCTTGACTCTACCCCATCAATGGAGTCCTTAACTCTATCCCATCAATGTAGTCCTTAACTCTACCAAATTAATTGGAGTCCTTGACTCTATCCCATTTATGGAGTCCTTGACTCTACTAAATTAATGGAGTCCTCAACTCCCTTGAATAAAATGAGAATTTTAATTCCTTTAAATTCCAATATGATTAATTCTTTGGAATTCGTAATCTCTTAATCAAAATTGGAATTAATAATTCTCAAAATAAAATGACCATTTTCTAATTCCCAATGTTCATAAAAAAAAAAAAAAATTGCTTCAAAGGAGTTTTCTTTCCCTTAATTAAATTGGAAACCTCAATCAAAATATCATTAAAATTCCTACGAAGAAGCAAAGGGAAAATTGCTTGGAACTTTAACTTCTCAAAAAGAGAATCCTTGATTCAATTTTCACAAAAACATGGTTCTTGACTTATCCTTGAGAGTAAAACCAATTATCTCACCTAAAAGCAAAATTAAGTTGATGCTTAATTAAATACAAAGTATTTGACTTAAAAGTCCATCATTTAAATTGGGCAAAATCAATTTGAGGATTTTGAATCTAAAACCTCAAATTAAGAACTACGAATTGGCTTGATCCCCGCCAAGGGTACGTAGGCAACCTAGATAAATTATTAGGTGCAGCCACAAATAAATAAAAACACATATCCCCTTAAACATAAAAATAAATAAACTTATGTACAAAGATGACATGGTTGGAATCAAAGGGTCTTCCCTTGAAACAAGGGATTGTAATTAAGAGATACATTATCTTGAATGGGCACTACTCACATCAATAAAACTCATACGCCAAAAGGCTTAAGAGTGAAATTACGTTTGACAAATTTGGCTAATTTGACAATGTTTGTTAAACATAATTTAACAATATTTGTTAAACATAATTTGACAACGTTTGTTAAACATAAGTTGACAATTATTGGTAAACATTGGTTAACAATTTTCGTCAACATGATTTTTGGCACGCCCAGCGGGACACATTCTCCTTTTCATCTCCAACTATGTTTCTTATACATCAATTCTTGTGTTGTAAATAGGTCTACCAATGGCTCCCCAAGTGACTGTTTACTTTCATAAGCTTCCCACAACTGCACAAGGAGAAAATGGTTGTCGCATGACATTCACCCTTGGTCCCCCTTCCATCAAGCTAGAGGTACCAAATGATGAACATGTGACCAAAATCCAAGTTTCGTCAACTTCAACGACTTTGAAGAAGAGGAGAGCAAGGAAAGGTGCTAAAGCTAAGAAGTCCCAAACTGAAGGTTCTAATGTGAATGACCCTAACACCATGGTCCCAAGGCTTCTCCCCATTCAAATAATGATTGGCTCCATCCCAATCACATTGGGAACAACCGAGTCAGTAATGATGACTTCAATTGAAGAAAGGGAAGCTAGTCATCCTGAAACCCCGAAGGTTAGGGTCACTAAGAAATTTGTCAAGATTTTAAAGAAGGAATCACTAAAGCAAAAGGTGACTCCTCGACCAAAGGCAATGCAGCCTCACATTCTTGAATTAACTTCACCAAAGAGTGATCCTGTTATCAAGGGAAAAGAAGTAGACATGGACATTGATGCCTCCATTGAAACATTGCCACCGACCAAGCAAGGTCCTAGAAAAAGTGTAAAGAGAGAAGAAAGCCAAACTTCTGAATTATTTGATCACTTTCCGTTAATGGCTCTTTGTGCTAAACAATCAAAAAGGGCCAAGTCAAACTTGGAGGTTCAAAAATGGGCATTCTTCTCAGGCTATTTGTTGGCAAAAGAAGAAAATTTTGGATTAGGGACAAGTTCAAAGCACAAAAATGTGACAGAGATTTGTGAGGAGGTTAATAAGTCACCAAGGCCTTACTCAGGTCCTATCACATGCTCTAGGGCCCGTGCCATGTCCCAATTCATCATTGATGATTCTTCAATCTCCACCACTTCTTCCGATACTATGGAAATGCAAAGTGATTTTCATAGTCCACTATATGGAGATTTAGAGTCTATTTTTCAAGAAGAAGACTTTCCAGGAATTCTAATAAATCAATTTGGCAAAGTGTTAAAGATCTCAAATGAAAGTGATTTTGAAGACATGCCGGTTCTAGTAACTAGCACCACAAATTTAGAAGAGCAACTTCAAGAGTTGCAAAGTAAACTCATTGAAAAAGATGCCGAAATAGCAGCCTTGGTAGCCCGAGTAGCGTCTCAAGCAAGTACATCAGCTAGAACTCAAGTCCTACAGTCGAAGAAGGGCACACATCATCTAGTTCTATAACATAAGATGAATTAAAGACACTCATTGCTGAGGGAATCAAGGAATTTCAGGCATCTATAAATTTACCCATTCATGGGTGTCGAAAGCCTTATCCAGCTTATTATGATACTGTTCCATTCCCAATCGGTTATCAAAAACCAAACTTTGAGAAATTTGATGGTTTGACTGTTTCCCCTCAAGAACATTTGGCACATTTCTATTCGGCTTGTGGAGAATCTACTTTGTCAGATGCCTTGTTGATAAGACAATTCATCCAATCTCTCAAGGGTTCTGCATTTACTTGGTACACCCAATTACAACCAGGGTCAATCCATACGTGGGACGATTTACAAAGGGCTTTTCTTGCCCAATTTGTGAGTTCAAAGAAGAATCAATCATTGATTTAGCAGATGCTCGACAAAAGTCAAATGAAAGTGTCAATGAATTCATTACAAGATGGAGAAGCCTAAATCTCCAATGCTCTGAAAAGTTGACTGAACAATCTACAGTACAAATGTGTTCAAACAATCTCTTACCAGAGATTGCCACTTTCATAGGGACCACAGAACCTCAAAGTTTTGATGCATTGGTCTCTAAAGCAAGCAATGTTGAAAGAAAAATTGCCCTACAAAAGAGTACCACGCAAAAGGGGGCATAATTTAGAAGAAAAAAATACAGAAGGAAAAAAACCCCGAAATAATGGAGAAGTAATGGTTACCTTTGTCAATAATGGAAGGCAAAATGGGAAAGGTAAGGAAGGCTTGAAAAAGCTCACTCTTGAAGAGAAAAAGAAAACAAAATACTCATTCCATGATGATGATGTGGAAGGGATTTTTAATGAGTTGATGAAAGAAAAAGCAATACAACTCCCTGAGTCTAAAAGACCTTCTGAAGTTGATAAGGTAGATGACCCTAAATATTGCCGCTACCATTGAATCATTAGCCATCCTCTATCAAAATGCTATATCTTGAAGAATATAATTCAAAAAATGATAAATGATGGTGAAATCGAGGTAGATAGTTCCTCTCGAGTACCAGCTGCTGCATCAAATAGCATTTATTTGCTTGAGGAGGAACCAAAGTCCACTTTTCCTTGCCCACTGGGGGCAAAACCAAATGATGTTGAAAAGATCAAAAAGACTCTTAATGTCAAGGTCAAGTCAAGCAGTCTCCCAAGTCTTTATGAGCTTATGATTGAAGCAAAATTAGACTTTTAGGAAAATTCCTCTAAAGATGGAAATGAAGAAGAATGGCAAACATATATTGGTAAGCAGTCCAAGAAAATAGCTAAAAGGCCATTACCAATCATTATGTCCTTTGAGAAGCCAAGAGTCAAAATCCACAAAAGGAAGGATTCCAAGAAAAACAAGAAGAAAAAGAAAAACACTCAAAAGAAAAGCGTGAGTTTAAAGGAAGAAAAATATATTCAATATGAGAGAATGCCAATAACTCTAGTTGAATATCTTCCTAAGGAATTTCTTCAAAATCATTCCAAGGATGAGATGAAAGAGTAAGTTGTGCAATATTGCATGGTTTCAATTGATGACAATGAACGAGAGGTAGATGAAGTAACTTTGCATTCAGGCCAACATTTGTCATCACCATAAAAGGAAAAATTAAGCCAAAATGCAAAAAATGATGCTTCTAAAGGGAAAGAAGGCAATTCCTCACAACCCTTGTCACCTAGACTATGCGTTTCATGTTTGGCATGCATAATGTTTAGTGATGAGGACCTCCAGCTTGGGGAAAAATTTCAGAATCGGTTTTTATATGTCAAGGGCACAATTGGAGATGTATGGTTATCAAGAATCTTATTGGATTACGGATCAACTGTAAATCTTCTCCCTTATAAGACATTCAAAGTAATGGGGATGAAGTCCAAACAATTGTCTCCATCCAACTTGACCATTCAAAGCTTCAACCAAGTTGGACAAAGAGCCATGGGAAGCATCTCATTAAAAGTGGAAATAGGAGAATTGTATTTTGAAGCCCTTTTCCACGTACTTGATGTCGATACTTCCTACTATGCGTTGTTGGGATGCACTTGAATACACACTTATGGCATAATTAGTTATGCACTTCATCAATGCTTTAAACTTTGTGATGAAGATGGAAATGTGGAAATCGTGTACACTGATCCTAACCCTTTCATGGGAGAAGAGGTGAATTATCTTGATGCCAAATTTTAAGCAACAACCATGCTTATGCATTTGTCCAAAAAACAAGGATACCGAAGAAGAAGGGTGAGGGACAATGTGTTTACCCTTGTGTAAATGAGAAGTTCAAAAAAAAAAAAAAAAAAAAAAGCCCACTAGGTTGAAAACCTTTTTAGAAGGCGGCTTAGGCAAAAGTTAGGGCAAAAAAAAAAAAAAAAAAAAAAAAAATCCCCTATCTTGAATTACATGTTAACTTGATCCCCTTTCGGGTACGCAAGCAGCTTAGTATCATTTATTGAGCTCAGTCACATCCTCAAAAAAAACAAATCCCCTTTTGAACTACGTGTTGACTTGATCTTCTTTCGGGTACGTAGGCAGCTTGGTATCATTTACTAAGTTCAGTCGCACCTTCCCAAAATCAAATTCCATTTATCCTAAACTACGTGTTTCGTCAAATTATGTTTAATAAATATTGTTAGATTATGTTTAACACGCCTTACTAAGAATGCTATGAAATTATTGTAACATTTTGTTGTGTCTCTATCATTACTCAAAGTAATCAATCAATATATATATAAAAGCAGAGACCTCATGCGGGAGTGCATAAGGTTCTGCCATATGGCGCTCTATATGAGTTCTTTGCAATCCTCTTTATTATGAAACGATGTTTTCCAACCTCAAAAATTAAAACAATGAAGCTTTTATGTTTAGCACTTATTGCTTCATCAAAAATCAATTCATTTCTTTCTCTCTCCTAACTCTTCACTTCTTTCCATTACAAAAAACAAAGACTCTTCACTTCTTCCGGACAAAAAAAAAAGAAGAACCTTTCACTTCCCCGTTCAAATTTAAATGCACACTATGGATAAGCACCTAGCAACGGGGGACCAAGCTTTGCACTATTACACCTTTACAATAATAATATACTTTCCAAGTAATTTCCATTGAGATCAAACCCATCTTAAATTTTTAAAATTTCATTCATTCTCTTTCTTAACTCTTCAGTTCTTTCTCTATCTCTTAACTCTTCACTTCTTCTAGCAAAACAAAAACAAAAAACTCTTTCACTTCCCCTTTCAATTAAACACACACTACACGTACCTGTTTCTTTTGAAAATTATATATTGATGGATCAACGATTCCTCTATGAGTTCATGGACAAAAGCTCATTTCTTAGTGTCTGTAAATAAATAAATATTGCCAACTCTCTCTCTTTTTTTCTTTCTTTCAAATTTTTTTTTTCAAAATTTTATTTGGGATACCAAGTTTGCAGTTTGCAATGTTTAACGGAAGACAGACTCATGGAGATTGAAGCTTCAACTTTACCTACTTTGGCCGGGGACTAAAGTCACTAAACCCAAGGAGAAAAAGCCATCGGCCCCTAATTTATCAAACCCTTCTTCAGTATCTAAGAGGTACAAAATACTAATAGTCAATTTGTGCATTCTTTGCTGTTGTTTGGTAATGGGTTTTTGATAATCAAACTAGATGGTGGTTTGTTTCTTTTCATTTGAACTGTTTACTGGTTGAGATTTTTAATGAGCCACACCGTTTTTGTAATTTACGATTTGGCTTTTGGTGAGTGATTTAAATATGTTACATGAAGATGTGATTAAGAAAATTAGTTGAATTGGGTACTATTTAGACCCTAATTCAAAGACAGGTTGAGTAAATAATCTGGTTTTGTCGGGCAGGTAGAAAGATCAATGAGGAAGAAGCTTAATCAATAAATCAAGCTCCTCCATGCCACATGTAGTCGGAGCACAAACTCATGTATCTATATGGATTGGGTCACATTTAAAGCGCCAATGGAGGCAAAACTTTTGTGAGATTTGAAGTGCAAAGAGCCCAAGAGTAATTATATATTTTATTTTGAATCCATAGTGTTTGATAAAATGCTTGACAGAAAATTTATAATTTTTATTTTGTTGTATGATGTTGCAGCCTATATAATTGACATGAGTGAAACAAATTAAATTAGCTACGGGTAAGAAAGTTGTTATTATTTTTAGGTGAATAATTTTCTTTTACCTATTGAGGGGTTAAGTATTATTTGGTAGCAAAGTTTTAAAATAATCACCACAATCTACACATATTCTATGTCCTACTAAATGATAGAAACTCAATTGTTAAAAATAAGAACAAAGAAAGAAACAATAGAATAGCAAAGGTACAAATTAAGAGCTAAGTGGGCAGAAAAAATTATGTGGTGTCTCCATTATTTGAAGGTTAGCCTAGAATCTATATAAACTCAAAATGGTATTAAAAAATTGTTAAATATATTATACTGGTACACCTCTGTTAAAAAATTGTTAAATATGTTGGTTGAATGCCTTAGTTAGAGATTTTGCATGACAAGGGATAGGTTGAAGGAGTTTGATATGCATAATGTATGCTTGCAATTAATTGGTTTACGATCAACTGATGGTATGCAACAAAATATGCCTACATGCTCCGAAGTTTCTACTATAATTGTAGGTGATTTTAGCAATAAAAATATCCACCATTTATGCTATAATATATGTACAAAAATTTCAAAAACCATTTTACATAAAATCTTATAGCATTATCCGCGCAACGCGTGGGCAACCTTCTAGTTGTTTATTAAAGACAAATTAAATAAATTATAAATAAAAAAAATTAGCAAATAGTGTAGGTGGACCACCTTCTACTCATTTCTTTGTTTTTGATTTTTTTGTTTTTAAATAAAAGTTTATCTTTATAGCTTTATGTATATGTTACGTTGTTAAAAAAGAGTTTTGTGAAAAAATAATCGAGTCTCAAAAGGGTTCTCTAGATCATTTGTTACTAGCAATGAACACAATATAATAAATAAATAAAAAAGTTGAAAATAGATCATTTGTTACCCACCTTTTCTTTGCAAACGACAGCCTGGTATTTTGTAGAGCAAGACTGACAGATTTGGTAGTAATCCAAGACATTTTGGTGGTGTATGACCAAGTTTTAGGGCAGCAAATCAATAGAGATAAAACCACGCTCTTCTTTAGCAAGGCTGTGGCTGAAGAAAAGAAGGAGGAAATTCTGAATTTCCTAGGTGTTTCGGAGATTAAAGAGTACGAAAAATATCTTGGTCTACCAGCGGTAGTGGGAAAAAACAAAAAGCCTAGCCTCAATTACATTAAGGAAAGGGTTTGGAGCAAGCTATAAGGATGGAAGGAAAAATTGTTATCCCAAGCGGGTAGGGTAGTTTTGATAAAAGCAGTAGTACAAGCAATTCCAACATTTGCAATGGGTTGCTTTAAATTACCGGTGGGATTATGTCATGATATTGAGATGCTTATTCGGAAGTTTTGATAGGGTGAGTATGGTGAGTGGAGGAAAATTCATTGGAGGAACTGGGAGACATTATGCAAACACAAGCTGGATGGTGGATTAGGCTTCAAAGATTTGGTCAAATTCAATGAAGCGATGCTCCCTAAACAAGTATGGAGGCTGCTCACAGATAAGTCATCACTTTTCTTCAGAGTGTTCAGTGCCAATTACTTTCCAACAAGTTCAGTTCTTGATGCAAACAGTTCAAGGGGGTCTTTTGCTTGGCAGAGCATTCTCAAGGCAAGACATGTCATAGAGAGAGGGATGCGTGGAGAATTGGAGATGGAAAAAGAGTCTGTTTGTTTCATGATAATTGGATCCCTGGTGACTTCCTATCAAAAGCAGTACCGTGCAGATTGGATGTTTCAGACAAGCCCACAATCTCTACCATGATCGACCCAGATACAAGGACTTGGAATGAAGAGCTTCTGAAAAATTTCATCGCCCCTTTTTTCCTCCAGAAAATCATGGCCATTCCAATCTGCAAAACTGACGAGGAAGATTGCCTAGTTTGGCCGTGAAGCAGGTGTGGCTCATACACAGTCAGAACAGGATATCAACTCCTTTGTGAGTTGACAAATTCTGAAGGGGCCTCTAGCTCAAACACAGCAGCACAAAAGGCTTTCTGGAAGCGTATTTGGAAATTAAAAATTCCAAATAAAATGAAGATTTTTTGTTGGCGTGCTTGCTCCGATGCCTTCCCAACATTGAAGAACCTCCATCAAAGAAAAGTGCTTAACTCCTCTTGTGTAACGCCTACGGATTGTATGAGGAATCAACTCTCCATGCTCTATGGAACCGAGTCAATCAAACCAATATGGGGACCAAGATTTAATGCTCTTCAAGGCAATATTCCTGAGGTATCCTACTTCTCGGACCTGGTATGCTTCATTGTACAACACCAGGAAAATTTGGAGCTATTCACATGAGTGGCGTGGCTTATTTGGTTTAGGAGGAATAAGAAGAGACTGAATGAACTGTGCCTTCCTCCAGAGAAAATTCTTAATGCAGCTTTGACGCTACTTAATGAATTCCAGGCAAAACTAGCGCAGCAACCACAATCTACACCACCAAAAGCAGTGAAGTGGAAACCACCAGGACCAGAAACCTACAAAGTCAGCTATGATGAGGCGATGTTTGCAGAGCTGGGTGAAGCTGGAATTGGTGTTGTGGTCAGAAATGAAAAAGGCGAAGTGATGGCCTCCCTAGCAGAAAAAATTCCGAGTCCAGAAAGTGTTGAAATGCTTGAGGCTTTGGCAGCGAGGAGAGCTGTAGTCTTCTCCGTGGAATTGGGTCTTCATCAGGTGGTCATTGAAGGTGATTCAGAAATTGTGTTTAAAGCCTTATCGGGTCGGTGTTTGAAGCGTTCTAGCATCGGTCATATTATCAAAGATTGTAAGTCTATTTCAGGTTTCCTACAAACCTGTTCCTTCTCACATACTCGAAGGAAGGGCAATTGTGTGGCTCATGTCTTAGCTAAACGAGCAAAGATGTCTTCCCTTCTCTTAGTTTGGATGGAGTCTGTTCCTCTAGACATTTCTAATTTAGTTTTCGTTGATGTAATTTCTTAATTCTGCCTTTAATAAAATAGATTTATATTCCTCTCAAGAAGGAAAAAATAAAAAATAAGAAAGTCTTCAAAAAATAGTAATAAAAAAAATTACATGAACAACTCACAAATAGACAAAAAATTCACAAAAAAAATATAAAATATTGCATTTAAACAAATTAGAAGAATATATTTTAAATAAAAAAAATATCATTTAATTAAATTTAAATATATAAAAGCCCCAATTTAAATGTTGCCTTAGGCCCAAAAGCCCTTGGGCCAACAGTAATTATTAATATTTTGCAGTAACTTTTGTTTTGCTAACGCGTTTATTGCATCTCCAGAGATAAACGCACTTACAAAGTTAGAACTTAAAGTAATTCTTAATTAACTAAAATATTTTTTTAAGATAGTTTATCATTTTTATAAACTTTGATAAGTATAAACAAGTTTCCTAATTTTCAATAGATATATGGACCAAAAAGAGCCACAATTATTTTATTTATTTCGATTTTAAAAGGCTTTCTTATTTTTTTCAAGTATTATCATTTGTAATATTAAATCTCTTATGTTTAGTTATTTCTTTAAATTATACTAATTTAACATTTTATTATTTCAATAAAGCATTTACAAAAAATTAAACCTTAAGCCCTCATTTGGGAGAAGAGAATGGAATAAAATGGAAATGAATGAAAAAAAAATAATTTTATATTATTCTTCTCTTCTTTTGTTTGAGAGTTTTAATAAAGGAAATGAAAAATCTATTCCGTTAAAGCTTCGTTTGGGAGTTCATAAGGGAATGTAATATAATAATCATAAGAAAATGGAAAGGAATGAAAAAGAATTGAATGAAATAGAAGTAAATGACCTTGATTAGATGTTTTAAAAAAAGGAATGGAAAAGAATAAAAATTAATGGAATATAAGTAATCTGGTTTGGGAGTAACATAGAAAGAATGAAATGAAATCATTTTATGACAATATTACTATTAGATCCTTATTTTAAAATAAATTGTTAAATATATAGGGGTATTTTGGGAGTTTTAGCGAAAAATTCATTAAATTTAATTTCATTCCCTCACATTCCTCCCAATTTCGAGGGGAATAAAAATTTGAGATTTTAAGGAAATAAAGAATAATGGGTGTTCCCTTCTACCAATTCCATTCCCTACCACTCAAACTTCCAAACAAGGGAAAACTTCCAAACAAGAAAAGTAAAGAATATTCTAAAATTATTCTTTTTATTCATTTACATTCTATTCTCTCCTCTCAAACGAGGGTTAAAACTTAAAATTTTCAATCCTCCCGAAATTGAGAGGAATGTGAGGGAAAAAAAATTAGATTTAATGAATTTTTTTACTAAAACTCCCAAAATGCCCTTATATATTCAATCATTTATTTTAAAATAGGGGTCTAACAGTAATGTTGTTATAAAATGAATCCATTTCATTCTCTTTATGTTACTTACAAATAAGATTACTTACATTTCATTTATTTCCACTCCTTTATTTTAAAACATCCAATCAAGGTTACTTAATTCCATTCCATTCCATTCTCTTATGAACTCTCAAACAAATCCTAAAAGTGAAAACAACAAAGCCTTTGTCCAACCAAAAAAAAAAAAATGTCTACAACTCTGTACGTTATACGCATATAATTCTAATTTATTAGAACAAAGCAAATAAAAGAAATTTCTAATGGAACTGTACAGGGGACGATCCCGAGGTCATAGGGCCTTGGGCCCCGAACTGAAGGTACAGCAATTGACCCCCTCCCCATTAGACTTGGTACCTTGATCCATACACTCCTTTGAGGCTCACCATGAGCCCAATAAACATAACGGGACCATTTAACCTTGAACGTCAAAAGGTTAACCGCTCCCGACCATACTTATCTTGACTGGTGGATGATTGCTCGGTAAAATGATTACCTAGCTTCCCAGTAGTGCCTTGGGGAATGTTGCTGCCGAACATCCCTTATAAAGTGGGAATCAATTCCAATGTCACTACCACCTTACCTACTTAAACACCCACCTAAAGACGACAGAATTGGACCTTCATTTGCACTAATAGATGGAAATAATCATGACACCTCCTCTAACCCACAGCTATAAATAAGGGGATCAAGGAAGAAATGCGGGTTGGCAATTCTAAGAAAAGTACTTAGAAAAGAGAGTAAACACTTAGAGAGAGAGAGAGCAGAGGAGTGAATCCATGAGGAAGAGAGAAAAGCTTGAGGAAACAGAAGGGTATCTGAGTCTGCCAAGCATAGACCCACCCACATTAGGAAACTCAAAAGCCCACGAAACAAATAGATTGTGAGCCTAAATAGTGGTTAGGCCCAACAACCATATATTTTGGGTACGCATAATTGGCACCTTCTGTGGGAATCTCCTACAAAGCTGTGGTTTTGCAAATGTGTACACGGGAAAATGTCCGGAGGTCCGTCTGGGAGTTACGCTGAAAGTGGCTCTGGGACGTCTTCACAGGGATCCACCTGGAAGAGGATAGTTCTGCCTTGGAGAAGGATCATTTCAAACGAACCAAACAATGTCCGGCACCTCAGGGCGTAACCGTTTCGACAGAAGGGATGAGGGAGCTTGAGCAAAGGGATCAAGAGCTCGAGTGTCTACGAAGGCTGGTGAGAGATTTGGAGTTAAAAGCAAAAGGTAGGTGTAGGAGAAGGGACCACAAGGAACGAAAGGAAAGGTCGATTAGTGTTGGGGATCACCGTGAAGCAGGGTCCCACCGGCACCGAGATCGTTCACGGGAGTATGCCAACCAGGATTCAGCTTCCCCGGAGGGGGGAAGGCCTCGGAATGCGGCCATGGGCACTATGAGCCGAGCATTACGCCGAGTAGCCCGATCACCATTTTTAAGAGATATTGAAAGGGCACCTATGCCGAGCAGATTCACATAGCTGCCGTTCAACTCTTATAACGGAAAGACGGACCCGGTGGAACACGTGAGTCATTATATTCAAATGATGTCTTTGCACACTCATAACGATGCACTAATGTGTAAAGTGTTTCTCTCGAACCTCGGCCCAACTGCTTTAAGATGGTTCAACGAGTTAAGGAAAGGCTCGATTCACTGTTTTTTCGAATTGATTCAAGAGTTTGGTGTACGGTTCATGATCTATAGCCGAGTTCTGCAGCCCATGGATGCATTGCTATCAATGAAAATGGGGGCTGGGGAGACCCTCCGCAGTTACGCTAACTGATACTGGGAACTGTACAACGAGATTGGCAGAAGTAATGAAAAAATCGCAGCGAGTACTTTTCGAATAGGGTTGCCCGAGGATTCCAGACTACGGGAATCATTGACGAGGAGGCTACCCGAGGATATGAGGCAGCTGCTCAGGCGTATCGAGGAATATAAACGGCTAGAAGATGACTGGTTACAGAGCAAGGGTAAGGCCCTGGTCATAAACCATCCTCGGCATATCGGCTTTCAGTCCAGACCCTGGAAGGATTTAAGGATTCAAGAGCCAGGGCCGCAGGTGGGAGAGGTGAATGTAGCCTTCAAGGAACCAGTGCACAGGATTGTGGATCGAATCAAGAATGAGTCGTATTTCAGGTGGCCAAACAAGATGGAGGGAGACCTATCTCGGAGAAATCAAAACTTATATTATACTTACCATAAAGATAAGGGGCATACCATCAAGCAGTGTAGGGTGTTGAAAGACCATCTGGGGCAATTAGTGAAAGTAGGGTATTTGAAAGAGTTTGTGATGGACACAAGGAATCAGAAGCCAGGCAAGGTGCTCGAACGCAAGGGGTCTCCCACCCCTTCTGGGGGTGATAGAAGTCATCCACGCAGCTTCGAGAGGTGCTCGAGGGGTATTGGTCGTGGTACCGGCAGAAAGTTGCATGGGCGAGCAACCCCCCGAGAAGAAGTTAAAGTACACTCAGGAACCTATTGCTTTTAATGACGACGATATGGAAGGCACAATTCAGCCACACAATGATGCTTTGGTGGTTACAGCCCGGATAAATGGCTTCATAGTAAATAGGGTACTGATAGATTAAGGGAGCGGTGCAGAGGTAATGTATCCCGACCTATACAGGGGGCTTGGCTTGAAGAAAGACGACCTAACCAAATACAATAAGCCATTGATGGGGTTTGACAGTAGTATGGTAATCCTAGAGGGACAGATTTCACTTCCCGTGAATATGGAAGGTAAGAAGGTGATTGTAATGTTTATAGTGGTCACTTTTTTCTCCCCATACACTGTGATCCTTAGAAGGCCATGGATTCACGCCGTGGGGGCTATGCCGTCCACCTTGCATATAAAGGTCAAGTTCCACACCGAGCAGGGAATTGCCATAGTAAGGGGCAATCAGCAAGTAGCCAGATAGTGCTTAATGGCCGCAGTTGACTAGGAAGCCAAACAAAAGGAGTCAATCAAGGAGACTCCCTTATAGCAATCATAGGAAACCCAAGAGGAAGCAGGGACCAGTTATGCTGAGGACCTAGTAAGAGTAAGGATATTGCCGGACGACGATAGGAGTTTTCTGATTGGAACAAGTGTGGAGGACAAAGAGAGAGTAGAAATGTTGCTATTTCTTCTACAAAACATAGAGGTATTCGCCTGGAACCTGTATGAGGTACCTGGGGTGGACCTCGAGCTTATAGTTCACAAGCTCAATGTGGATCCCTTATACCCTCCCAAGAAGCTGAAGCCGAGGAGATCGGCTAAGGAGCACATCGATGCTGTCAGGCAAGAAGTCAAGAGGTTGAGGGAAGCCGGAGCTATAAAGGAGATTTTCTTCCCGGAGTGGCTTGTAAATACTGTGGTGGTAAAAAAGAAGAACGGCAAATGAAGGGTGTATGTTGACTTTATCGACCTGAACCGAGCGTGTCCAAAGGATTTGTTTTCGATGCCCAAGATTGATCAGCTGGTAGACGCCACATGTGGTCATCCAAGGATGAGCTTTCTGGACGCTTTTCAGGGTTATCACCAAATTGCCCTGGCTGCCGAGGACCAGGAGAAGACAGCTTTCATAACCCATGATGCTAACTATCACTATACCATAATGCCGTTTGGATTAAAGAACGACGAGGCTACATATCAACGAATGATGACGAGAATGTTTCGGGACAAGATAGGGCATACGTCGAAGTATACATTGATGACATGGTAGTGAAAAGTAAACAGGAGGTGCAGCACATAGATGATCTCAAAGGGGTGTTTGAAATACTTCGACAGCACAAGCTGCAACTCAATGTCAAGAAGTGTGCTTTCGGAGTGGGGACTAGCAAGTTCCTAGGATATTTGATCAATAATTGGGGAATAGAAGTCAACCCCGACCAAATTCAAGTAGTGAAACGTCTTAAACCACTGAGCAACCCAAAGGAAGTCCAAATACTGACGGGCATGTTAGCTGCCCTCAACTGGTTTATCTCCAAGTTCGCGAACCGTTGCCGTCCATTCTATCAACTTCTGAAGAAGTGGAAGGAATTCCAATGGAGTGAGGAATGTGAAAAGGCTTTGCAAGAGTTGAAAGATTATTTGGTGCAGGCGCCCATGCTAACAGCCCCAGAACCCGGGGAAGACTTATTTATGTACCTTTCTATGTCGGAACATGCTGTGAGAACTGTACTTCTCAATGACCAGGGAGTGCAACAGCCAGTGTACTACATCAGCAAGACCCTGGTAGATGTCGAGACAAGGTATTTACCCTTGGAAAAGTTAGTGTTAGCACTAGTTCACACAGCACGGAAGCTGTCCCACTACTTTTAGGCCCACACCGTTTACATATTGACCAAGTATCCTTTACAGTTGTTGTTGAAGAGATTTGATTTCACGAGAAGAATAGCTAAATGGGGAACTCGGCTAGGCTCTTTTAATATCAGGTATAGGCCTAGAAGCTCAGTGAAGGGTCAGGTCCTCGCTGATTTCATCGTAGAGTTTTCCTTGAGAGTGGGGAAGGAGATGATTTGTTTTGTTGAAGTAATCCCATGGAAGGTGTTCATGGACGGTGCGTCCAACGCACTAAGAGCCGGAGCTGGGATCGTAGTTATCACCTCGGATGGAATAAAGTTAGAGCATTCCTTTAGGTTGGGCTTTAGGGCGTCTAATAACGAGGCCGAATATGAGGCCCTGCTAGCCAGATTGAGAGTGGTTTCAGATTTAGGCGCTGAAGAAGTGGAGGTCTACTCAGACTCACGGCTGGTGGTCAATCAAGTGCAGGGAAACTTTGAGGCCAAAGACCATGTGCCGGATGGGCCCTGTTGGATGGATTAGATCATAAACTTCTTAGCCGATGACCATGTGCCTGATGACGAGAAGGAAGCAGAAAGAGTACGATGAACAGCTGCTCGGTATTGGTTGTCTGCCGATCGTAAATTGTATCAAAGATCTTTTAGAGGGCCTTACCTGCAGTGCTTGCACCCAAGCAAGGTTGAGGAGATTTTGGCCGAGCTATATGACGGGGTGTGCGGCAGTCAGGTGGGGGGCATTCGTTAGCTCACCGGGCAATGACCCAAGGGTTTTGGTGGCCATAAATGCAAAAGGATGCTAATGAGTATGCACGGAAATGTGAGCAATGTCAGAGACACGCCCCCATGATCCACCAACCAACAGGGAACTTGAATCCCATAAGTAGCCCTTGGCCCTTTGCACAGTGCGGGCTAGATATCATTGGTCCATTCTTTCAAGCGACAGGAAACCGAAAATTCATCCTTGTGGTGGTGGATTACTTCACTAAATGGGTAGAGGCAAAGGCGTTGACGAATATTCGGGACGTGGACATGAAGAAGTTTGTATGGAAGAATATAATAACAAGATTTGGAGTACGGGAATCCCTCGTGTCAGACAATAGGTTGCAGTTCGACAGCCGAGCTTTCCGTGAGTTTTGTGGAAGTCTTGGCATCACAAACCGATATTCTACCCTGGCATATTCGCAGAGCAACGGTCAGGCCGAGGCCACCAACAACGCCATTGTGAACAGGTTGAAGAGGAGATTAGAAGGTGCTAAAGGCAGATGGGCAGATGAGTTGCCTAGTGTTCTGTGGGCATACCGAACAACCCCAAGAAGGTCCACGGGGGAGACCCCATCCTCTCTGACCTATGGAGCAGAAGTAGTCATACCAGCAGAGGTGAACTTATGCAGTGGCCGGGTTTCAGGATTCAATCCCGCCGAGAATTCAAAGTTGATGATGAAACAGTTGAACATGTTGGAAGAACACCGAGAGTCAGCAACTACGGTTGGTAGAGTATCAACAAAAACTTGCCCGGAGATATAACAGGGACGTGAGGAAAAGGGAGTTTGGAGCAGGAGATCTGGTGCTTCGGAAGGTAGTAGGGAACACACGGGACGTCAATGCCGGGAAGTTGGCACTAACTTGGGAGGGACCATATAGGGTCACCGCCATTGCAAGTGCAGGAGCATATTACTTGGAGGATTTAAATGAAAGACCACTTCCCCGCCCATGGAATGCCCACAATCTGAAGAGATTCTACCATTAAGTATCAGTATACAGGGGTATATGTCAAATGTAATATTATATGTGCATATCGTTAATTAATACAAAAGTGATGTTCATCCGTGCAGGTGTATCTTTACTTATAGTTTTATTGTTGTTAACTCATTAAGCTCCATTCTACAAGGGAAAATTTCACATCAAATTCTCCTAAGGACAGAAACCTGTTCCCGGTTCGATTTTCATCACCGAGCAGGTAGAAACCTTACGCTAAATTCTCCTAAGGACAGAGATCTATTCCCAGCTCGATTTTCATCACCAAGCAGGTGGAAACCTTATACTAAATTCATCCAAGAACAGAAACCTGTTCCCAGTTCGATTTTCATCACCGAGCAGGTGGAAACCTTATGCTAACTACTCCTAAGGACAGAAACCTATTCCTGGCTCGATTTTCATCACCGAGCAGGTGGAAACCTTATACTAAATTCTTCCAAGGACAGAAACCCGTTCCCGGTTCAATTTTCATCACCGAGTAAGTGGAAACCTTATGCTAACTTCTCCTAAGGACGAAAACCTGTTCCCAGCTCAATTTTGATCGCCGAGCAGGTGGAAACCTCACATTAAATTCTTCCAAGGACAGAAACCCGGTTCTTGGACTCGGTCATAATGGTCGGGCAAGTCGAAACCTAATCTCAAACTTCATCCAAAGGCAGAAGACTGGTTCCCAGGCAGATGCAGACCTTACAATTGAGCTATTTCGAGAATAGAAACAAGCTCTCAGGCTCCATTCTAGTCGCCAGGCACACAGGGAGTAAGTCAAACCATTTTAGGAGGTCTAAAGCCATTAATTTGGATACAACCCACATCACGGAGAAGGTAATTACCCTACATCCTCCTAAAGAATTAACCTATGTCAAATTTAGTAATTATCGCCGAGGAGTTAATTCTCTCCAGATACAGGTGACCTATCCCGAGTCAGTCCCAGGAATAGACTAACTGGTCATCTAGAGTATATATATGTAAAAAGAGAAAAACAGTCAAAGAACATGACCAAACAAGATAAAAATAGCAACTCAGTAGCAAATATTCATAAACATAAGCAAAACAGGCAAATAAAGTTTATACCAATGTTTAGTAGCCACAACCCAACCACAGGAAAATAAAACTTAGAAAAATAAAAATTAAACCATTGTCCGTCACCACAGCCCGGTGACTCTGGGCAAACCAAACGAATAAAGATATGCCATGCCCCAGAATTCAACGTATATATATTGTGCTAGACGTTGGACTTCAATTTGAAAATTTAGTCTGCATAGTCATAAAATTTAGTCTGCATAGTCATACTGTCCATATGAGTTGAGGAATTAAGCTTTGCAAATGCTCATTTTGTTCGTTGACAACCTTCCATGCATGGTAGATGGTGAAATGATAACCCTCGTTACGTGGCTAGGTATCCTTCCACCGCCGTTAATTTTAAGTGGGGGAAATATAATATTCATATGTTAACTGCTCGTCAACTTTAATGTTATTACATTGTTATCTTTTTCTTTTACTAATCAAATTTAAGAAAGAGAGAAATAGTTGAGGACTTATTGTTAGGATCCTAACAATAAGTCCGGACTATGTTAATACTCAAGGCTCAAGCCAACTCAATATGAAGCGAAAAAGACTGAAAAACAGTTTTTGGCCTAAAGACTAAAGTATTGTTCGGTAGTTAGTTCAGAAAATCGAGGCCTCAGATCAACAATTCTTGGGCACCCAAGGAGCCAATCAGTATTGGTGGCTTAGATGGGTTCCAAATTAGCACTTCACCCTCCTTGGGATTGGAGACATGTTCCATCTGATTGCCTTGAGTTGAAGCTCAAATTAAGGTAATTCAAGTGTTGGAATATAATTGGGTTCAATCAGTAGTGGCTTCAGGATTTTTTTTAGGAGAATCAATAAAAAGATAAATCTTAGATAAAAAAATGAATCTTGTTATCTATGATGTTTCTATATTACAAATTTGTCCATAATATTAGTAAGAAAATAAAATATAAACTATTAGTTTATTTGGCATATAGTTTTATAATATAATGAATATATTAATTATTATTGCTAAGATGAAATCTTGGAAATCATCCATTATTTTCAAATACAATAAACATATTAATTATTATCACTAAGTGAACTTTAATTATCATTGCTCAGAATTCTTTTATCTTTTAGTTTGTTTTAACTCTTTACAAAATTCTTGTATTTAACAATTCAACTCAACTTTGACAACTATTGTTCTTTGTAATTGTATTAAGTGTGTTTGGGTCTTGATTATAAGCCAACTTATTACTTCATCTTTTTTCCTACTAAAGATGAAGAACAACTTTGTAATTTACCCTAAAAAAAACCCATCAATATCTACATTTAGTCATATAACCTTTATAATTGGTAATATGATTTATTTAAATCATACTAGTAGATGATCTTACGAATTGCAACGTACTGAGGGGGGAGGAGATTCCTCCAAAAGATTTTTTTTTTTTTTTTTTTTCATATATATATTTAATCATTTCACCCAGATCTTTATTTTATAAAAGATTCAACATCTGAGGACAGGAATCACTGGATGATGGCATAACTCACCGCACTTCATCATATTCATCTCATATAAATTAACATTTTTAAAAAATTACATTACATACACGAAGATAAACTGTCTATGGATTAATAATATTGTATTTGTCATGCAAAGGTATGCAGCACGGCAGCACTCCATTATTGCACTCCATTAAGACAAACTAAAATCAGAATTCTGAACTTCATTATTGCAAGGTCAAGAGAAAACTCAGCAAGAAAAGTGAGTTTCCAGACAGTGAACGGTGCCTATAAGTGGAAAATTCGAAGAGTCTGTGCTCTCTATAGCAACTTTTTTTCTATGCAAGAATTCCCTCACTCCAAATGCAGCTCTATAACAGATCCACAAGCCATGCACTCCCATCATCTTCTCTAAGAAATTGAAAGAATTTCACAATAAACTCTGACATTTCAAATAATATTTTTACCTTCTATGAATGTTTCATGTGAAAAAGTAAACAAGTGGAAAGGTACAAAGAACATACAGATCTGATTTTTACTTTCAATATACAGGTTAAATGGCTTGTATGAAGCTACTTCACAAAGTTTACATACTCTGTGCATGAAAATATAAACCTTTTAACCTTTTTTTTTTTTTTTTTTGGTGTATGTGTAAGTGTGACTTACATGGCGATCTTGGTTTATCTATTTGCAGGAGAATGCCGCTTTTTCTGGATTGCATTTGACATTATGCGTAGCCTATTTGTTATCTCTGTGAATGATGGCCTGCCCTCAGGATGGGGACACCAGCACTCTTCCATTAACTTTCTCCACTCAGGATCACAACGTTTTGGAATTAGAGGCCTGAGCGTGTTACTTACAATTCCTCCTACATACAAAGTTCACAACACCACAAAAATGATCATCCAAATTTTAACATAGCCATACTAAAAGTATAGAATGATTGACAGTGACAGAATATTAACAAATTAGGCATTTCAAGAAATATGACCTAGAAACATATACATTTATTTACCCAGAAAAATCAAATGTGTAGAGATATAAGCTAGCTGTCAATGTCAAAAGGAAAGCTAAAACAATATTTATTTGATTTCCTAAAGTAACCAAAAACAATGTTGAACCAAGATTTTGAAATTCTGCTCAAGAGAACCATGCCACAAAATGTATTCAAATAACTTTTGTCAATGAACAGCACCAAGAGAGAGACTAGGGTTCTGTATATAGGAATAACTTTGAATGAGTAAGGTAAAACTCAAGTCATGGTTCTGCCAAAGCAGGATACTGTGCGGGCAGACGGAAGGTTAGGGAAGAGAAACTACTGTACTAACGTTTGACATTATTGCATGAAGTGACCATTCTCAAAAAGCTGAACCTGCAAACTTGTGCTTGATAGTATGAGATTTACACCATTGCACTAGATGATGGCCCATAGGAAGAACTAATGAACTTTATGTCAAAAACATTGTTAATTGGTAAGAGTCATCAGGAGGAAATTAATGTACTTTAATTGGACTAAAATGTTTAAGTGGGTTCCACAAGAGGTGGGTAGCACCAAAAATTTCTAGGAGAACCTTTATGCAAGTGACACACCTTAAGAGTTGTGCTTCTACCCTGCGTATATGGGTCTCCATAAAAGGCCACTGAAATTCATCATAAATGTTACTCCAAATGATCTCCGTCAACAACACCCTTATGATCATAAGTTGAAAAATAACACCATAGTTATGAACATATTTCAACAAATCAGTAACCACCTCTTTGCCCATTAAAAGAATAATTGAAGTTAACTCAACAAATTTATACAATGGTATGCCGTATGCACTATGAAACTCATAGTAGGTTGAATACGGCTCTATTGAGATGGTATTAAAACAAAACAGATAAAAAAAAATGCACAATAATTACTGCAATAGGTCTCTGAACTTACCTATGATAGCACCACAATGCATGTTAGCATATGGTTCCTCACCGGTCAGAATCTCCCACATTGCAATACCAAATGAGAAAACATCAACCTGTCAAAGAAAGGAATTCAAAAGATCTTGTTATTACATTGTTTGGGACATAATTTGTTCTGATTCAGCAGATAAACTCAGTAACGGAAGATACTAGGTTTTATCCCAAGTTCATATACCTTCTCGGAGACCCGGCTGCTGCTGCCATTTAATAATTCTGGTGCCATCCATGGAAGGGTTCCTCGAACACCACCAGAGACAAGTGTATTGCGTTTTATTCTTGACAACCCAAAATCTCCAACCTGCAAAGCAGGTCACAACCATGGGTAAGTTGTACAATGCTTCCGTATATCACAAAATGCATTTCTAATAAGTCAGTGAGCTAAAATCATGCAGGAAAAACAAATTACTGAACACCTCATATACCACAGAAAAGTTAGTGATTATGAGTGGATGAAAACAACTACAGAAGACAACTGGGTTAATCAAAATTTTGTTCCACTATTAAATACCTTGCAAATGGGTCTTTCACGATCCCTCAAATTGACAAGCAAATTGTCACACTTTAAATCAAAATGGACAATATTTTTCAAATGTAAATACTCCATGCCAAAAGCTGCATCCATTGCAATCATAAGCCTTTTTCGACGATCGAGCACCCTGCAGGAAGGATTCTGAGGATCCAAAAAACTATTTAGAGGGTGAAAGGGTTGAAAAATGTATGAATCCACTCACCTATCCTTCCTTATTAGTACATTCCTCAATGATCCATTTACCATATATTCAGTTATGGTCGCCAATGTTCCACCAGGACCATCGGGAACAACCCCATAGAATGCTACAACATTTGGATGGTGAAGCGTTGACAGTATCTGTGCCTCTCGCCAGAAGTCTTTAATCTGAACAAACAGGTGGAGTTGAAATTTTCATCCATAAAAATTCAGAAACCCAAATTTTATAGTGTAGAAAATATATATTTGAACTAAGTGATGCTATATATCCTTCAAGTCATGGAGACACTAATTCCATGCAGAATCCTTTTTTTCTTTAGGTTGGAAACTTCTGTACATTGTGAGAAATTAAACGAAAATTATACCAGTCGCTCCTGCTCTGATGTGTTGCCTGAAAAGCAACTCTTTTTGATTCTCTTAATAGCAACATCTGTTCCCCTCCACTTTCCATGATATACAGTTCCAAATGTACCAGATCCTAACTCTTTCAGTTCTTCAAGATCAGCATTCTTGATAGTCTGATATCAACAAATGAAGCATTCAGTTAAACTCACTCCAAATATACTTTCTTTTGCTAAAAAAAAAGTAGAAAAGTGGCAAGAAGAAGAAGAAAGAACGATAGAAACATGAGAAGGGAGTGAATCTTAGAATACAGGGTTGTTACTTTCAGATTACAGGTGGGTTTTCGCAAATCTGAATTTGCTTTTACCTATCATGACCAATGAAAGCCTTATGTAGTGAAGAAAACTAAGAAAATATTTCCAAAATATGTAATCATAATTTTTTCCTTGCAAGACTATTTCCTTTCTAAGACAAGACAAATTTGTGTACAATGACAATATCTTAAAGGCGCATAGTTAGGCAAGAAAAAAGATAAAATAATGAAGAAACAAATGAAACCATTGTTACTTGGCTCTCATAATGATTCATGAGCATTTCATTCTCTTAGGACTTTGAGAAAGACAGCTATTTATTAGATGCCATTATTTTTCTTACAAATACAGACTTTCAACCTTCAATTTTCTTTGCAAGGAGATACCAATCACTACAAATCAGATGGTTATGAGTTCAATTCTAAATCTATGGAGCCCATGCATTGTGCACCATATGTATAGTTGTATACTGAATCATGGCATAGCTTGCTTAAAAATCCATAGCAAAATAGAAAATCTGGGGGGAAGTGGTCGTCTCATGGTAAATCATTAACCATAGACTGATATTAACAAATGTACAGGTCATGCCCATAAGAGAGCAGTTTCATTTCAAAACAAATTTAACATGCCAATATTATTTTTACTCTCATTCTGTGTACTGGATCACTTCCAATACTGAGCAAAATACTAGCTTTTCCCAAATACCCAACCCTTCATAAGAAAAGGACATTTTCTAACCAATTGGACTAAGTGTCCAGGCATAGAATCAAAAGAAATCCAGCTATCAAGATGGGAAAGGGGATCAATATCATATCATGCATAAATCCATAAGATAGCAGTTTCGAACCTGCAAACCATAGATGCCCGCTTCCATTTCAGCTATTGCAGCATCACTGATTGAATCATACGTATCTCTGCCATCAACTCTCACACCCTGTGAATACAAGGTGGAAGCTCAAATAAACCACTAAACACATTTTCATAAAACATTAACTCCAGTTCCATAGGAAATATGTTTACCTCGCATTCAGATTCTGGAGTGGAATTCTCTGTTTCTGTTTTCCTAGGGGATAGCAAATCATCACCATCCTCATCTTCTATACATGGGACAATTTTTGCGCACAAGGGGATGCCAGGAGGTGTACAATCGGTTACATCTTCAACAATAACCATTTGTTCCAGTACCTTATTGTCAGGATGACCATCTGATTCCTGTGATTGGACACAGATAACATCTCCAATCTTCAATTCCTCATAAGATTGTGTGCTAAATCCTATCAGTTCAACTTTCTGTACAGGGGTCTCTCTACTCAAAACAGTGCTTGTGGTTGAGTTCTGAAATAAGGCAGACATGGGAGTGTTATTCATATGAAACCATAAATTTGGATATAAATACATTTCTGCAAAGGGAGATATACTTACAGAGCTTGGGACCATGGATTCTTGGTCAAGCAATTCCTCAGGTGCAAGAGGTAGTATTCCAGGGTACCAATCAGACACTACTTGACTACTTAATGTCTCAGTTGTAGCACACTGCTTATCCTCATCAGGTCTTTGGCTCTTGATTAAAATTTTAGGAGCAGTTGCATCCAATTGGTAAACACAGGGGCATTCGCTCATGCTATCTGCAGACCTTTCTGAAGGAATGATTGTTGGAACAGAAATCCCTTCTCTGAGGCTTTGTAGCTCTTCTGAGAATAGACAAACACTGGGGAGACAGTTAAGGTCTGGTAAATTCTTAAGCTCAGTGACATTATCATGTGATGTAACTTCAACATTTCCTTCAAATTGTTGTTGGTTTTGATCAGAATAAGGGGTAATCCCATCTGTCCAGCTGAAAATTTCTTGACCCAGTTCAAAATTTTCCTTGAAATCTTTAGGTGCCTTGAAAGTAGGCTTATTCTCATATTCATCTATTTGGTGTTCATCATGAATTCTCTCTTTGCATTGTATTGGCAATTCCTGTGCGTAATTTAACATTGCAAATGTAGGTGATTTTTCTCTCCCAGTAGGGAAGTTGCAGTTGGACCTCTCATCATGCTCTTGCAACTGTGAGTCAGAGAATACATGCATTAATTTGCAATGAGAACCATCTGTATCATTAGGCCCTGACCATAAGCTCATTGGATCATCAGCGTTAGGGGCAATCTTTTCTGAATG
The DNA here is from genome assembly GCA_032727855.1 of Quercus ilex subsp. ballota. Classification (NCBI taxonomy): domain Eukaryota; kingdom Viridiplantae; phylum Streptophyta; class Magnoliopsida; order Fagales; family Fagaceae; genus Quercus; species Quercus ilex. The sequence continues at coordinate 23,486,888 of CM064913.1, read as the reverse complement.
GAATGCCCTTTCCTTAATCATTTGTCTCTCATATGATGGAGAATGCACGTCTTTACTGGGGATACAGTAGTGAAAGTGTCTGTCATTGAGTTTGTTAGCCTGGTTAGTTTCAACCAAATATTTGTAATGATGATGATAATTCATCAATGGAGTCCCATAAGGAAGATTATGGTGATAACCCATGGCATCAACATAATAGGGATTGTCACAGGGTAGTTTTTCCATAACAAATGGACTGATGCCTTGATGGCCATTAGCACAAGGTTGATCCAAATAAATTTGCACATTAGAATTCTTAGGATCTCTGTTCTGAACTGGAGATATAGGAGGCGATTGATTGAAGGAATTTCTTGGTATCTGAAGTGTAGTTAAAAACTGAGAAGCAGGGTTTGAGAACATTCCTGCCTTATTCAAGGAACTTGGACTACAATCCTTAGTCTCCAAAGCATATCCAGATGTAGGAGAGTCTCTATGAAAAGTTGGACTATAATCTGAGGTGTTTCCTAACTGGCTGTTCTGGCTCTGACCACTAGAGCTCTTCCTTGGGGGGTCCACCATGCCATTAACAGCAACAACATACTGATAATCAACATCGCTTGGCTGGGCAGCCCTTCCTTCCATAGAACTTGGGCTGCCAGATTCATTTAAAGATATAAGAAACATCCGGAGTCTTTGAGAACCCTCAATTCTTTCCTGCTCTTGATATTCCTCTAACATATGATGAAGATCCTCATCTGAACAAACAGATATAAGCGCATCAAGATCCTCACCAGGAAGCTGGTATTTGATAGTGTGAGGTTGGTTACAAATTGCATAAGTCTTGGTCATAAGTTCCTCCCAAGTGATGCTCTTCCTGATGGATACAATCCGGGTCTCTCCCCCCACATATCTAAGCTTACTGTCGGTCGGCCTTGGTAATATTCTTCCCCCAAAGCTGCATAGAAATTTCATCTTTCCAGGGAAAGAGCCTTCTGAAAATCCTGGCCCATAAGGATAGTGTGACTGATGGGACCCCACTACAGAGAGGGGTGGAGCAATTGGTCCTGGAGTGCCTCGATCGGGATTACTCTCATCAGAAAACTTACCTGGTACTTGCCCATTTGCACCATGTTCCCAATAAACTCTGTTTATACTATCAGCATAAGCCTTTTTCTCCACCTCAGCCCCATATGTTATCCCTGGGACAAACACTGTGAACTCAGAATCACAATCAGAATCAATTCTTTGTAGCTCAACAATGCCATTGAGATCCTCATGAAATGGCTGATGGTTCTGATTAAAATTAAAACCCACTCTCTTTGGCTGATGTGGTAGTCTTCTCATAGCAACACGATCCTGCAGAAACTCAGTTGAAAATTCCTCACCTGTCTGCACAGAGATATTATGTATTTTTCTCTCTGCAGCAGTTCTAACACTTGATGGAAATTGTTGGGTATCTTTGTGGAACTGTTGGCCTGAAGAACTAGGAGCCTCACTCGTCATGGTCTTGGTAGAACTCCCTCTTCTTTTTTTATAGCTTCATATTAACATTCTCTGGTCTTTTATGCCTTACTCCCTCTATGCCATACAATCTGTTCATTTGTACAAAGTCAACCTTGAAACTTAACCAATGCAATTATCAACAACACCTATAGCTTCAAAGGCTTACTTTCACTATAAACTTGAACCAAGAATAGTGATAATATAAGATACTGTACAATTTCTTTAAAGGGTCATGTACATCATCTCCCACTCTTCAAAATTAGATCCACATTCAATGCCTCTCCCTATAGCTTCAAAACTTTGTATACGACGTAATGAAACAGTATTCGACAAATATTCCCTTACAAGCAACAAAATGAAACAATTTCAAACAAACATTCCACCGCATTTCGCATATTTACTCCATCATAAATAAACTGGAAGCAAAATTCATGGCTCTCACGGACACACATTTTTTGCACAACAAACACATCACAGGGGATTTTGCCTTAATTCCACAAAGGAACTTACAAATTCAACTGTGCAAGAAATAGCATAACATCAATTATCAACATCATATATGAAGCAATGAATAAAAAGTAAATAAATAAAAACCATACAAAGAAAAAAAAAATGTATAGAGAAAAGAAAAAAAGGAGGGTATGCGAGAATTGAAATTAAAAATCTGATTCTGATGTTTCAATAAATAAATAAAAATACCCAGATGGATAAAATTGAATTAAACATCAAAGAGAAGGAATGGTAAGAAGGGAACCTGGGAAAATGGTGCACGTGTACAAACTACATAGAATGGAATTAAGCTCCAAAGGTTGTTGCATTGGATTTGGATTTGGATTTGGATTTGGATTGAAGTCTGTACATTATTAATTTAATTTATTATTTAAAAAGAAAAACCAAAAAAAGAAAATGGTGAGTTTGGGTTTGTGAGAGAGAGAGAGAAGAAGAGGCCGTTGCATAAGGGTCGGGAGTTCAAAGGAGGGGGTGTGAGACAACGACATTGTTGGCTTAAAATAACGCGGCAGGCATATCAATTCAAGCCAAGGGAAGTAGGGAACACGGACAACAATGGCTTTAGATTCGAGGGCCTAACTGTCAACTAACGTATTATAACTGTTTCTGTCTCTATCTTAAATATTCTTTTTAAAGTTTTTTGGTCTCGATTGGCCCATGAAAGTTTTTTGGGTCATGGTTGCCTCGTTCTAATTAATATTTTATGTCATGGGTCTACGGCCCATATTCCCATTTCTCCTTGGCTATGTAATTTAGACATTTTCTTTTTCACTTTTTCATTATCATTATTATTGAGTTTCGATCTATATTATCTGTTTCTAATAATTGTATTTTTATGATTAAAATAAGATAATAATTGATTTTTTGTGTAGACAATGATTAAACTTTAAATATTTTTTTCAACTATCAGAGATTTTACCAATTAAGCTAACTGGAACCCACTCTTTAAACTAATTATTTAAATATATGTTTGTTAAAGGAATCTTTTTTTTTTTAAGAAATGCTACAACCACAAATTATTTTACAACATTTTTAAAACTATTAATGTGACAAATTTTTACTAATTACCATCTAGACCCACTACTGATATTACTTTTTTACTTACTAATAATCATTCAACACATCAGTAACTTATAAAAAAATGTTGTAAAATAGTTTATAGCTCTAGTATTTTCCTTTCTTCTTCTGTTTTTTTTCCCCACACAAGAGACCTACAATAGATTCTAGTTCTACCTATGTTAGGATTTAGAAAGAGAAGTTTAGTGGAAGGGTAACAACGTTAGAGCACCCCAAAAAAAAATCTATATTCACATCTGGCTTAAAGTGGTAAGTTGCAATATATGCAATACTTTCTTTGTCCCAAATTTTGGTCACCTATTTCATTTTGGAATACCCAAAAATGTAGTTCTCTTTGAAAAGTTGATAAATAAAATTCTCATCTTACTCCTTAATTTAAAAGTCAATACCACCTTTTTTTCAGAGTTTAATTTATCGAGCGCAATTTTGGATACTTATACCTTTTAACTAAAAAACAATTCATGAAATGATCTTCCGTTAAGAAGTTAGATATTCTAAATAGGACCAACAATTTAGGACGAAGAGGGTATCATTTTCAAGTGACCCTACTAGTAACACCATTTTTATTACACACCAATCAGAATATCGCATCAAAAGTTATGAAAATAATTATGAGATTATGTTAGGGAAAAGTGCCTCTTAGTGTAGCCTAAAAGATCATTTGTAAGGACCCTCTTCAAGTTTTCATTCAAATATATTATTGACAGTGTGGACTTGGGAAAAAGTAGACTTGGCAAACATGTTAGATTAAGGGTTTGTTTGGGATCTGCTTATTTTTCTGAAACTGAAAACTTTTTATGAAACTAAAAACTTTTTGTTGAAAATACTGTAGATAAAGGTAAAAATTAGCTGCAATAGTATAGTGAAACTCATGAATAGTATCAAAAAATACAATGGGACTAGGGATGACAATTTTGCTCTACCCCGCTTAACCCGCCCCTCCCCACTTCGCCCTGCATGGGTTTTTCCCGCCCCGCAAAGGTGGCGGAGTGGGGATGGGGCAAGATTTTAGCCCCGCACCATAGGGTGGGGTAGGGATGGGTTTAGACATTTTAGACCCACCCCGCCCTGCCCCTCCCCGTCCCCACCATGCACCGTGTTGTTAAGCGTTATAATTGTAAAATTTTCATACCCTAAAACCCTACTATTTAAACAAACATATCAATATTAACTTATTTACCACCCAATATGATTTTTTGCCTTTATTTTGTTATGTGTTATACTATAAGTTTTTTTTTTTTTTTTTTTTGGTGATTTTCTTGTTAAACACTTGGATATATTATTCAATTTTTTCTAAAAATTGAATTGATTTGATGGGATAAATTTAATTGTAATTTCAAGTATATTTTTATTAATGAAATAGGTTTTATTAAAAAAATTGTACTAGTTGTAGGGAAAATTAACAAAAAGTAGAGTTTTACGGGATGGGGCGGGGCTTCGCGGGGTCTCGAGGGGCGGGGATGGGGTGAGAAAATTTTCTCTGTCATGCGAGGCAAGGTGGGGATGGGGCAAGACAAAACCCTGCGAGGTGGGAACGAAGACCTCATCCTTCGGCCCAGCCCCACCCCATTGCCATCCCTAAGTGGGACCCATGAATAGTAGCAAAAATAAGCTAAATAGTAAAATAAGTTGGCAAAATTAATTATGCTAAACAAACACTAAATGAGTTCAGATTCAAATTAAACTGTAAGAAATGGGTCGGACTTAAACGAGTTGAAAATCTTATGACCCTTACTTGGTCTTTGATGGGTCAAATCAATCTAGTATGACTTGGATTTTTATGTACAGAAAAATTAAATAAATAAACTTGAGTATATTATTGTTATCTTGGTTCTAATATAAATAAATAAATGGTAAATTATAAATTGCACTTCTAAAGTTTGGGGTTGACAAGATTTTACATCCCAAAGTTTCAAATTTTTTATTTTACACCCTAAAGTTTTGTTCCGTTAGCAAATCACCCCTCACGATTAGTTTCAGCTGTTAAGTGACATATCATCATGCTAATGTGTTTTATTTTTGCCAAATCAGACCCAAAAAAGTCATAAAAAATTATACACTTATTTTCAAAGAAAATAAAGAATATTTTCAGTATTACAAATAAAAAGAACTTGGGTTATGGGATTAAAAAAAAAAATCTTGATTAATCCATCCTAAAGATGACATTGATACAAACACACACCAATTCAAGAAAACGGAAATATATATATGTGTATACCCAAAAAAAAAAAATCACAAAAGCTGAAATAAGATAACAAAAATATGGCATTAATTGAGACAAAATTTACCTGCAACTGGAATTGCTAAGTGACTACAAAAAAACAACGGGAGTGAAAACTGATAGAGCTTTGGTAGGTCTTTTGGCCTATTTAAAGAAGGGGGTTGAGGAAGTTCATGAATCCAGCCAAAGAAATGGAAAAAGGGCAGTAGGTACTGGGTAGTATTTTTTGTAAACACATATGACACTTTTGTAACATCAAATCTAAGTTTGTTGAGAGAGAGAGAGAGAGAGAGAGAGAGAGAGAGAGAGCACTATTTTTTTCCCTGGGGGTTAGCTTTGTGAAATAGAGGTATGTGGCTAAAAGGATTGAAACTAGTGGTGGGAGCGGTGCAGGGTGGAGTTTAAGAACTGTGACGGAATGAAAGGAGATATTTTATGAAATTTGATTAGAGAGAGAGAGAGAGAGATTCTGAAATTTGATTTCAGAAAGAAGGGGAAGGCGGGCTGTTGAAATTTTCAAGGTTAAGAGCATCTCCAACAGGGCTAGCTATGTCTAAAATTTGGAGAGAAAACGCATTGTTCATACAAAAAATGAACTCCAACGCCTCTCTATCTCTTTTTTTTTTTTTTTCTTTAGATTTGCTACAGTAGCTCTCCAGGCTTGGAGAGCACTGTACTAATCACTGTAGCTATTGCAAAGATTATTTCTCCTTAAAATAATACCGGTTGAATTAAAAAAAATATTTTTTTCTTTTTCTCTTTCTTCTTCACTCCGTCTCTCTTCTTTATCTCAACGGCTACAAAACGCAAAATACAATCCAAACACAAAAATAATTTTTCTCATAAACCAAATGAAATTATCAAAAAAAAAAAAAAAAAGAGAGAGAGACCTGTTCATGAGCAAAAGAATGAAATTAATCTCAATAATCACAACTGATTAAAATACTTAATTTTCACTCAATAATCACAACGGTAACAACAGAACTATTTTTGATCTTCCAAATATCTCTAAACTCAGTCTCAAATCAAACATTCACAATAGCTACAAACACAACAATCATTTCTTTTAAATATCTCTAAACTCAAGCATAATCAAAACACAAACTCAAAAACGCAATCTTAAAATCAATCAAATAATAACAATAATTAAAAAAAATAAATAAATAAAAAAGATAGAAGCCATCTGACCCACGATGGAGCAAAAAAGAGACAATGCTAGAGAGTGTTCTAGAATCCATCTGACCCACTGTAGCCATCTGACCCACGGTAGAGAGTGTTGAAGAATCAAGTAGAAATAAAAAAAGTAAAAAAATAAAAAAAATAAAAATAAAAAGAGAGCTGGAGAGTGGAGATGGTGAAAGTGTGATCCGGAATGTACTAGAAAAAGAAAAAGAAGAGTAGATAGAGATGGGAGTGGGATAGGTGTGTGGTGGAGAAAAATCAAGAGAAAAGAAAAACGAAAAATAAAAAACGTATGGATGATAGAAACAAAGAAAGGAAAAATACAATTTAGAAATGCCGCCACAATATTTTCGCAGTATTTTCACAATAAATTTTAAGTAACATGTTGTTATTAGCTAATATTGGTGAATAAAAATATAATTTCAGTGGTGGGTTCAAATTAAAACTAGTAACAACTTTCCACATAAATTTTGTTGTGAAAGTATTGCGTAAAATGTTGTTAACATAGCACTTCTCATTGAAAAATATAGTTGTTAAAAAAATAATAAATGATAATTAAAAAAAATAATAAAAAATGAATGAAGAAATAATATTTAAATGAGATAGAAAATCTGTTGGAAAGTGTATTTGAAAAAGTGGGTAAGTAAAAACTAAATGTCACTATTCATTCTTCAAACAGGTAAAAATTAGGCAAAAATTTAAAGAGACTGCTGGAGATGCTCTAAATGGTCTCTCGATATATTACATATGTACCACTATTATTGGGTGGTCTTACCAAATTTGGTGCTAAGGTGGGGAGAGTGTCACTAAAACTATGTAGTTTTGGGGATGATTTGGTAAAAATAAAACACATCAACATGATAATATGTCACTTAACAGCAAGGTTGTCAAACCCGAATAGGACCAGACAAGCCAGTTCGACTCGAGTAACCTTGAACCAGATGAATATCTAGTTATTTAACAAATAGAACTGGTTCTATATTGTAGATACTGTATTTTGTTCGCCTCGATTTGCGTGCTAGACCCCTGAAAATTCTAAAAATATTAACTTTCTTCCAAGGGATAGCAAAAACATCTAGATTGAAGTGGGACAACCCGTTTGGGCAGTGGAGCACTTGAAGTGTCATTTCAAGTCAAATTGACCAAAATACCCTAGTCAAACCTGGGTTGGCCAAAAGTCAAAGTTTGTCAAAATAATCCCAAAACAATAATTTTCATGTTTCTACATCAAACTCAAGCTACTCGGTGATTTTCATCAAATTTGACCCAAGGTTGACTCTTAGGGCCCCGAAAACTCTAATTTTAATCTAACCATCAAAACAGGTTGAGACTAGCGTCATTGCGAAGATTATTGAATTCCTTTTCCAACTACTATTTATGGGTTGAAATCGGAGTTAAAACGATTGAGATGTCCTAAAAATTGTGCAATACACATAAGCTCGCTTCCCAAGGCCATAACTTTTTATCTGACCATCGAAATTTCATTTTCTTTAGTGTTATGGAAACTAGACATCCATATCTTTCCAGGGATATCAAGATCAGCTCAATCAGAGTTCGAGAAGGCCTTCAAATATGCATCTGAACCTGAACCGAGGAAGAAGCTGGGATTGTTGATGTCAGCATTAGGCCCGATAGCCACTAAAGGGCCGCCAAACACAACCGCTGGAAGCCGAATAGTCACTTTTCAGCTATTTATACCCCCATACCCCTCTCAAATAAAATAAAATAAAATAACAGTTCTAGGATTTTTGGAGCACTTTTTTGGGTAGATTCTCTCTCTTTTCCTCTCTAAATCCTCTCCTAAACACATCAAAAAAACTTTTAATTTCTCTTTTTTCTCAACAATCAAGAGGTTGTGTTCTTGCACTCTTTTTCCTCTCCTTGGTCTTAGGACCTTGGATTTGAGATTTTGGGGGTGTAGATGTAGCTTTTTAGCTACAATCTACACCATTTGCTTTATCTTGCTTTATAACATGTTTTATTTTTTTCCATAGTATATTTTTGCTTTATCTTGCTCCTAGCAGGTCTCTTTGCTTTCAAACATGTTTTATTGCTTCAATGATGTTGTCCTAGCCTTCTTAGGCTAGGATATGCCTAAATACTATGTATGTGCTTGATATATATGCCTAGGTACTTTTTGCCATGTTTTTGTTTAGATCTACATGTTTATGTGCTCTTTACCATGTTTATGCTTAGATCTATATCTTTGTGTGCTCCGTGCCATGTTTATGTGTCTAGATCTACATGTTGGATGCTATGCCACGAGCTTCTATAGCCCTTTTTGTCTCTTGATGTTTCTCTTTCTTGTGTTTTGGCCCTTTAGGTAGGGTGTAGATCTTGTGGTCTAGGCCTACATCCATACACCTAGGCCTACATCAAAAGGTTTGGATAATTTCTTTTATGCATGTGTATGCTTGCTTACTTCTTTGCTTTATATCCATGTTTGCCTATTTAGATCTAGGCTTTGCCATGCCTTGTGTCCTCTGTGGGTTTGTGCTTGTTGGTCTTTGAGGCCACTTGCTTGTGTGGTTGCATCCGTCCTATTTGTGACTTATTTAGGTGTAACCACTTGTGAGAACATATCCTCGTGATGTCGGTTTGCTTGATGCATACCCTTTCTCTGCTCCATGCGATGTTATGCTTGCATTGCTTGCTTTGTACCACCTGTTTGGCTCTTTTTGCTTCTTTGCATATTTGCACGCTTATCTATATGTTCATGCATGAGTCCTTGCTTGCTTGTGTCATCAAGCCTAATTCCTACTATCTCATGCGGGTTCACTCCTGTCTTTAATACATGAGACCCCGAGTCCCTTTTAGGAATTTTGCTTGATGGCACATATGTTGCCCATACTCTAATCCAATGGAACTATGGACACCTCATCCAAACTTACATTTGTCTTCCTAGGACACCCCCTTTTGTTTGATAAGATGTTTTTTTGCCCCCTTTTGGCTTTCTTTGCTAATGTCTTTTTGCATGCTCCCTTTACCTCTTGGTTATCCCCTTTGCTTGTCTGCTGCCTGGTTTCTTTGTTTGTTGCATGTACATGCTTGGAGCGAGGACACTTAGAGCAAGGGCACGACTTCCTAGGCACGAGCAACGAGGGCAAGGATGCAAACAAGATGACGCAAGCCCAAAAAGGGTGACGTTCAGTAGATTAGGAGGCATAGCCTCCCCGAGTGGTTATATCTTTCTCTTTCTCTCTTAGCCTCTTCTCTAGAGCATTATATTAGGTTTATCATCCTTGAACCTAGTTTTAGGCCTCATCCCTAGGGTATGGCAATGTCTGTTTTATATTTCCTGCACCTTACTGGGCCATACCCTATGGATGTAGGCATGTATCCTTTATCTTTCTTGCTTTTTGCTTAGGCCGCATTCCCTGGGTATGACAATGTCTGATTTACATTTCCTGTACCTTGCTGAGACATACCTTTGTAACCTTAGCGATATCTGCTTTACTTTCCCGCTCTATGTGATAGCATTGTGCATGATGTATATATAAATATATATATATATATATATATGCTTGTATGTGGGTGATCGTACATTTTGTATGATGGACTCTCGTGGCTACGTGAGCGACCCTCTCTAGTCACGAGTGCTCTTAACCTTGTTGTGTGGGTATGTGCTCAAGAAAATTGTTGTAGACGCATATTCACGCTATATCGTGTGCATAATCATCACAGTGTGATCGTCCTGATCCATGTCATCAAGTGACATAAGTTTCCCCTTGTATGCAACATGCATCAATATGTTTCATGCTTTAAGGGGCTCTGGCTCGTCCTAGCATGAGCATGAGCATGTTGGCACACGCCGTATACATAGGCATGAAACCCTGCCAGTGCACCTTAGCTCACAAAACACGAAACTCTACCGAATTTACAAAATGTTACTGCACTCTTTTATTTTATGCTTGCTTATGTTATTGCTCTCTTTTGATTCTTGCCAAATATAAGTTATTATGTATTTGTTGTTATATTTGTCTTGTATTCACTTTTTTGGAGCTTTGATTTGTGAATAGACCAGTTCAGCATAATGGCCCAAATAGGTTGCGGTGAACCAAGCCTAGTTCGCCCATTCAGCACTCTTATTCCACTTCTGGCCCCTTTCAACAACCCATGATATCATATTGGGTTTGGGCTTGGGGAACTGTCCGAAAAAAGGGCCCCACAGAGTGAAGAGAGCATTTTGCGTTCAATAAAATGGGAAGTGAAAAACAGAGTAAGAGACAAATGTAGCTTTAAGAGATCAGATGTAAGTGTAGAATTAGGCAGGGAGTGGGGACTTCCAGAAAGCATGCTTAGTAGGATAGGCTCATAGAGTAAATATTGGTGAGACTTTTTGCTTTGTAATTGTGATTTTTTTCGAATTTAAAGAGTAGAGTCAATCTGGTTTTGCTTTGTAAATAACTTCTAGGATTTCTACTTTTTAAGTCCGTTTGAGTGATTTTTGTTTTTTCATATTTAGTATTTTGTTTATTTTTATTTCTATACAGTAAGTGACACCCAATTTTATAACATGCTAAGGTTTTAAGTTGTAATTAGTGCATAATAAGAGTAGTGGATTCATGTGAATGTAATGTTGGTCCTATCACAACTTAACTTCTTTGTATGTTGTAAAATTAGATGTTTCCAAGTTTCTAATTTATAATTGTTCTCTAACCGTTCCCTTATTGTCATCCCATTGCTGGGAAATTGCTTTGAATTTTTATTATGACTTTGAAAGTTAATTTTCTTGTTAAAGAAAGAAAATTAACTTGGTTACTTTTGGATTTACTTCATGTGGAAAAAGAATCAATTCCCGTAAGGAAATTCTTTTGGATTCAAACTCAAATTGCATTCCATCCATCTCAGATTCAGACAATATAATTTTTTTAAGCTTGGATCCTACCAGATCCCACCAAGTCTAACTCATTGAAAGCCCGAGTCAGCAGAAAGGGTGAAAATGTTGCTGGATATTGGAGTCTTGCACGAAAAGAATTGGCAGCAGACGAGAATGATGATAAGGGAAGAATTGGCAGCAGGTGAGAATGATGATAAGGCAATCACGAAAGGCACAATGTTAGAATCAAACAAGTAGAGAAGTGCAAGGCATTAACCCTGCAAAGACTGCTGCGCTAGGCCATTGCTGGATCTGTATCCAAGCTCCACTACGGCACTACCCAATCGCCCAGTAGACAAAAGAGCATTTCTATGTATTTAATCAGATTCAATCATTTTTGTTCCAAAAAATATACTAACTTCCAGATGAACATACATGAACATGTACGAAATATGCATACAGGCGAAGAGGGTATGGGCATAGACACCAAAAGCCAAAAGGGTGTCAACCTCCAACATCCAGACCCTAACAATAGGCAGAGAAGTCCAGAAGAAAAAACACTCAAGCTAATTTAACAGGCAAATAATAGACGCCAACTCTGTAATTTGTCCAATAGAAATCCATAGCCACTAACAATCATGTAGGTACTTCAAACAAGAACTCACTATCTCCCCACACCCCAAATCAAGAAAACCAAAGAGAGGAAAAGAAAAGGAGAAGACCAGGTACACAGTGAAATCACAAGAATAGTTCCGAGAAAAGAAATAAGAAACTAAGTAAGCATCAGGCCTAACAATTGAGGTATAGAATTGCATTCCAGTATATTGGAACAATGGAGTCTGCTGCGGAATGCACAGAACACAGAGGAGCTCGTGAATTATTGCTTTACCTATATGAATCTGGATGCTTTGGCTTGCTTTGAACTTCAGCCTTAATCGTCTCCATCACAGCAGGAGTCAGTAGCGGGATGACATCAATAGCTTTCATATTCTCTTGAATCTACATAGAAGAAAAAAGCTCTTTAATGGCATGCTTTATGGATTATATCATTTTCAAATTTTAGATGCTTACTAGCTTCATGTTCTGGCGCCTTTGAGAGAAAAATAGGATGCTATATAAGCATTTTCAATCAGACAGAATAAAGAAATAAATTTTTGGGGGGAAACCTCAAAGAATGACCTTTAGCATCACAAACCCATCTTTAAAATGCATTCACAGATTAGGTGGGTTCAGAGGGGAAATATGAAGCAAAGATATGCCCCAACAAAGGACCTGTGGCAACATGAATACAGCTCAGACACTCCATGAAGCACAATTGTTAAGCTCCACATTAGACACATAGTGTTGTTAAAGCACTGAAGCGAAGCTCATTTCAAGAAGCACACCCTAGGCACTCCTTTGGCGTTTTTTTGAAGAAGCATAAAGCATGCATAGGCAAACTTTTTTATTTTATTGCTAAAAAAGATGAGAATTAATAAAATTAATTGCTTGATCTTGAAGGAAATGACATGGACCATTGATTTATTATACAAATTATTCTTAAGGTGTCGTGTTGTATTTCAAAAGCAGTTTTTTTATTTACATGTCAAAAGATACAAACAATTAAATCTGGGTTTAAGGAAGTGGTACGGATTCAGATTATACATCAATTAAAAGCGATACGGCATAGGATCAAGTCCAAGAATCGGCCTCTCCAAAATGTTGGAGACAAAGCTGCATAACATGACCTCTCTAGACCCCGCAAAAATGGGAGCCTTATCAATCAAATCAGGTAATTCACAGCAAACTACAGCTGTATCTAAGTCATAGAATTTTTCTTTCCTTTCCTGTATCTAAGCATCATTAAAAGGGATTAACAGAAGGGAGCTATGGAACAGTTTGGGGTTGTTTAAAGGGTAAGTAGGTCAGAACACCTGGCTGCTAATGGAGGATTTAAATGTGGTTAGAAACTCTTATGAAAAGTGGGGTTCTGGAAGTGTTTCAACATTTGCGATGGATTTTGGTGAGTGCTTATACAACACTGAAGTGATGGACTTGGCTTAAACAAGATGCTTTTATACATAGAGTAATAAAAGAAAAGGTATTGAGTTTGTGGCAGGGAAATTAGACAAATTTCTGGCAAATGTGAGATGGATGAAGAAATATAGCCAGGCCACTGGAATTTTTAAGTCATGGTATATCAGATTATTTATCTGCAGTGACGTCATTTGGTGAAGAAATGAATTTTGGGCACCAACCTTTCAATTTATTCAATTTCTGTGCAGATAATGATGATATCCTATTTGTGTAAGAAAGGTTGAGAAACACAAGTTGGAGGAGTTCCAATGTTTAAGCTATTCTCTAATTCTTTGACAAGGGTTGTACACATCTATTTATGTGTCATTCTCTTTTCCTTTTCTAATAAAACTTTTACTTTTTAAAACCAAAAAAAAAAAGTTTAAGCTATACTTTAAACTGAAGGCTGTGAAGAGAATCTTGAGGCAGATTAATCTGCACAATCTGGCAGTATTTCTCAAAGGGTAATTCAAGATAGATCCAAACTGGAACAAACCCAAAATTGCATGATGAGGAATCCTAGAAATGAGTATTTGTGAATAGAAAAAGGAGTGCATGCATGAGATGCTTTCAGTAAGTAAGGCTGAGGAAGCATTTTTCAAACAAAAATCTAGGAATAAGTGGTTGAACTTGGGGAACCACAACACCTCTTACTTTTATAGATTTGTTAAAGGAATATAACAAATTCACTCAAATGCTTACGAGATGATCAAGGAAACAAGATGGAGAATCCGATCAGATGTTACACAACTGGCATTTGAGTTCTATAAAAGCCATCTTGGAAAATTGAACTTACAATTTGGGGTTAATGAAGCCAGAAGAGAAAACACTGCTGAGGAAATACAAAGAACTATCTTTTTCTCTTAATGGTAATAAGGCCCTAGCCCAGATGGGTTCTTGGTTGTTTCTTCCATAAATCTTGGGCTATACAGTGTGAAATGGAGGATGCAATCGAATCTTTCTTCAGGGAAGCTGTTAGGGAAAGTCAATGCGACAATTATAATCCTAGTCCCTAAGGTTCAGAATCCTTCCTACCTGAGTGATTTTAGGCCCATTTCATTCTGTAATGTCAAATGTGATATACAAGTGCATAACCTTCTGAAAAATCTGTCATACCATAATCAAACAACAGCATTTATTACTAATAGAAGCATTATAGAAAATGTGGTGATTGCTCATGGGTGTATGCTTCAGTTAGCTGGGAATTTATCCTCCAATGTTTTGCTGCTGTTAGTATTCCACCAAGGTTAGTGCAATGGGTCAGAACATGCCTTATTACCCCTAAATTTTCAGTGGCTATTAATGGCGAGTCCAAATCTTCTGTACCACCCTTTATGCTCCACTTTATGTTCCACTAATTAAAATTCGCCACATGTCCCCTTATTTCATTAATGCCTAATTTTATGCCTTTTCTCCTTTCATTTACCTAAAATATAAATAAACAAAAACCAATACATACCAGCACGGTAGCACCACCACCAACAACCTCCTCTAGTACCACCAACAAATGGTCACCAGTGCCACCACTCCCACTAACCTTACAAACTCCGATTTCACAAAATAAAAAGGACATTACCAATTAACCCATAAGAAAATAAAAAACTTCAAATCTCAAATCACGATTACAAAAGCAAACTCATGTCTAGGAGTACTGTAAATAGAGGTGGACAGTGAAGACTTGGAAATAGGAAGAAATTTTTATGGGCTTTGGGTGGCATTTGAAGAAGAAGAGAGGATGAGACTTTAAAGTGGTGTAAATATAGAGAGTTTAGCTGAGAACATTCTTTGATTTTTGTGGGTTATTCCAAGTGGAGAAGAATCGTTGATTGGGTTTGTGTTTATGAGGGATTTGATTTAATTGGGATTAGTAGGACAACCATTTGTGTTACAGTTGTAAGCAATGAAAGTGTTTGCCAATCAAAAGGTGAAATCTATTGAAGAGCTAGATCTAAAATTGGTGAGTTTAGTGGCAGCGGTGGCATGGCCATGACTAGCAGCACCGACGACCTGTGCTGGTATGTATTGGTTTTTGTTATTTATATTTTAGGTAAATGAAAGGAGAAAAGGCATAAAATTAGGCATTAATGAAATAAGTGGACATGTGGCAAATTTTAATTCGTGGAACATAAAGTGGAGCATAAAGAGTGGTACAGAAGATTTGGACTCATTAATGGCAGCCTAGCTAGCTATTTTGAGGGAAATAAGGGATTAAGACAGGAGGATCTTTTGCCTCCCTATCTATTTGTGTTGGCAATGGAAGTATTTTCTAGACTGATTCTTGAGCTCCTCCAGTTTAGAGAAGGTCATTTTCCAATGAGATACATGGGTATTCGCTTAATCCCAGGTAAGTTATCTGTTCAAGATGAAAAAACATTTCGGGATAAAATCACTTCCAGAATTAACCCTTGGAATTCAAGGAACCTGTCCTTTGCAGGAAGAATACAGTTGCTGCCCTCAGTTTTATACACCATTGAAGTCTACTGAGCAAGCAGTTTTGTCCTCCCCAAGAAGGTAATCACTATGATAGAGCAGGATTTTAATTCTTTCTTGAAAGATAAAAATTGGGCATGTAGGCCAGGAATATCTAAGGATCTAGTAACCATATAAAGCAAGCTATCTTTGGTACCTATTGGGGATTGTGATAGACCCATTTGGACTCCTGCAAAGACAGGTTGCTTCTCTAGTGCAGAGACATGGAATGACTAAGATTTAGGCTACATGAGGTAAAACTGTTGGAGATTGGTATGGTACTCTCTTGCAATTCCAAGGCATGATTTTCTATGTGGTTTGGTACGAAGAATAGGTTCACTACAATAGATAGGTTAGCCAATGGGGGTAACAAGGCGAGATGAATTGTGTTTATTGCAGAAGAAACACTGAGACCAGGCAACATATGCTTTTCCAATGCACCTTCACTGGCAGAATCAGGGAAGGAATCATGAAATGCTTCTTAATAGAGAACCCAGAATTTGGGTGTTGTAGACTGGTGGATTGGGGTGTGGAAAGCCTTAAGGGAAAAATTTTAAAGTCTATTGTGATCAAAATAGCTTGAGGAGCAGTGGTTCACTATATTTGGTGCCAAAGGAATTTCATAATTCATGGGGGACAGCTCAGGAGCGAAGAGAGCATTTTGCATTCATTAAACAGGAAGTGAAAAACAGAGTAAGAGACAAAGGTGGTTTTAAGAAATCAGATGAAAGTGTAGAATTATGCAGGGAGCATGGACTTTCAGAAAGCATGATTAGTAGGAAAATCTCAAAGACTAAATAGTGCTGAGATTCTTTTCTTTGTAATTGTAGTGTTTTCTACTTTTAAACAGTAGTCTTTTTTATAAGGGGAAAACAGAAGTTGATCTGGTTTTGCTTTCTGTTTTTGCATACACACTAGTGCTGGGAACTTTAAGCTCTGTATAGTGTACATTGTGTGTTTGATTGGTTTTAATCAATAAAAGTCATCTCATTCATCCAAAAAATAAATCCAACTTTCAGTCTCCTTTTTTTTAAAGTAGAATGATAAGCAAACACACGCCAGATCAAAAAATGCAGCATATCGTGTAACTACAATATGTTTTGAAGATATGATATTTTTACTTCTCAAAAAATAAAAATAAAAGGATATGATATTTTTAAAACTAACCTGAGACTTCTTTGTTGCTCCAGTAATAACGGAAGAGACATTAGGATTTGTTGCACACCATGCAATCGCAAGTTGAGCTAATGTCACACCGAGCTCATCCGCAATTGGCTTTAGTCCTTCTACTTTTTTCAGCACGTCATCAACCAATGACCGATTAGCAAGATTCTACAAGTCAATATAAGAGTTTGACATGATAAATCAAGTTTTGCTATCAGTCACCAGACAGATTATAACATTTAAATTTAAATAAGAAAGAACAACATTGCTCTGTGTGCGCATGTGCCGGTCCTTAAACCATGGACCCTTTGGTTTGCATTCATCACACAAAGCCAACAGAACACCAAATAAAAGAAACGGAATCATCAATTGAAAAAGAGCTCTCGCATTAGAAATGTATTGTACAGGGATCTGCATCCAAACTGATCTACATGTGAGACAACACAGTATAGAACTAAAACGGTGCCACTTCACAAGGATAATCAACCTGTGGCTAAAAAAAAAAAAAAAAAGGGTCCCCGAGTCTTGTATAATCCACATATTTCACATTACGGAACATGTCATAAGCTGTGACATTCTTATACCCGAGTATAATGCATGCTGATGGTGGAAACCATTATGCTCTTGGATACACAGATATCATAGAAGCAGTAATCACAGAAGCATTCATTATCACACACACTACAAAGGCACAAAGTCTATGAAGGGAGAGAACCAATGATGATGGAACACTTCCCCAATATAATGCACTTTGTTTCAGCCACCAAGAAACAGCCAAAGGTGAAATTAACATTCAATAATGAGACTTTAAAAGTAACATAAAGATATAGCAGAAAAAATAGTTCAAGTCAACAACAAATGTTGATGAGAAGACAGAATAGCAAGTCACTTTAAAGAGCAAAATGTTCAACCTAGTATTAGTAAAGACATACTTTGTAATTTTTCAATGCAAAGCGGCTATCAGATGGTATAACTTTCTTGTTGTATTTTCCAGTGAGCACACCAGACGCAAGTGGGCTCCATGTGGTAAGACCCAAGCCATAGTTGCTGTAGAGAGGAAGAAACTCAGACTCAACCTGCATCCATTAAGATTAAAATCATACACAAGTTTATACATGTACAAGTGTTCCATCACTCATACGAAATTGAAGATTGAAATATACGGTGTCCACTACATAATGATTATGCTAAGAAAATAGATTTGGGATCCTAGGATTTAGGAATCCCCTAAAATTATGAAAACACTGTTTAAGTAGTACACAAACACACACTCATCAAAAGGCTAATTGAAATAAATAAATAAATAAAAACAACAAAAACCCATTTCCACAATGGAGAGAAAGAGAGAGAGAGACCTTGTGGCGAGAAAGCAAATTATACTCAGGTTGTTCAACAATGGGACCCACAAGATCCAACCTCTGAGCAACAGCCCAAGCTTCAGTGATCTGCTGAGCGGACCACTCACTAGTCCCCCAATAAAAAGCCCATCCCTTATCGATAACATAATTCATAGCCCTAACAGTCTCTTCAATGGGAGTGGAAGTGTCGGGACGATGACAATAGATAAGATCAACATACTCCGTATCAAGCCTTTTAAGCGAAGCCTTGGTCCCTTCCACAATATGCTTCCGAGACAAGCCCTTGTCGTTGGGACCAGCACCACCCCAGAAGATCTTGGTAGACAACACCAAATCGGAGCGCTTCCAACCCAACTCTCGGATGGCCTGACCCATTATCTCCTCGGCACGACCATTGGCGAAGATCTCGGCGTTGTCGAAGAAGTTCACTCCATGGTCTTTGCAACATTGGAGGAGAGATTTAGCTTCTTTTACATCCAGTTGGCTTCCGAAGCTCACCCATGCTCCGTACGACAGTTGGCTCACTTTCAGCCCTGACCGACCCACATTCTTGTACTGCATTTTTTTCTTTTTCTTTCATTTGTTTTTCTCACTAACACAAACACAAGGAACGAGTCAAGTAGAAGAAGAATGAAAGTGATTTCTTTATGTAGTACTCTAGTACTTAGTTCGTGTGACTGTGTGGGTATGGTGACAACTGGAATGGAGGGAGTGACTATAGTTGGCCACGTGAGGTTTTTGAGATTTTGACACGTGTGGAATATTTTAACAAGTGTTATACTTTGGGCAAAAGAAAACTAGATAAACAATTTCAAATAGGGTTACGTTAACAAGTGTTATAGGGTATTGGTTAATAATTTAATTAAAGAAAATTTTTATAGAAAAAAAAGTAATTAATATTTTGACAGTTTTTTTCATTTTTTATAAAAATGATATCAAAACTTTCTTAAAATGAATTTTTAACCAATAACCCAACGGCACTTGTTAACATTTCCCTTTCAAATAACCACTTTTAATTTTTAAATAATATTTCACGCATTTTTATATACTTTTCACTCACACATATTTTCACAAATATTTTCTAACAATAATTTTCAGTTTTTAAACACATGTACCAAAGGGCTCTTATTAATTGCTCGAAATATGCTGTTTGGTAAAGTTATTTTAGTAATGTTATTTATATTTTTTGAAAATATGTGTGTGTAAAAAAGTGTGTAATGTTGTTTAAAAATTAAAAATATGTGTTTAAACTCTTATATCAAAGGACCCATTTTTAAAAAAATTCTTTTGACTTAACTCCTAAGTTAGAATGCTCACGTCAAAGCGTAAAAGAATATAAATGAAGAAGAATTGGGTTCAAGTTATACTTGGTGTAACTTTAAGTAATGTTACACCACTCAATATTTTTTAATTGGATTCGAATATTGACAAATCCATCATTAGATTACATTATTTTCATACATTCTTTATGCTTGCAAAATTTTGAGGTGATCAAAGATTAATAGCTATGTCATCAATCAATTGTTAAAATTCAAGTTTTTATAGTTTAAAATAATGCATAAAAGATGAGTTTATGGATCAAATGATAAATAACATCCGATTGATATGAAAATTGACATGCATGTTAAGAACATATAGAACATATAATTCAACGGTTAGATTTTCAAAATATTAATTCAATAACAAGTTATTGGGTGGTGTAACATTACTTAGAGTTACACCAGATGTAACTTGAACCCAACCCAAATGAAGAATGTGTAAAATTTACTATTGGCTAAAAATGACAAACATTAGTAAGTGTATAATTGCGTAAAATTACAAGTTTGCTATAATAAACATAACACTGATACTATTCATTTTATATTTAATTTTTTATTCTTTCTTTACGCGAGAACGAATGAAGAGACTAAATGTAGTTATTATATGCAAAGAGAAATAATTTAAAAAAAATAAGAATATTTAATATTTTAATTAAATGTAATATAAATTAAATAATTTGATACGAAGTATTTTGAAAATGTGAGTGTAAGGACTCGATTTTTGGAAGGACCCTCTGAACTTAGAAGGGATATAATCCTGTAGGCCCCAAACAATGAATTTGTAGAGAGTGGGTTGAAGAAATTGGCCCTTACAGGCGAACGGAGCTTCATCGTGGATTCATTGCCATTGAAGGCTAAGTGCCTTGATTCTTTGCTAAAATCACTCCTCGGCACTTGTCCGAGGAGCTTGCCCCTCTCCCCCCCTCCTTCAGGAGGGATCCTATACATTATATACCCCTCGCCCAACCGATCCTAGCCCTACATTTGTTGAGCGATCAGGACATTACTCAGGTGCCTGTTCTATCAGCTGCCTTCCCATTCTCTTTGTGGGTCGCGGCAACCAAGGTGGCACTGGTGCGGAGTCCTTTCCTCATTAATGCGGTCAGGGCGGTAGTCAGGTGCATTTAATATGGAGGTGACTGTTTGTCACGAGCTTGTCCCTCTACCAGATTTATATTGCAGGCGCGTGGTACTCCCCCTCGGCTCTTGGAGTAGTCATGGAGGCTTCCTTGGAAGTGTTGCCAGTTGCCTTAGGTTCTCGGATGTCCGATGATGGGGTCGTCCTCGGCGTGGCCTGTTGGGCGTCTGGGCTGCTTGTTTTTATCCTCGGACCATGGATAGATCCTCGGCTTGGGCCTTCGGCCCCAAAACGGAGTGGGCTGGGCCGTAGGACTTGCTGGCCCCACAATAGCCCCTCAAAATCTTGCTGTCTGCATCCTCGGGCGGAGAGGAGGATTTTGATGTCCTCGGACCTGCGACGCGTCCCATCGAGCTTGGCCCTCTGTTAGTACTGGAGTCTTTTCAACTGCCCCAGACGTGTTAATGGCGTCTCGAAGCGCGCAATGCGCCCTCCATTAAATCCAGGTGGCTCTGTGCTCCCCACGTTCAATGGGGGGATGGCAATCCAACGGTGGGGATTCGCTCAATCATTTATGGGCGGGAAAACCCGCACGGCTTTTTGATTTGGGGTATAAATACCCTCTCGAAAAGTCGGTCCCTTTGTTTACTCGCAGCTAAGAGCTCTTGCGCATACATCCCAAGTCCAACCAACTTTCCACCTTCATCTCCAGCATAAAAAACTCGTCCGAGGAGCTTCTCCTCATTTCTGTAAGTTTCTCTATCTCTCTTCGAGTTCTCTTCTTCTCTATTCTTTCCTCTCTTTCATTTACTTTTTAGGCGTCATTTGGAAATGGGTAGATTTAAGAAATACGTCTATACTGAGGAGGCGATGGAGAAATTTATCGCCGATTATAAGATACCTAGCAACGTGGGCTTAAGGTATTGTGAGGAGGGGGAGTGGCACCTTCGGAGGCAGGAGGGTGAGGTGGTGATCCCCATCGTTGCCTTCGTTGAAGGTGGCATGAGAATACCCATGGGGCCGCTGATGAGGGGCTACCTGACGTATTTTCGGCTAGCCCCCACCCAGTGTGCCATCAACGTCTTCAGGATCCTGGGCTGTGTGGACGCCCTGAACGAGAAGATGGGACTGAGTTTGACCCACCATAACGTCAACTGGTGTTATAACCTCCAGTGCCTGAAGGGCAAATCATACTACCTGAAGACCAGGGATGACAGGGTCCGGCTTATTCAGTGCCTCCCTGAGTCCAGCAAGGGGCTGAACAAGGACTTCCTCATCGTGTCTGGAGAGTGGCACGACGGCCTTCATTGCCCAACGACGGAGGGAACCCCAGGTGGGGCAGTGGGAAAATGGGGGGAGGGCTCTAGGTCCCTAACCAGTTCCATTCTTTACTTCGCCCATCTCTTTTTGCACCGTTTGGTTACTAATGTGAATGTGTCTTCTTTTGCAGATCCGCACTCCTTCACGCGCCACTTCAGCCTGATCAACCGGGAAGACTTGCAGAAAGCGTTGAGGGCGGAGGTTTTCGTGAACGAAACCAACAATCAAGTTAGGGCCGCTCACCAGGTCTTGGGATACGACCCAACCCAAAAATCATTTGCGGCGCCGAAGTACGTGATCAGAGCAAAGGATTCTCGGCTTCGAAAAATAACCGTGACCGAGGGCGGGTTCCAGTTCCCCGAGGAGCCCTCCACATCAGAAGGCGTAACACCTGCGGGTCCCTCCTCCTCCCTTAGATTCTCAGAGGCCGCTGAAGAAGGCCTAGAGAGGGAAATGGAAGTTGCAGATTTTGGCCCCGCCGAGGACGAGTTTGACGTTTTTGAACAAGTTCACCAGTCTAAGGACCCTCCAAGAGACTTAGGTGACCCTCGTCTGACAGAAGCAGACTTCCTAGCGTCCAAGTCCCCCCCCGGCACGAGATGGGTTACAAGAAGAGGCCCCAGTCCAGCCTGTTGGATCTGATTGAAGGCCAACCAGGGAAGTCCAAGCCAAAGCTTCCTCCCCTTCCTCCCAAGGCTCACTCTGCCCAGGGCAGGTCGGCTCCCACACAGTCAAGGCCTCCTCCTTCTCCGCCTCAGACGAGTCTGCCTTCTAGGCACGAGCCCTCTGATCCTAAGCAGAGAAAGGACAAGGGTAAAAGGCCAGTTGAGAAAAAGTCTAGGTCTCCCCGAGAGGAGGGCGATACTCGGCGGCCGTCCAAACAGTTGAAGATAGGCTCCCAAGGCCAAGATAAACAGGTTGACGCCCAGTCCGAGGCTCAGGCCTGGCTTCCTGCCCCAATGCTCCATGGGGGGCCTCTGAGGGAAGACTCCTCCCTTAGGGATTTCAAAGAGGGTGAAGGCGCGTACGTGGCCGACGCGCTCGAGAGGTACCTGCTACTACCAGCTGACATGGCGGAGTTGGGAACTATGAGGAGTAGAGAGGTCTTCCTCTGCCTCAAGCGGTATTTGGGGATGGTAAGTCCTTCAACACTTATGATTCTTTCTAGTTTCAACTTTTTCCTCCCCTTTTCTCAGTTCGGCTGACTGTGTACTCGTTTTGTTTGGCAAGCCGTTCAGGCCACTTATAGGTTGGAGGACGCAGCCCGTGACCAGGGGAAGGCCATGGACGTGGAGCGTGAGAAACGCTTGGATGCCATTCGGACCCTTAAAAACTCCGAGGCCGATCTTGCTAAGGCCCGGGAGGAGCTGAGGGTGATGACCAGTGCTCGGGACAACGCCCTGTCAGGCCTCACCGGCTTCCAGAAGCAGGCCGAAGACCAGTCAAAGCGTCTGGGCGAGGCAGAGGAGCAGTTGAGAATCGTAAAGGAGCTGCTTGCTGATCTGCCAAAGAAGGTGGCTGCTGCCGAGAAAGCCAAGAGGGTGGCTGAGTGGGACAAGGATGAGGCCGTGAGGGCCAAGTTTGAGGCTGACCAAGGCAGGGAGGAGCCTTGGCCACCAAGCAGGAAGCCGAGAAGGAGGTCTATGCTGCGGGGATGGCTGAGATAGAAGCAGCCTTTAAGGCTCAAGTCCCCGGGTTGTGCAGGCGCTACTCTGCTGAGATTTGGAGGGAGGCTCTTAGACAGGCTGGGGTCGAGGCCTCGTCCGACTTGTGGAAGGAGGAGAGTGTGTACTACCCTCCTTCTATCCGCGAGGCAACTCCAGGTAGCGCTGAGGCCGGAGAGGCTGCAGAGAAAGCCAGTGCTACAACGGGTGAGGACACCTCAATCGCCGAACCTACGGGTGAGCTTGTCCAAGGAAGTGACCCTCCCGAGGTAGCTGAATCAGGTGAGGGCCCCATTGAGGAGGCGCACCAGGAGGTTGCGAAGTCCACCTCTGAAGCCGAGGCTACTTCCGCTGAGGAGGCAGCCGTTCCTGCCGAGCCTTTGCAGGCCGTCTCTCTTGGCCAGAGCTTAGAAAGCCCTGAAATTGTTACGGACCAGCCCCCTACTGAGGGAGGAGAATAGGTGGGCAGGGCAGGCCCCTCAGCGCCATTGTCTCTCTTGTCTTTTGCATCTTTCTTTTTTCCTTTTTTTTTTTTTTAGATTGTAATGTGGTGTTCATCATGTAATCTTTATGGATTTAATGCAGTATGATTTTTATTCCTCCTTCCAATTGTTCTGGCTGTTTGTACATCTGCGTGTTATTCGTTTCCTCTTTCCTTTGTTGTCTCTTTTTTTTTTTGCTTGCATGATTTTATCACCAATTGTACTTCGGCCAGTCATGGCAGTGATTGTAACAACGTGAAGGTACGTACGCATAGGCAGACCTTTTATGTCTCCAGGACCAGATGGGACTCTTGCTTTCCCAACATTCTAACACTTAGAATTTTCTGAAGTAGTTAGTTTCCCCGTAGGCGTGAGTCCGAGGACCATGCAGCGCTTTTGGTTCTGTCTAACACTTAGAATCCTCTGAAACAGTTAGTTTCCCCATAGGCCTGAGTCCTAGGACCATGCAGTGCTTTTGGTTCTGTCTAACATTTAGAATCCTCTGAAGCAGTTAGTTTCCCCATAGGCCTGAGTCCTGGGACCATGCAGTGCCTTGGTTCTGTCTAACACTTAGGATCATCTGAGGTGGTTAGTTTCCCCATGAGCCTGAGTCCGAGGACCATGCAGTGCCTTGGTTCCGTCTAACACTTAGGATCATCTGAAGTGGTTAGTTTCCCCATAGGCCTGAGTCCGAGGACCATGCAGTGCCTTGGTTCTGTCTAACACTTGGTCTTCTGAAGTAGTTAGTTTCCCCATAGGCCTGAGTCCGAGGACCATGCAGTGCCTTGGTTCTGTCTAACACTTGGTCTTTGAAGTAGTTAGTCTTCCCACAGGCCTGAGTCCGAGGACCATGCAGTGCCTTGGTTCTGTCTAACACTTGGTCTTTGAAGTAGTTAGTTTCCCCACAGGCCTGAGTCCGAGGACCATGCAATGCCTTGGTTCTGTCTAACACTTGGTCTTTGAAGTAGTTAGTTTCCCCACAGGCCTGAGTCCGAGGACCATGCAGTGCCTTGGTTCTGTCTAACACTTGGTCTTTGAAGTAGTTAGTTTCCCCATAGGCCTGAGTCCGAGGACCATGCAGTGCCTTGGTTCTGTCTAACACTTAGTCTTGTGAAGTAGTTAGTTTCCCCATAGGCCTGAGTCCGAGGACCATGCAGTGCCTTGGTTCTGTCTAACACTTGGTCTTTGAAGTATTTAGTTTCCTCATAGACCTGAGTCCGAGGACCATGCAGTGCCTTGGTTCTGTCTAACACTTGGTCTTTGAAGTAGTTAGTTTCCCCACAGGCCTGAGTCCGAGGACCATGCAGTGCCTTGGTTCTGTCTAACACTTGGTCTTTAAAGTAGTTAGTTTCCCCATAGGCCTGAGTCCGAGGACCATGCAGTGCCTTGGTTCTGTCTAACACTTGGTCTTGTGAAGTAGTTAGTTTCCCCATAGGCCTGAGTCCGAGGACCATGCAGTGCCTTGGTTCTGTCTAACACTTAGGTACGTGGTGTAGGAGATTGTCCTCAGTGCTGGCCTCGCTAGTTTTGGCGTGTTGATGGCCTCGGCCTTGCCTCGTCTTCAGGGGGGCGTCGTGCGCACCGGACTATCGACCCCGCTGTGCCACGGGCTAGGATGGTCTGTGATTCCTAACCTTACACGTGGCAATGACGCCGGTTTCGAATCAGGTTTCTGTAGTCATCAGTTATGACGCGTCCCCTGACGGTTCACATTCCGCGCCTGACGTTTCAACACACGAGGCGCGCCCTCATTAATATTCTCTTGGACTGATGCGGATCAAACGGTTGACAGGCGCTTTGGAATTCGGTGAGGATTAATGTCACCGATAATCCATCTTTCGAATTCCGTGTAGTTCCATTCCTATGAATCTTCAGCCCCTATTTAAGGCTACGTAGGAGAAGTGACCTTCTACTCTTCATAAATCCCCCAATATACCAGGAAACATGTCCTCCCAACTCTCAGAGCCCCTTCAATGACCCCGCCAAAAGTTGTGACAAGAGTTTGGAGAAATGGGACGGCATTGGATGGGAGTGAGGGTGCCTAGGCCCAAAATCCTCCTCCCTCGACGGAGAGCCGCCATAGCAATGGCTCGTGCCGGATCTCCGGTGCGGCCAAATCCGTGTGCTATCCTGGTGGGGCCCCGCACCGCGGCCGAGAGGGAGGTCTCTGAAGTACATAACGTTCTTCCCCGGGGCATTGCCACGCCGGTGGAAGTGTGCAAGGATACGTCATGTCTGATGCCCGAGTGTTGCAGTCACCAACGGCCAACCACCGTGGGGCTGGAAGAGAATCAAGGGAACAACATGAGGGAGGGCCGTCTGGCGCCTTTGCATCTGCTCCTCTCTTTGTGCCAGCGCCACCGCACCGACTTGGGCGTTGTTGGTGGCCTTGAAGCAGGCCCGCCTCAGCCCCCTTTCCCTTAGTTAGCTTTAAAACAGGCCCGTCTGGGCCTTTGTTTGTAGAGTTGGCTTTAAAACAAGTCTGTCTGAGCCTTTGTTTGTACAATGTAACTCTCCTTTATCTAATAAAATAACGATGTTTTCTTCTTTCCTTCGAATCTTTTACTTTTCTGCAATGGCGTTTTTTTTTTTTTTTGCTTTTTTTTTTTTTAAACACATTCTTGTAAGCTTTCTGTCAACTGACTTTCTGGGGGCGATTGTCCGTTGCGCCTGTTAGTGCACAAATTCCTCCCCACAGACGGCGCCAATTGTAGGGACTCGATTTTTGGAAGGACCCTCTGAACTTAGAAGGGATATAATCCTGTAGGCCCCAAACAATGAATTTGTAGAGAGTGGGTTGAAGAAATTGGCCCTTACAGGCGAACGGAGCTTCATCGTGGATTCATTGCAATTGAAGGCTAAGTGCCTTGATTCTTTGCTAAAATCACTCCTCGGCACTTGTCCGAGGAGCTTGCCCCTCTCCCCCCCTCCTTCAGGAGGGATCCTATACATTATATACCCCTCACCCAACCGATCCTAGCCCTACATTTGTTGAGCGATCAGGACATTACTCAAGTGCCTGTCCTATCAGCCGCCTTCCCATTCTCTTTGTGGGTCGCGGCAACCGAGGTGGTACTGGTACGGAGTCCTTTCCTCATTAATGCGGCCAGGGCGGTAGTCAGGTGCATTTAATGTGGAGGTGACTGTTTGTCACGAGCTTGTCCCTCCACCAGATTTATATTGCAGGCGCGTGGTACTCCCCCTCGGCTCTTGGAGTAGTCATGGAGGCTTCCTTGGAAGTGTTGCCAGTTGCCTTAGGTTCTCGGATGTCCGATGATGGGGTCGTCCTCGGCGTGGCCTGTTGGGCGCCTGGGCTGCTTGTTTTTATCCTCGGACCATGGATAGATCCTCGGCTTGGGCCTTCGGCCCCGAAACGGAGTGGGCTGGGCCGTAGGACTTGCTGGCCCCACAGTGAGTATGTAAAATATAAAAATTAAGTTTTTATACGAAAATAAATGAAAATTTTTGCACAAGCTAATGCAAATGCTCTTATAACACTAGGAAGTGTAATTTCTGTGTTTTAATTTGTTTAACATCATAATACTAATTTAAATATCATGAAGTACAAAAAAAAATCTCATATATATAGTAATTATTATTATAATTATATAGTAGATTTTTCAATAATGATTGAAACTCAATCTTATAGGCATGGTTTTTAAACCCAGACTGGACCGAGCGGTCTGACCCAGTTAACCATGAACCGGTAATAAATTCGGTTTTTTAACTATGAGAATCGAGTATACATGATTTCTGAGAGAATCGAACAAACCAGGGTTGAACCTGAAAAACTGTTTGAACTTTAGGCCAGGATCCAAACCTGAGCTCTTTCAACTTGTAGGCACCAAGACTAAAGCCTTTACCAACAGATCAAGTGCTCTTCTTGGGAGCAAATATGCAGTATTATTAAAATTATATTAAATTTACATTGTAAGGACCATTTTTGAGCTTACAGCCCACTATATGGAATGGCTCAAGCCTAAGAAGCCCAAAAATAATAAATTTATAGAGAGTGAGTTGGAGAACTGGACTGTAGTTGATCAAACAAACATTGGAATCAATCAAACGATAAGAGAATAAAACACCAAAAGACTATACTGATGAAAAATGGTCCTTGGCAAACTCCGAGGTGCCTTGTTCTATTATATTATCTTTTACTTTGGTTACAAGCTTTGTTCCTGAATACTGTATAGCTTTCTTTTGATTTTTTCTGATCCCCTTTTCATGAAAGGCCTCATTCCTTATATAGTCCTTTTCATAGCATCTCCATCCTACATTTGTTAAGCATCTGAGTCCTCACTTGAGTGCCTGTCCCATCAGACACCTTCTTTACTCTTATACGTCTTGGGGTAACCAATTTTCCACTGTTCAAGGGTCTTCTCCAAATTAATGCCGCTAGAAAAGTAGTTGCAGAACATTTAATGCGGTGGTGACAACTTCGTTGATATCCTAGGATTTCCTTTGGTTCAATATCCATTCAGTGACTGCTTATACCGACAGAACTTCCTAGGAGGTTCTTCTGCATTAGTAAACCATTTCTTCTGACCTTCGAGTATGCTGAGAATATATTACCCTCGACCAAAAACACCTGCAGCCTCAGTAACCACAACTAACTTTTTCCTTGCTAACACAGTCCTCTGTTGTGGGAACTATTCCTATCCTCGGCTTGGGCTATGGGCCCGTTATAATAAACTTACATTAATTTTTGGGCCTAACATCCCTACATACATGATTTATAGTTTCTAAACTTCTATGTCATCTTTCTCAACATATTAAATATTACTAATTTTTTTTTTCATTGCTAAATTAACTTTTTATTTAAAAATAATACCTATGCAATTTATGAATTTATTTTAAAAGTCGTTTTTAGTTAATTGAAATGATTTCTCTTAAAGGATTATTATAAAATTTCTTTTTTATGCTTATTTATGTTGTACTATTTTTTATTAACCTTATAATGTACTATTTTATGTTAACCTTATAATATCATGAAAATTTCATTGAAATTTTGTTTCAATTTTAAGATATTTTTAGTAAAGTTTGCTAATATTTACAAATTTAATATATTTATTTATATTTAAATAATTATTAATTAATTATGACGTCATCACAGTTTGACCTCAGTTCAACCTTAAAAACCTTGAACATCTTTTTTTTACGGTTCAATGAACGTTCCGGATCTTAAAGTCATGCTTCTAGGTTAATGGAATCCATATGTGATGAGTGATTCACGTCATAACTATGCAAGAGATTTTCTTTTTCTTTTTATTTGGCAGAGATTCAAGAGATAATAATTAGTTTAGAGTGTTTTTTTTTTTTTTTTTTTGGGTTTAATTCAAGAGATAATTATTAGTTTAATTTTTTTGGTTATTTATTTTATTTGTGTAATATAGCATAGAGCTTTTTAATGTTTCATTTCTTGTGTAAAAATCATTTTTTTTTTTTAATAATAATCAATCATAAGTTCTTCCAAAAAAATTTAAATATAAAACTAGTTGTCTCCAAATATGACTGAGCAATCATTATTTACCCCAAAAAAAAAAATGGCATTTATATGGTATTTTCATCACACTCCTTACATTCTGAATTGTATAAAATAGATAGTTTGGAAAGGAGGTTTCAGGTTTCAGTTAGTTTAACTAGTAAAATTTATTGTTAGTTAGCTACATGAGGAAAAATAGAATCTTAGCTGTAATTTTTTTAATAATATTTTAAAAAGAAAAAAGTAGATGAGATCTTAATCCTAATAAATCCATCCCAGAATACTCTCAACTCTCGTAATGGTATAGATTTGTAACTCTTTATATATAAAAGTTTGAACTCTTTTTGAACCAAGTAATGTTTCTCCTATGAAAAAAAAAAGGTAAACTACATATTTTGGTTCCTAACTTTTACACCTAGTGTGTGTTTGGCAAAAAATATTTTTGCTAACTTATTTTATTATTCAGCTTATTTTTGCTATTATTCATGGGCCCCCTACACTTTTTGGTACTATTCATGGGTCTCATTATACTATTTTAGCTAACTTTTACCTTTATCTACTGTACTTTCAGTAAAAAATTTTCAATTTTAGCAAAATAAGTGGATCCCAAACAGACCACTAATGTCAATTTGGTCTCTAACATTTCAAATGTGTCAATTTGGTCCCTAACTTTTTAGTGCTGGTCAAAATGGCCCCTACTGTTAAGTGTTTGATGGAAAATATTGATGTGGCTAACAGACTAAATATAATATTTATTTTTTTATCACATAGGCTATAACACGTAATGCCCTGTCATATTACTTTTCTTTTTTTTCAGAGTGTGATTCATCGATTTTGTGTGCATTTGGCATTGGGTTAAAAAGCTTATTTTTTTTACTATTTAACTTATTTTTTATACTATTTATAGGTCTCATTGCACTTTTTAGTGCTATTCATAGGTACCACTGTACTATTTTAGCTACTCTTTAGATTTATCTATAATACTTTTAGTAAAAAGTTTCCAATTTCAGCTAAATAAGCTGTTTCCAAACAGACATTTTATAACTCACATGCTATTTGGGATCAAAATCCCTAGCAAGCTCTTTAGATTTTGAGAGAACACCCACACCACAACCCCAAAACAACCACAACTTGGTTGAAAGTCTAGAGAGAAAGGGTGAGGCACAAAGGGCAAAGACATACATACAATTTCAATCTCTTTATAGGGTCTGTTTGGGATCTGCTTATTTTGCTGAAACTGAAAACTTTTTACTGAAAGTACGGTAGATAAAAGTAAAAGTTAATTGAAATATTATAGTGAGACCTTTGAATAGTACCAAAAAATATAATGAGACTCATAAATAATAGCAAAAATAAACTGAACAATAAAATAAGCTGGTTTTTTAATTTTTGTCAAACACACACTTAGTGTGCGTTTGGATACCGCTTATTTTGTTGAAAACAATAACAAATATTATTCTGGTTACTGTTCATTAATGAAAATATTGGGCATTTGCCTTGATGCATTGTTCATGTCCCATGAACAGTGCACCAGACGCTAGAATTGAAAAAAAAAAAAAAAAAAAAAAAAAAAAAGCCAAAAACACATCTGTGTAAAAAAGCAAACACAATCCAAACGAAGCCTAAGAGTTCATTTGGATACAACTTTTTTTGCTAAAAACGGAAAACACTGTAGTAAAATAATTTTTAAATGTGTAAATAGTACCGTGAGACCCATTTTTAATTTTTTTTAATAATAAAATGGTTGTGGGTCCCGTGAATAATGCATAAATAGTGCACAATGTCTTCTACACAGTGTAATCCACGTGCATGAACAATGCAAGTTACTATTCATAAGCCTAAATGCACTGTATATATCTCATAAACAGTGCAAAAGGCACTGGAAAAAAAAAAAAAAAAAAAAAAAAACCCACAAAAAATGCAAACGTAGGGAGAGAAATGCATCCAAACGCTCACTTAGAATCTATTTGCTTCATTTGCTTTCTTTTTTTCTTTAATTTAGCTCTACCCCAGAACGAATCCCCAAACGCAACCTTCTTAGTCAAATCCAGCACCACCTCCACATTATGATCTCTACACACCATAGCCAATCACATTGAGGAATTTCTCACAGCTACATCAAAATTGACCTTTTTATTATTCTCGGCAATGGTGACGTCCAAAAATCCAAAGAAATATTTCTGTCTAATTGTTTCCTAGTCCAATTTATGGGAGTAAACTTGTTGGATGTCTCGAGCAGTGAAAGTCGAATCAATCATTTCATCCTATCAGATTTTCTTCTTTTATTTTTGCTGTTAAATTGCTTTGAGGCTGTGGTGTGGGTGTTAAACTGTTACTCTTAAAAATATGAGGAGCTCCAAGCTTGTTGGGGAATGTTAATGTCATATGTAAGGTGTATTTGACATTTTAGGGGTTAAAATGTATTGTATTAGGAAATGCTAAAGGTAAGTATTGTAAATTTTTTTACAATACTGTTACAGTGTAATTCTACGTGAAAATAATAATAATATTTTATAAATACCTGATGCGAACTTTCTCTCTCCTCTCTCTCATTTTCTTCGTTCTCTTCTCTTTCTTCCTTCTCTCTTTCTCATGTGCTTTCTCCTCTCTTCAGACCCAAACACCATCCTCCTCCCAACATCAACATCACACATTACAGTGGCTCATTTTTTCTGGTGGGTTGCGATCCGGCGGGTTTTGTGGTTGCTTTTTTTTTTTTTTTTTTTTGCTGTGACCGGTGCTTAAAGGAAGAGGTGGGTATGGCTGAAGTGGGTTATGGGTCGTGGTTGGGTCTGGTGTTGGGGTCGTTGGTCGTGGTTGGGTCTGGTGGTGTGCTTAAAGGAAGAGGTGGGTATGGCTGAAGTGGGTTGTGGGTCGTGGTTGGGTCCGGTGTTTGGGTCATGGTTAGGTTGTGGCTGAAGTAGGTTGTTAGTTGTCGGAGATTGCCAGTGTTTGGGTCCGACGAGGTCATGGCGAGATTGGTGTGAGTCACGGTGATGGGTTTGGTGGAGATCGGCGTGGGTCACTGCATGGTTGGTTGGTCTTTTGGGTTCTGCCTTTCCGATGGGTTTTTTTTTTTTTTTTTTTTTTAAATATGGGTTTTTGTTCCGGAGGGATTTTGGTGGGCAATGGTGGCGTGGTGGGCATGTGGAGGCGGCGTGAGTTTGCTGATCGGTGGCTTGGGTGGTGGGTGTGGTGGCTATTGTTGGCTCCAACTGGTTTGATGGTTTGTGTGTGTGTGGCTCTATTGAAGGTTTGATGGTTTGTGTTTATGTGTGTGTGTGTGGTGATGGGTTTGGATAGGTTGATCGGTGTATCATGGGTCTGTGTGTGTATGTAGCTTTGTGTGTTGAACCGGTGCTAGAGGTTAAGGGAAAAAGAGAGGGAAAAAAAATGACTGTTGAAAAGCCCAGGAAAACCAAGTATGAAAAAAAGTGACGGTTAGAAAGAAATAATAAAGAAAGATTAAAAAATAATATTTTAATAAAAATAGAGTTTTGGAATGCCGGAGATATTGTAAAATGGTATGGTATAATGATAAAGTGGCTTTTTAGAATGGTAAAATACAGTAGAATTTGAATTTTCCAATACTAATGCTCTCATATTGGCTCTTGGAAATGCTATATGTTGGTAATATTTAGCAACAAAACATTAAAATTCCTCATTATCCGGACTTGTAAAGTTTTGCAATTGTACTACAGTTTATGATGGCACTGTTGCAACTTGTAAAAGGTTTATATCGTATTTTATGGTGGTGGACGGGTATTTTTAATTATTTTTTATAAAGAGGAAGAGAGAGAAAGAGTTGGTGAAATTAATATTTTAATGAATAGATAAGATAAATAAAAGTTGAGATGTTGGGTGTGTTATAACATGGTATGATATAATTGATAAAATAGATTTTAAGATGGTAAAATAGAATAGTTCCAAGAAAGCGGATGTGAATGCTCTTAAGGATTTTGATCCCAGATAGCCTCTTGTGTGAGTTACAAAAACAAAATCCATGAATAACAATTTAAAAAAACAAAATTTTGTAATATGACATGGCAGTACAGGTGTTAGCCTATGTGACAAAAAATAATATTTTATTCAATTTGTTAGCCATATCAACATTTTCCATTCAACATACAATTTTGACCCAACACTAAAAGGTTAAGTACCAAATTGACACATTTGAAAAATGAAGGTCGAAATTGACATTAGTTGTAAAGGTCAAAATCCAAATATATAGTTTACCAAAAAAAAAAAAAAAGGTAATGTTTCTCCTATTCTATATTTAAAATTCAATTCCGTTATAGTCTGTTTCACGTTTTTTACTAAATTTCTATGGTTCTAAAAAAATAAAAATAAAAATAAAAAACTAAACTACTAAGTTTATATGATTTGAAGGATTGAAATAATGCATGATAGATTACTTCACACCTGTTCAAATTCAACGTGTGTGTGGGCATCTTTATTATTTAGAGTTTTTTCTATAAAAAAGATTGGTGGTAGCTCTTAATCAAAGGAGTTAATTTCGTACCGGAGGCTGTATCAGTTTGACCAGTGGCACAATATATTTCAGTACCAATCAATATTGGTGTACTGTTTCGGGTTTACCGTTATTTTTTATATTTATATATATGTGTGTGTGTGTGTGTGTGTGTGTCTATATATATATATATATATATATATATATATATTATAATAAATATAAAAGTTTACCATAAAACATTTCCTCAATTCAGAACAAATTATTCATGGTTTTAGACTTTAGCATCAATTAAAAAAAAAAACACAATATAAAAAATAGAAAGTTTAATTGATCAGTGCATACTAAGAAAACAAATAATACTAATAAGTTAATGCAAATAAGTTACTATTCTGCCATTATAAAAATTCAAAAATCACAAAACTTAAAAAAAAAAAAAACTTTTTTCTGTACCGGCCGATAATGCTCGAAATCGGCCGGTATTTAAATAGGTACGAAACGTTGGCATTTTGATACCGGTATACGTACCGGCCGGTATGGTATCGGCCACCTTGGCTCTTATACTAACAATAGCAAAAAAGAAATACAACTCACAAGAAACTCCCTAAAATGATAGCTAATTAATACCTATGCAAACGTTAAAAGGACTGGTCATTAGACCAGCTCACATATATATATATATATATATATGAATATAATTGGTCCCAAAAAATAATGTTCCAATAAAAAATCTATTGATTTAGATGTTTGCCATTTGTTTTGATAGAAAATCGTTTGACGTTTGTTTTGATGGAAAACCGAATGTAAAAATAATTTTCTACATTTTCCTTCTTCTTTTTTTGAGAGAGTTTCAACGTATGACGTCCACTCCTGATGATAGCTCTTTATTATCAGATCAAGACACCAATCATTTTCCTATATTTGGTTTGGTAATATTTGGGGGAAAAAATGGCTCAAAGGAAAATTATTTCTTGACTTTTCTTATTTAGCTCAATGCTTATGCTTAGATCTATATCTTTGTGTGCTCCGTGCCATGTTTATGTGTCTAGATCTACATGTTGGATGCTATGCCACGAGCTTCTATAGCCCTTTTTGTCTCTTGATGTTTCTCTTTCTTGTGTTTTGGCCCTTTAGGTAGGGTGTAGATCTAGGTCTTGTGGTCTAGGCCTACATCCATACACCTAGGCCTATATCAAAGGGTTTGGATAATTTCTTTTATGCATGTGTATGCTTGCTTACTTCTTTGCTTTATATCCATGTTTGCCTATTTAGATCTAGGCTTTGCCATGCCTTGTGCCCTCCGTGGGTTTGTGCTTGTTGGTCTTTGAGGCCACTTGCTTGTGTGGTTGCATTCGTCCTATTTGTGGCTTATTTAGGTGTAACCACTTGTGAGAACATATCCCCGTGATGTCAGTTTGCTTGATGCATACCCTTTCTCTACTCCATGTGATGTTATGCTTGCATTGCATGCTTTGTACCACCCGTTTGGCTCTTTTTGCTTCTTTGCATCTTTGCACGCTTATCTATATGTTCATGCATGAGTCCTTGCTTGCTTGTGTCATCAAGCCTAATTCCTACTATCTCATGCGGGTTCACTCCCGTCTTTAATACATGAGACCCCGAGTCCCTTTTAGGAATTTTGCTTGATGGCACATATGTTGCCCATACTCTAATCCAATGGAACTATGGACAGTTGATCCAAATTTACATTTTTCCTCCTAGGACACCCCCTTTTGTTTGGTAAGATGTTTTTTTGCCCCCTTTTGGCTTTCTTTGCTAGTGTCTTTTTGCATGCTCCCTTTACCTCTTGGTTATCCCCTTTGCTTGTCTGCTGCCTGGTTTCTTTGTCTGTTGCATGTACATGCTTGGAGCGAGGACGCTTAGAGCAAGGGCATGACTTCCTAGGCGCGAGCAACAAGGGCAAGGATGCAAACAAGATGATGCAAGCCCAAAAAGGGCAACATTCAGTAGATTAGAAGGCCTAGCCTCCCCGAGTGGTTATATCTTTCTCTTTCTCTCTTAGCCTCTTCTCTAGAGCATTATATTAGGTTTATCATCCTTGAACCTAGTTTTAGGCCTCATCCCTAGGGTATGGCAATGTCTGTTTTATATTTCCTGCACCTCACTGGGCCATACCCTATGGATGTAGGCATGTATCCTTTATCTTTCCTGCTTTTTGCTTAGGCCGCGTTCCTTGGGTATGGCAATGTCTGATTTACATTTCTTGTACCTTTCTGAGACATACCCTTGGAACCTTAGCGATGTTTGATTTACTTTCCCGCTCTATGTGATAGCATTGTGCATGATGTGTATATATATATATATATATATATATATATATATATGCTTGTATGTGGGTGATCGTACATTTTGTATGATGGACTCTCGTGGCTACGTGAGCGACCTTCTCTAGTCACGAGTGCTCTTAACCTTGTAGTGTGGGTATGTGCTCAAGGAAATTGTTGTAGGTGCATATTCACGCTATATTGTGTGCATAATCATCACGATGTGATCGTCCTGATCCATCTTATCAAGTGACATCAGTTTCCCCTTGTATGCAGCACGCATCAATATGTTTGATGCTTTGAGGGGCTCTGGCTCGTCCTAGCATGAGCATGAGCATGTTGGCACACGCTGTATACACAGGCATGAAACCCTGCCGGTGCACCTTCGCTCACAAAACACGAAACTCTACCGGATTTACAAAAATGTTACTGCTCTCTTTTATTTTATGCTTGCTTATGTTATTGCTCTCTTTTGATTCTTGCAAAATATAAGTTATTATGTATTCGTTGTTATATTTGCCTTGTATTCACTTTTTTGGAGCTTTGATTTGTGAATAGACCAGTTCAGCATAATGGCCCAAATAGGTTGTTGTGAACTAAGCCTAGTTCGCCCATTCAGCACTCTTATTCCACTTCTGGCCCCTTTCAACAACCCATGATATCATATTGGGTTTGGGCTTGGGGAACTGTCCTAAAAAAAGGCCCCACAGAGTGAAGAGAGCACTTTGCATTCAATTAAATGGGAAGTGAAAAACAGAGTAAGAGACAAATGTAGCTTTAAGAGATCAGATGTAAGTGTAGAATTAGGCAGGGAGTGGTGACTTCCAGAAAGCATGCTTAGTAGGATAGGCTCAAAGAGTAAATATTGGTGAGACTTTTTGCTTTGTAATTGTGATTTTTTTCGAATTTAAACAGTAGAATCAATCTGGTTTTGCTTTGTAAATAACTTCTAGGATTTCTACTTTTTAAGTCCGTTTGAGTGATTTATGTTTTTTCATATTTTGTATTTTGTTTATTTTTATTTCTATACAGTAAGTGACACACGCAATTTTATAACATGCTAAGGTTTTAGGTTATAATTAGTGCATAATAAGAGTAGTGGATTCATGTGAATGTAATGTTGGTCCTATCACAACTTAACTTCTTTGTATGTTGTAAAATTAGATGTTTCCATAGAGTTACTAATTTATAATTGTTCTCTAACCGGTTCCCTTATTGTCATCCCATTGCTGGGAAATTGCTTTGAATTTTTATTATGACTTTTAAAGTTAATCGAGTTTTCTTGTTAAAGAAAGAAAATTAACTTGGTTACTTTTGGATTTACTTCATGTGGAAAAAGAATCAATTCCCGCAAGGAAATTCTGTTGGATTCAAACTCAAATTGCATTCCATCCATCTCAGATTCAGACAATATAATTTTTTTAAGCTTGGATCCTACCAGATCCCACCAAGTCTAACTCATTGAAAGCCCGAGTCAGCAGAAAGGGTGAAAATGTTGCTGGATATTGGAGTCTTGCACGAAAAGAATTGGCAGCAGACGAGAATGATGATAAGGGAAGAATTGGCAGCAGGTGAGAATGATGATAAGGCAATCACGTAAGGCACAATGTTAGAATCAAACAAGTAGAGAAGGGCAAGGCATTAACCGTGCAAAGACTGCTGCGCTAGGCCATTGCTGGATCTGTATCCAAGCTCCACTACGGCACTACCCTATAGCCCAGTAGACAAAAGAGCATTTCTATGTATTTAATCAGATTCAATCATTTTTGTTCTAAAAAATATACTAACTTCCAGATGAACATACATGAACATACATGAACATGTACGAAATATGCATACACGCGAAGAGGGTATGGGCATAGACACCAAAAGCCAAAAGGGTGTCAACCTCCAACATCCAGACCCTAACAATAGGCAGAGAAGTCCAGAAGAAAAAACACTCAAGCTAATTTAACAGGCAAATAATAGATGCCAACGCTGTAATTTGTCCAATAGAAATCCACAGCCACTAACAATCATGTAGGTACTTCAAACAAGAACTCACTATCTCCCCACACCCCAAATCAAGAAAACCAAAGAGAGGAAAAGAAAAGGAGAAGACCAGGAACACAGTGAAATCACAAGAATAGTTCCGAGAAAAGAAATAAGAAACTAAGTAAGCATCAGGCCTAACAATTGAGGTATAGAATTGCATTCCAGTATATTGGAACAATGGAGTCTGCTGTGGAATGTGCAGAACACAGAGGAGCTCGTGAATTATTGCTTTACCTATATGAATCTGGACGCTTTGGCTTGCTTTGAACTACAGCCTCAATCTTCTCCATCACAGCAGGAGTCAGTAGCGGGATGACATCAATAGCTTTCATATTCTCTTGAATCTACATAGAAGAAAAAAGCTCTTTAATGGCATGCTTTATGGATTATATCATTTTCAAATTTTAGATGCTTACTAGCTTCATGTTCTAGCACCTTTGAGAGAAAAATAGGATGCTATATAAGCATTTTCAATCAGACAGAATAAAGAAATAAATTTTTGGGGGGAAACCTCAAAGAATGACTTCAAATTTTAGATGCTTACTAGCTTCATGTTCTAGCACCTTTGAGAGAAAAATAGGATGCTATATAAGCATTTTCAATCAGACAGAATAAAGAAATAAATTTTTGGGGGGAAACCTCAAAGAATGACCTTTAGCATCACAAACCCATCTTTAAAATGCATTCACAGATTAGGTGGGTTCAGAGGGGAAATATGAAGCAAAGATATGCCCCAACAAAGGACCTGTGGCAACATGAATACAGCTCAGACACTCCATGAAGCACAATTGTTAAGCTCCACATTAGACACGTAGTGTTGTTGAAGCACTGAAGCGAAGCTCATTTCAAGAAGCACACCTTAGGCACTCCTTTGGCGTTTTTTAGAAGAAGCATAAAGCATGCATAGGCAAACTTTTTTATTTTATTGCTAAAAAAGATGAGAATTAATAAAATTAATTGCTTGATCTTGAAGGAAATGACATGGACCATTGATTTATTATACAAATTATTCTTAAGGTGTCGTGTTGTATTTCAAAAGCAGTTTTTTTATTTACATGTCAAAAGATACAAACAATTAAATCTGGGTTTAAGGAAGTGGTACGGATTCAGATTATACATCAATTAAAAGCGATACGGCATAGGATCAAGTCCAAGAATCGGCCTCTCCAAAATGTTGGAGACAAAGCTGCATAACATGACCTCTCTAGACCCCGCAAAAATGGGAGCCTAATCAATCAAATCAGGTAATTCACAGCAAACTACAGCTGTATCTAAGTCATAGAATTTTTCTTTCCTTTCCTGTATCTAAGCATCATTAAAAGGGATTAACAGAAGGGAGCTATGGAACAGTTTGGGGTTGTTTAAAGGGTAAGTAGGTCAGAACACCTGGCTGCTAATGGAGGATTTAAATGTGGTTAGAAACTCTTATGAAAAGTGGGGTTCTGGAAGTGTTTCAACATTTGCGATGGATTTTGGTGAGTGCTTATACAACACTGAAGTGATGGACTTGGCTTAAACAAGATGCTTTTATACATAGAGTAATAAAAGAAAAGGTATTGAGTTTGTGGCAGGGAAATTAGACAAATTTCTGGCGAATGTGAGATGGATGAAGAAATATAGCCAGGCCACTGGAATTTTTAAGTCATGGTATATCAGATTATTTATCTGCAGTGACGTCATTTGGTGAAGAAATGAATTTTGGGCACCAACCTTTCAATTTATTCAATTTCTGTGCAGATAATGATGATATCCTATTTGTGTAAGAAAGGTTGAGAAACACAAGTTGGAGGAGTTCCAATGTTTAAGCTATTCTCTAATTCTTTGACAAGGGTTGTACACATCTATTTATGTGTCATTCTCTTTTCCTTTTCTAATAAAACTTTTACTTTTCAAAACCAAAAAAAAAAAGTTTAAGCTATACTTTAAACTGAAGGTTGTGAAGAGAATCTTGAGGCAGATTAATCTGCACAGTCTGGCAGTATTTCTCAAAGGGTAATTCAAGATAGATCCAAACTGGAACAAACCCAAAATTGCATGATGAGGAATCCTAGAAATGAGTATTTGTGAATAGAAAAAGGAGTGCATGCATGAGATGCTTTCAGTAAGTAAGGCTGAGGAAGCTTTTTTCAAACAAAAATCTAGGAATAAGTGGTTGAATTTGGGGAACCACAACACCTCTTATTTTTATAGATTTGTTAAAGGAATATAACAAATTCACTCAAATGCTTACGAGATGATCAAGGAAACATGATGGAGAATCCGATCAGATGTTACACAACTGGCATTTGAGTTCTATAAAAGCCATCTTGGAAAATTGAACTTACAATTTGGGGTTAATGAAGCCAGAAGAGAAAACACTGCTGAGGAAATACAAAGAACTATCTTTTTCTCTTAATGGTAATAAGGCCCTAGCCCAGATGGGTTCTTGGCTTGTTTCTTCCATAAATCTTGGGCTATACAGTGTGAAATGGAGGATGCAATCGAATCTTTCTTCAGGGAAGCTGTTAGGGAAAGTAAATGCGACAATTATAATCCTAGTCCCTAAGGTTCAGAATCCCTCCTACCTGAGTGATTTTAGGCCCATTTCATTCTGTAATGTCAAATGTGATATACAAGTGCATAACCTTCTGAAAAATCTGTCATACCATAATCAAACAACAGCATTTATTACTAATAGAAGCATTATAGAAAATGTGGTGATTGCTCATGGGTGTATGCTTCAGTTAGCTGGGAATTTATCCTCCAATGTTTTGCTGCTGTTAGTATTCCACCAAGGTTAGTGCAATGGGTCAGAACATGCCTTATTACCCCTAAATTTTCAGTGGCTATTAATGGCAGCCTAGCTAGCTATTTTGAGGGAAATAAGGAATTAAGACAGGAGGATCTTTTGCCTCCCTATCTATTTGTGTTGGCAATGGAAGTATTTTCTAGACTGATTCTTGAGCTCCTCCAGTTTAGAGAAGGTCATTTTCCAATGAGATACATGGGTATTCGCTTAATCCCAGGTAAGTTATCTGCTCAAGATGAAAAAACATTTCGGGATAAAATCACTTCCAGAATTAACCCTTGGAATTCAAGGAACCTGTCCTTTGCAGGAAGAATACAGTTGCTGCCCTCAGTTTTATACACCATTGAAGTCTACTGAGCAAGCAGTTTTGTCCTCCCCAAGAAGGTAATCACTATGATAGAGCAGGATTTTAATTCTTTCTTGAAAGATAAAAATTGGGCATGTAGGCCAGGAATGTCTAAGGATCTAGTAACCATATAAAGCAAGCTATCTTTGGTACCTATTGGGGATTGTGATAGACCCATTTGGACTCCTGCAAAGACAGGTTGCTTCTCTAGTGCAGAGACATGGAATGACTAAGATTTAGGCTACATGAGGTAAAACTGTTGGAGATTGGTATGGTACTCTCTTGCAATTCCAAGGCATGATTTTCTATGTGGTTTGGTACGAAGAGTAGGTTCACTACAATAGATAGGTTAGCCAATGGGGGTAACAAGGTGAGATGAATTGTGTTTATTGCAGAAGAAACACTGAGACCAGGGTACATATGCTTTTCCAATGCACCTTCACTGGCAGAATCTGGGAAGGAATCATGAATTGCTTCTGAATAGAGAACCCAGAATTTGGGTGTTCTAGACTGGTGGATTGGGGTGTGGAAAGCCTTAAGGGAAAAATTTTAAAGTCTATTGTGATCAAAATAGCTTGAGGAGCAGTGGTTCACTATATTTGGTGCCAAAGGAATTTCATAATTCATGGGGGACAGCTCAGGAGCGAAGAGAGCATTTTGCATTCATTAAACAGGAAGTGAAAAACAGAGTAAGAGACAAAGGTGGTTTTAAGAAATCAGATGAAAGTGTAGAATTATGCAGGGAGCATGGACTTTCAGAAAGCATGATTAGTAGGAAAATCTCAAAGACTAAATAGTGCTGAGATTCTTTTCTTTGTAATTGTAGTGTTTTCTACTTTTAAACGGTAGTCTTTTTTATAAGGGGAAAACAGAAGTTGATCTGGTTTTGCTTTCTGTTTTTGCATACACACTAGTGCTGGGAACTTTAAGCTCTGTATAGTGTACACTGTGTGTATGATTGGTTTTAATCAAAAGAAGTCATCTCATTCATCCAAAAAATAAATCCAACTTTCAGTCTCCTTTTTTTTAAAGTAGAATGATAAGCAAACACACGCCAGATCAAAAAATGCAGCATATCGTGTAACTACAATATGTTTTGAAGATATGATATTTTTACTTCTCGAAAAATAAAAATAAAAGGATATGATATTTTTAAAACTAACCTGAGACTCCTTTGTTGCTCCAGTAATAACGGAAGAGACATTAGGATTTGTTGCACACCATGCAATCGCAAGTTGAGCTAATGGCACACCGAGCTCATCTGCAATTGGCTTTAGTCCTTCTACTTTTTTCAGCACGTCATCAACCAATGACCGATTAGCAAGATTCTACAAGTCAATATAAGAGTTTGACATGATAAATCAAGTTTTGCTATCAGTCACCAGACAGATTATAACATTTAAATTTAAATAAGAAAGAACAACATTGTTCTGTGTGCGCGTGTGCCGGTCCTTAAACCATGGACCCTTTGGTTTGCATTCATCACACAAAGCCAACAGAACACCAAATAAAAGAAACGGAATCATCAATTGAAAAAGAGCTCTCGCATTAGAAATGTATTGTACAGGGATCTGCATCCAAACTGAACTACATGTGAGACAACACAGTATAGAACTAAAACGGTGCCACTTCACAAGGATAATCAACCTGTGGCTAATAAAAAAAAAAGGGTCTCCGAGTCTTGTAGAATCCACATATTTCACATTACGGAACATGTCATAAGCTGTGACATTCTTATACCCGAGTATAATGCATGCTGATGGTGGAAACCATCATTTTTTTTTTTTATAGGTGCTGATGGTGGAAACCATTATGCTCTTGGATACACAGATATCATAGAAGCAGTAATCACAGAAGCATTCATCATCACACACACTACAAAGGCACAAAGTCTATGAAGGGAGAGAACCAATGATGATGGAACACTTCCCCAATATAATGCACTTTGTTTCAGCCACCAAGAAACAGCCAAAGGTGAAATTAACATTCAATAATGAGACTTAAAAAGTAACATAAAGATATAGCAGAAAAAATAGTTCAAGTCAGCAACAAATGTTGATGAGAAGACAGAATAGCAAGTCACTTTAAAAAGCAAAATGTTCAACCTAGTATTAGTAAAGACATACTTTGTAATTTTCCAATGCAAAGCGGCTATCAGATGGTATAACTTTCTTGTTGTATTTTCCAGTGAGCACACCAGACGCAAGTGGGCTCCATGTGGTAAGACCCAAGCCATAGTTGCTGTAGAGAGGAAGAAACTCAGACTCAACCTGCATCCATTAAGATTAAAATCATACACAAGTTTATACATGTACAAGTGTTCCATCACTCAT
The DNA here is from genome assembly GCA_032727855.1 of Quercus ilex subsp. ballota. Classification (NCBI taxonomy): domain Eukaryota; kingdom Viridiplantae; phylum Streptophyta; class Magnoliopsida; order Fagales; family Fagaceae; genus Quercus; species Quercus ilex. The sequence goes on along the minus strand of CM064913.1, from coordinate 23,442,949 downwards.
ACGAAATTGAAGATTGAAATATACGGTGTCCACTACATAATGATTATGCTAAGAAAATAGATTTGGGATCCTAGGATTTAGGAATCCCCTAAAATTATGAAAACACTGTTTAAGTAGTGCACAAACACACACTCATCAAAAGGCTAATTGAAAGAAATAAATAAATAAATAAAAACAACAAAAACCCATTTCCACAATGGAGAGAAAGAGAGAGAGAGACCTTGTGGCGAGAAAGCAAATTATACTCAGGTTGTTCAACAATGGGACCCACAAGATCCAACCTCTGAGCAACAGCCCAAGCTTCGGTGATCTGCTGAGCGGACCACTCACTAGTCCCCCAATAAAAAGCCCATCCCTTATCGATAACATAATTCATAGCCCTAACAGTCTCCTCAATGGGAGTGGAAGTGTCGGGACGATGACAATAGATAAGATCAACATACTCCGTATCAAGCCTTTTAAGCGAAGCCTTGGTCCCTTCCACAATATGCTTCCGAGACAAGCCCTTGTCGTTGGGACCAGCACCACCCCAGAAGATCTTGGTAGACAACACCAAATCGGAGCGCTTCCAACCCAACTCTCGGATGGCCTGACCCATTATCTCCTCGGCACGACCATTGGCGTAGACCTCGGCGTTGTCGAAGAAGTTCACTCCGTGGTCTTTGCAACATTGGAGGAGAGATTTAGCTTCCTTTACATCCAGTTGGTTTCCGAAGCTCACCCATGCTCCGTACGACAGTTGGCTCACTTTCAGCCCCGACCGACCCACATTCTTGTACTGCATTTTTTTCTTTTCTTTTCTTTTCTTTTTCTCACTAACACAAACACAAGGAGTGAGTGAGTGAAGAAGAAGAATGAAAATGATTTCTTTATGTAGTGCTCTAGTACTTAGTTTGTGTGACTGTGTGGGTATGGTGACAACTGGAATGGAGGGAGTGATTATTGTTGGCCACGTGAGGTTTTTGAGATTTTGACACGTGTGGAATATGTTTCAGAATATTGACTGTTTTGTCCTTCGGGATGTGTGGCAAGCAAGTGAAGACAGAAAAAGTAATAGCCTCTCTCTCTCTCTCTCTCTCTCAACAAAAGTGTGCTTGGGTTGCGTGAAGATCCAGGCATCCCAGAGAAAATCATCGACGGTCAGGGGCGACAGTGCTGGTGTCACCCTGAACGTGTCAACTAATAATCTCATTTTTAGCTCTTTTACGGTTACTTTTTACTTTTTCTAAATTTTTAAAAATTTTGAAGATACAAATACAAGTATACTTTGGGCAGAAGGAAACTAGATAAACAATTCTTCTGCGAATACTTAGGGGGTGTTTGGTTGGTATTTTTAAATAGGGTTATGTTAGTGCTATAAGATATTGGTTAACCATCTAATTAAATAAAGTTTTTATAGAAAAAAATAATTAATGTTTTAACAGATTTTTTTTATTTCTCATAAAAGTGATGTCAAAACTTTCTTAAAATGAATTTTTAACCAATGCCCTAACGGCACTCATTAACATTTTTCTTTCAAATAACCACTTTTAGTTTTTAAATAATATTTCACGCATTTTTATATATTTTTCACTCACACATATTTTCACAAATATTTTCAAACAATAATTTTCAGTTTTTAAACATATGTACCAAACGGCTCTTATTAATTGCTCGAAATATGCTGTTTGGTAAAGTTATTTTAGTAATGTTATTTATATTTTTTGAAAATATGTGTATGTAAAAAAGTGTGTAATATTGTTTAAAAATTAAAAATATGTGTTTAAACTCCTATATCAAAAGACCCATTTTTAAAAAAATTCTTTTGACTTAACTCCTAAGTTAGAATGCTCACGTCAAAGTGTAAAAGAATATAAATGAAGAAGGATTGGGTTTAAGTTATACTTGGTGTAACTTTAATTGGATTCGAATATTGACAAATCCATCGTTAGATTACATTATTTTCATACATTCTTTATGCTTGCAAAATTTTAAGGTGATCAAAGATTAATAACTATATCATCAATCAATTGTTAAAATTCAAGTTTTTATAGTTTAAAATAATGCATAAAAGATGAGTTTATGGATCAAATGGTAAATAACATCTGATTAATATGAAAATTGACATGCATGTTAAGAACATATAGAACATATAATTCAACGGTTGGATTTTCAAAATATTAATTCAATAACAAGTTATTAGGTGATGTAACATTATCTAGACTTACACCAGGTGTAACTTGAACCCAACTCAAATGAAGAATTGGTAAAATTTACTATTGGCTAAAAATGACAAACATTAGTAAGTGTATAATTGCGTAAAATTACAAGTTTGCTATAATAAAGATACTATTCATTTTATATTTAATTTTTTATTCTTTCTTTACGCGAGAACGAATGAAGAGACTAAATGTAGTTATTATATGCAAAGAAAGAGAAATAATTTTTAAAAAATAAGAATATTTAATATTTTAATTAAATGTAATATAAATTAAATAATCTGATACGAAGTATTTTGAAAAGGTGAGTATGTAAAATATAAAAATTAAGTTTTTATATTAAAATAAATGAAAATTTTTACACAAGCTAATGCAAATGCTCTTATAACACTAGGAAGTGTGATTTCTGTGTTTTAATTTGTTTAACATCATAATACTAATTTAAATATCAGGAAGTACAAAAAAAATCTCATATATATAGTAATTATTATTATAATTATATAGTAGATTTGTCAATAATGATTGAAACTCAATCTTATAGGCATGGTTTTTAAACCCGGACTGGACTGAGCGGTCTGACCAGGTTAACCATGAACCGGTAATAAATTCAGTTTTTTAACTATGAGAATCGGGTATACATGATTTCTGAGAAAACCGAACAAACCAGGGTTGAACCTGAAAAACTATTTGAACTTTAGGCCGGGATCCAAACTTGAGCTCTCTCAACTTGTAGGCACCAAGACTAAAGCCTTTACCAATAGATCAAGTGCTCTTCTTGGGAGCTAATATGCAGTATTATTAAAATTATATTAAATTTACATTGTAAGGACCAGTTCTGAGCTTACAGCCCACTATATGGAATGGCTCAAGCCCAAGAAGCCCAAAAACAATAAATTTATAGAGAGTGGGTTGGAGAACTGGGCTGTAGTTGATCAAACAAACATTGGAATCAATCAAACGATAAGAGAATAAAACACCAAAAGACTATACTGATGAAAAATGGTCCTTGGCAAACTCCGAGGTGCCTTGTTCTATTATATTATCTTTTACTTTGGTTACAAGCTTTGTTCCTGAATACTGTAGAGCTTTCTTTTGATTTTTTCTGATCCCCTTTTCATGAAAGGTCTCATTCCTTATATAGTCCTTTTCACAGCATCTCCATCCTACATTTGTTAAGCATCTGAGTCCTCACTTAAGTGCCTGTCCCATCAGACAACTTCTTTGCTCTTATACGTCTTGGGGTAACCAATTTTCCACTGTTCAAGTGTCTTCTCCACATTAATGCAGCCAGTAAAGTAGTTGCAGAATATTTAAAGCGGTGGTGACAGCTTCGTTGATATCCTAGGATTTCCTTTGGTTCAATATCCATTCAGTGACTGTTTATACCGACAAAACTTCTTGGGAGGTTCTTCTGCATTAGTAAACCATTTCTTCTGACCTCTGAGTATGCTGAGGATATATTACCCTTGGCCAAAAACACCGGGAGCCTCAATAACCACAACTAACTTTTTCCTTGCTAACACAGTCCTCTGTTGTGGGAACTATTCCTATCCTTGGCTTGGGCTACGGGCCCGTTACAATAAACTTACATTAATTTTTGGGCCTAACATCCCTACATACATGATTTATAGTTTCTAAACTTCTATGTCATCTTTCTCAACATATTAAATATTACTAAATTTTTTTTTCATTGCTAAATTAACTTTTTATTTAAAAATAATACCTATGCAATTTATGAATTTATTTTAAAAGTCGTTTTTAGTTAATTGAAATGATTTCTCTTAAAGGATTATGTAGGGTCCGTTTTCGTAGCCCAAGCCCACTAAGTGTGGAATTTGAGCCCAACAAACCCAAACCAATAAATTTGTAGAGTGTGGGTGAAAGAACTGGGCCGAATATGAATTAAACAAGAGCTGGTGGTAGTATGGGCAGTAATCTGACATGCAATCACGTAAAAACCGTGAAAGACTAAAGGTCCGAAGAGGAATTTTATTGAGTATTCTAAGGTTACAGATTCCAGAGCTACAGTAAAGTGATTTTTTGTTCTTCTTCTTCTTTTTCTTCGCCCCCCCATCTATCATGGGCTCTCCTTCCTTATATAGCCTCTTTCCTAATCATCCTAACCCTCCACTTGTCCTTCATCTACTGATATACTTGAGTGTAGGTCACATCAAACATCTTGTTTAGCTTCTTGGGAGTGGCGGTAGGTGAAGTTGCATTGTTCAGGGGTCTTCTCCACATAAATGCGGCCAGAAAGGTTGTTGCAGGGCATTAAATGCGGTGGTGGCAGCCTTTCCTTGAGATATTTCTTCATCCTTATCATCCTCAGGAGTGCCCAGAACTCATCTTTGCCACCAACATTGCCAGGATGGGCATTTGGGCCCTCTGTAAGCTTATTTGATTAGAACTATTCGTATCCGAGGAGTAAAACCTCGTCGGACAATGGGTGACCTCTTCGGATTATACTTTTCAGCCATCTTTGGGTCTGTTGTCCTCAGGAGAACACTGTCCCAGCCCATTATTACTCTTCGGACGTAGGATGACCTAAAGAATAGGGCCCCAGACCCAATTGGTAGATCTAGACTTTTATCCCCCACAATAGCCCCTCAAAATCTCAATTTTTCCCTCGCATCCGAAGAGAAAAAGTGTGATTTTGACTTGCCACGAAGAAAAAAGCTTGAGAATAGCCACGTGTTTGAACTGGTACGTGTGTAGGCATAGTTATAGGCGCTCTATCATTGCCGCTATAGTTTCCATATTCCCGAGGCGTTGCATTAATTGCACCAGGTGGCGCTTTGTCTTTTGTATCCAACGGTGGATGATTGATCTGACAGACGTGGTTTTTCCTCGGGGTTTGGGCGAAATAAATTCCGCCCCTTCACGTGACCCCGTATAAATCCTCAGAGGAAGTCATTTCTTCCTCACTTTGCAAGTTTTCAGATACTCTAGCAAGAACAAGCACACGACTCCGTTCGAATCTCTCAGTTGCCGATTCCAGTCTTCTCAGGGTCTTCACGAATCTTCCTACGAGCCTACAAATCTTTCTCCGACCTTGTTCTCGTAAGTCGTCGTCCATCAAATCCTTCAGTTTTCTCTTCGGCCGGTTATTTTCGTTTAAGTGCCATGGGGAAACTCCAGTACTTGATAGATAGTCCTAAGCAAATGGAGGCGTTTAGGGCTGCATATCGCATACCCCCAAATGTGGGTGTGAGGTATTGCCCCCCAGAGAAAATACTAACGGACCGGAAGACGGGCGAAGTGGTTATCCCCCTCATCGTCTTCCTAGAAGGAGGGATGACGATCCCTATGGGTCCCATCACCACTAATTACCTTAGGAACCATAGGATTAGCCCAGATCAGTGCGCGCCTAACATGTTTAGGATCCTAGGAGCGGTTGAGGATCTGAACCGTCATTTAAACTTAGGCCTCACCTAGCTTGATATGGTGCATATGTATGAGTGCCACAGCCAACAAGGGGCGGGATACTATCTGAAATCCCGGTTCGACGAGGTTAGGTTGATCTCCTGCCTCCTCAAGTCCAACAAAAGGATGAAAGACGATTACGTGATCGTCTCAGGCGCATAGCATGACGGTCCCCACTGTCCGACCAAGCCAGGAGAGCCAGGTGGGACATGCTAGATTTAGGTCCACTAGCAGTAGGCTTAGGATTCCCGCCCTTTTAACAGTTTTTAATTCTGTGTTATCGTCTATGAGTTTCTAATGGAATTTTTGCTGTGATTTTTGACAGATAGGAACCGCGTTTCTCCTTGGCTCAGCCTTACCAATACTGCCGCCCTCAACTACTTGTTAAGATCAGAGATTTTTGTGAGCGAGGACGGGCAGCTGCGGTCGGCTCCTCTCATCCTCGGGTACACGACAAAGAAGAAAGACTGTCAACCAATTGGCAACGCTATAACGCAGGGGGATTACCGTCTCCACCGAATAGACGTTGCTCGGAAGGGGTTTTTGGCACCGCACGATCTTCCACCAGTGCCCCATCCTAACCCAGCAGGTGTGCCACTGCTCGCCCAACCAATTGCCCAAGTCCCCCTTGATCCGGAAGCTGCGGGTGAAAGGGTTGGCTCTTCGACCTCCTCACTAGAAGAGCAAATAGATAAATTTCAATTTAGAGGAGAAGGTTCAGGCGGGGTACAAGTTATTCCCTCCTCGGACTCCGAAGAGGAGTTTGATAGGCATTCCAGCGCCCATCCACCCCTTCTAGTGACTGCCATACCTAAAGTCTCTTCGCACGAGGAAGACATGGCAGACTTAAGGGCGCTGATGAAGAGCAAAGGAAAGAAGCCCGAGTCGAAGGGCACGGGGACTTCTCAACCGGTGGCGAACCTGCCCCCACCACCCCCTCAGGTTCCTGACCCTGGCTTAAGGCCCATACCGGACCTGAGGAAGAAAAGGCCCCTCAAAACCGAGGAGAGGGAGGTGGTGGTGGTGCCACCTAAAACGAGTAAGCAACAGAAGGTGGTGAGAGACCACCGGAGCAGAAGGGGCTCATCTATGGAGAGCCAGGAAGAGAACGTGGTTGCTGACGTCTGCCGAGCAGGACCACGCACATGGTGTCCGAGACTGGAGTTAGATGGCGCTCCGATCCCTTGGGACACCTCCCTTAGAAACTATGATGAGGGAAGGGTAGGCTTCGTTGCCAAAGCCTTGGAGCAGCCACTCCTCCTACCTCATGACATGGAGTCCTACCGGCGCTTCAACCAGCAGGAACTCTTCCTATCCCTTAAGAGGGATATAGCCATGGTAAGTGGGCTCAGTCTACTAGGTTAACTCGTTAAGCCTTTATACATATATATATATATATATATTTTTTTTTTTTTATTATTCCTTTTTTTTTTTTACCTTATACTCAGAGTTTCCATTGTGTAGGTGACACAGCAAATCTACATGGCCGAGGAATGGAACAAAAAGGCCTACACCGAGGTCCAAGCGGAGGCCCACTCTCGATTCGAGGCTGAAAAATCCCTGGGCGGTCTGAAGGAAGAATACGCTCATTTATCCGAGCAGTTTAAAGATATGACCAACCAGCGGAACAGCCTCGACGCTGGCCTCAAAAATGCTAAAAAGCAGGCCGAGGAGCAGCGCAAACTGCTGTACATGACCGAGATCAACCTGGCCACTGAGAAAGAGCTGGTCAAAGGGCTCAGAGAGGAGCTTAAAAAGGCCAGGGAAGCTGCCCTACTGGCTGAAAAGAATGCACAATTAGCCAAAGAAGCAGTGGAGGCCGAGAGGAAGGCAGCTTATACGCTGGGGGTGGAGGAGACCTAAATCAGCCTCACCGAGCAGTTCGCCATGGTTGGCCGAGACTACTGCGACATCACGTGGGTGAAGGCTTTGGATGCTGCTGGAGTTCCTGCAGACTCTCCGTTGAGGTTGCCTGGGAGTACATACTATGATCCGGAGATCCGCGTACTCTCAGAAGCTGAGGAGCATCCTCCAGCCAGCCAGGTCCCCCCTGCCCAGTGGAAGCAAGCAAAGAGTCTGAGGGTGCGAAAGAAAATGATGGGGAACAAGTCCCAGACCTTGCTGCTGCCCAATCCAGCCAAGTAACTGATCCCTCAGCTGCTCGGACGTAGATTTGACGTCGTTGCTAGTTTTTGCTTAGTACTTGTAAACAGTTTTAGTTTAGTAGTATGTTTTGTTATCTGTTTGTTTGTTCTTCGTTTTTTTTTCTTTTTATTTATTTATTTATAAGAGATTGTAAACCTTTTTATTTAGATTAATGAAATTCTATCCTTTGCATTCAATACGCGCGTTGTTTAAATTGTAAATCTCTCTATTACAGCAAACAATTTGGACCATATGTTGATAGTAGTAAAGGCAAACTCGAACGTGCTATTAGGACAATAAGACCAATAACTTAGATTAATACCGAAGAGAGTAAGTTACTTAACAGTTGAAGAGGAAGGGAGATGAGTGATGAGCATTTCATGGGCTTTGATGTGTGCAGAGCAGGGTTTTAGCTGGGGAGTTTAGTTGTAACATAAACACATTCAAGGATTTCGAGCACGATAAACTCAAACATTGGGAATAAATATACAAGGATGCTATTTTCACCGAATAATCCAATCTGATGATTACCATTATGATCCAATGTATGTTTAAATATTGAGAGACCTTGGAATGAGTGTTAACTAACCCAAATCATTTGGTCCGATGACTACAGGCATGATTGAGTTTAAGTTTAAACACTTAAAGAACAGTAACGGAGTGTTAACTAACCCAAATCATCTGGTCCGAGGACTACAGATATGATAGGTTTGAAGTTTAAACACTTAAAGAACAGTAACGGAGTGTTAACTAACCCAAATCATCTGGTTCGAGGACTACAGGCATGATAGGATTTAAGTTTAAACACTTAAAGAACAGTAACAGAGTGTTAACTAACCCAAATTATCTGGTCCGAGGACTACAGGCATGATAGGATTTAAGTTTAAACATTTAAAGAATAGTAACGGAGTGTTAACTAACCCAAATCATCTGGTCCGAGGACTACAGGCATGATAGGATTTAAGTTTAAACACTTAAAGAATAGTAACGGAGTGTTAACTAACCCAAATCATCTGGTCCAAAGACTGCAGGCATGATAGGATTTAAGTTTAAACACTTAAAGAATAGTAATGGAGTGTTAACTAACCCAAATCATCTGGTTCGAAGACTACAGATATGATAGGATTTAAGTTTAAACACTTAAAGAACAGTAGAATATACAGAACCAGCAAATTATTTGAAGGAAACGATCGACTAATAATAGTACCTTTTGAGGTTATTTACATTCCAAGGGCGTGGTATTACATGACCATCCAGGTCTTCTAGGAAGTACGCCCCAATGCCAGCTCCTGAAGTGATACGATATGGTCCTTCCCAATTGGGTCTTAACTTTCCCCAAGCTGGGTTCTTTGCAGTACCCACAACTTTCCTCAGCACCAGATCACCAGGTTCTAGTGGCCTTAGCTTTACGTTAGCGTCGTAACCTTGCCTGAGCTTTTGTTGGTAATGTGCTAGCCGAACCATTGCACTTTCCCTCCTTTCTTCAATCAGATCCAGACCCCTTTCTAGCTGCTCATTGTTGCTGGTCGGACTGAACGAGCTAGTTTTTAATGTTGGAAATCCGGTTTCTAAAGGAATGACAGCTTTAGCTCCATAGGTCATGGAGAAGGGGGTCTCTCTAGTAGACCTGCGAGGTGTTGTTCTGTAAGTCCAAAGCACATGTGGTAGTTCTTCTACCCATTTGCCCTTCGCGTCATCTAGCCTCTTCTTCAAGCCATTCACTATGACCTTGTTGACTGCTTCTGCTTGCCCATTACCTTGGGGGTAGGCAGGCGTGGAGTATCTATTTATGATCCCCAGCTCGCTACAATAACTCCTGAATGCTTTGCTATCGAACTGCAAGCCATTGTCCGAGATGAGAGTGTGAGGAACTCCAAACCGAGTGACAATGTTCTTCCACACAAACTTTTGAACGTCAACGTCTCTAATATTGGCTAACGGCTCTGCTTCGACCCACTTGGTGAAATAGTCTATGCCGACCAGAAGGTACTTCTTGTTCCCTGCAGCTTTAGGGAATGGTCCCACGATGTCCAAGCCCCATTGGGCAAAAGGCCATGGGCTAGATAACGGGTTAAGAGTTCCCCCAGGTTGGTGAATGTTTGAGGCGAAGCGTTGACATTGATCACACTTTCTAACATACTCCTGGGCTTCTTTCTGCATGTTCGGCCACCAATAACCTTCAGTGATAGCCCGATGAGCCAAAGACCTTCCTCCCGTATGGCTTCCACATATTCCTTCATGTAATTCTTCTAGCAGTAACTCGGCCGATTCAGGATGCATGCATAGTAAATATGGTCCTGAGTAGGAGCGCTTATACAGTCTCTGGTCTTCAGATAGCCAGAACCTGGTCGCCTTCCTCCGAATTTTATCTACTTCCTCTCTTTCTTCAGGCAAGATGTCTTCTTTCAAGAATTTAACTATGGGGTCTATCCAGCAGGGGCCAGTCCTAACTTGATGAACCTGAATTACATCCTTCTTTGTCTCTGTAGGTCCATGCAAGTCCTCAACAAGAATAACTCTAGGCAAATTTTGAGCCGAAGAGGTAGCCAGCGTGGCCAAAGAGTCGGCATGTGTGTTACCACTTCTGGGGATGTGCAGCAGACTAAAAGAGTTGAACTCCGACTGTAGGCATTTAACTCGACTCAGGTACCCCTGCATTCTTTCGTCCTTCGCCTCGAACTCGCCTTGTACTTGACCCACGACTAACCTTGAGTCCGAGAACAATTCCACGGACTTACCTCCCATCTTTCGGACCATAGCCATTCCCGTCAGTAGGGCTTCGTACTTCGCCTCATTGTTCGTTACCGAGAAATCCAACATCAACGACTTTTCGATGATTATTCTTTCAGGGGATATCAACACTAGCCCCACTCCAGAACCTTTTTGATTTGCAGCTCCGTCTACATACACTTACCAACGAGAGGGGTCTTGCTGAGAAATCATGCCAACTGATTTTTCATCCATGTCCGACATGGGCATTACTTCTTCTAGTTGAGGCTCCGTGAACTCAGCTACTAAATCCGCAAGGATCTGGCCTTTGACCGATGTGCGGGGCATATACTTAATATCGAAAGCCCCCAAGATCGTACCCCACTTGGCAATCCGCCTAGTGTAATCGGCACTTCGGAGTATGGCCCTGAGTGGAAGTTGAGTGAGGACAATGACAGTATGGGCTTGGAAGTAATGAGGTAGCTTCCGCGTGCCGAGTACCACTGCTAGGATGACCTTCTCCAAGGGCAAGTAACGGACCTCGGCCTCATGCAGCGACTTGCTTACGTAATAAACTGGTCTTTGCATGCCGCAGTCTGATCGTATCAACACCAAGCTTACCGCACAGGGAGCTACGGTGATGTATGCGAACAATACCTCGTCTGGCTCAGGTCTGGACATAATTGTTGGCCGGGCCAAATAATCTTTGAGCTGCTGGAAGGCCAAAGCACACTCTTCAGTCCATTCGAATCCCTTCCACTTGCCGAGCAGTGAGAAAAAGGGCCGACATCTGTCCGCTGATCTAGAGATGAATCGATTCAGGGCAACAGTCATCCCGGTCAGTTTCTGAACCTCTTTGGGATTCCGAGGAGCTCGTAAATCGTTGATGGCCTTTATCTGATCGGGGTTAACCTCAATTCCTCTGTGAGTCACCATGTATTCCAAGAACTTGCCGGACCTTAGCCCGAATGAACATTTGGACGCATTCAGTCGCAGCTTGTACTTCCTTAGTACCTCAAAGGTACTTTTCAGGTCCTTCACATACTCAGCAACGACCTTGCTCTTTACTACCATGTCATCTATGTAGACCTCGATGTTTTTACCCAGTTGTGCCTCAAACATCCTTGTCATCATTCTCTGATAGGTGGACCCCGCGTTCTTCAAGCCAAATGGCATCACCTTATAGTGGTAATTACCGACGGGGGTAACAAAGGCAGTTTTCTCCTGATCCTCCAAGGCTAGTGGTATCTGGTGGTAACCTTTGAAGGCATCCAGGAAGCTCATCCGAGGATGGCCGACGGTGGCATCCACTAGTTGGTCGATCTTCGGCATAGGGAAAGGATCTTTAGGGCAAGCCTTATTCAAGTCAGTAAAGTCCACGCATACTCGCCACTTCCCACTCTTTTTTTTTACCACCACCGTATTTGCCAGCCACTCAGGATAGAAAACTTCCTTAATAGCTCCGGCTTGTTTGAGTTTCGCTACTTCCTCTCTTACTACATCAGCATGCTCCTTGGATGGGCGCCGAGGAGGTTGTTTCTTAGGGGTAATCAGCGGGTTTACCTTTAGATGGTGACATATGAACTCCGGGTCCACCCCTGGAGCTTCGTAAGCGCTCCAGGCGAGCACATCAAGATTCCTCTTGAGGAATTCTATTAACTCTTCCCTCTCTTGAAGAGGTAGCTATGATCCGACTTGGAAGAACTTATCAGGATCATCTCCAATAACCACTTTCGTTAGATCCTCACACCGAGTGCCTTCATCTGGACATTCAATGGATAATTCCCGAGACTTTAATTGCTATAAACCCTTTTCGGCTCTGGATGAAGACTCGGCTTCGGGCTCGTGCTGGATAGCAGCCACTAGGCATTGTCGGGCCGTGGATTGGTCTCCTTGGATCTCACAAACTTGCCCTTCAGACGGGTATTTGACCTTCTGATGCAAAGTAGAGGAAACAGCCCCTAGTGCGTGAAGCCAGCGTCTGGCCATAATCGCCGTATAGGGCGAATACACATCCACAACAATAAAATCCACCTCCACCACTTCGGCCCCGGTTTGGACAAGTAAGCGTATCTGGCCTTTTGGGGTGACTGCCCTCCCTTTAAAACTGACGAGGGGGGGGTTGTATGGTATGAGGTCCTGGGGTTTCAGGCCTAGCCCCTTGTAGAGGTCAGGGTACATTATTTTTGCAACGCTTCCTTGGTCAACCATCACCCTTTTCACATCGTACCCTCAAATTCTGAGGGTGACAACCAACGCATCATCATGGGGCTGGATGGTGCCAGCCATGTCTTCATCCGAGAATCCGATAACAAGCGGAGCACCCGATTTAGCTCTCTTCGGAACTCTGCCTATATCCCCTGCTGGTGGTTGGCCAACCGACATAACTTTCAATGGCTAGGACCCTGTTCTTCCCGGCGCGGCGAAGATGACGTTAATAGTTCCTAGTGGTGGCTTTGAAGGGTCATCTCTTCGTGGCGCTGAGCCCATCTGTCCTCCTCGGTCGCTAGAGGGGTGCAAGAGATGTCTTAACTTACCATCACGAACCAGTTGGTCCAGGTGATCCCATAGGCTCCTACAATCCTCCGTGGTGTGCCCATGGTCCTGATGGTACTGGCAGTAGAGATTACGATTACGTCTCTCAAGATTTTCTACCATCTTATTCGACCACTTGAAAAACGGCTCGTTCTTAATCTTCTCCAAAACTTGGGGCACTGGCTCTTTAAATACAGTATTAACCGCGTGAGGATTGGTTGACCCTGATTGTCTAGCGAAGTCTCTACGCGGTTTATTGCTGTTGTAACGGTCCGACCGTAAATCTCTCCTCTCTTGGGGGATTGCTTTATCTTTTCCCTTCCCTTGTTGCTGATCCTCTTCAACTCTCTTGTACTTTTCTATACGGTCCATAAGTTGGCGCATATTAATGACTGGTTTGCCAGATAAGGAGGTCCTTAAACCGTGGTCAGTAGGGAGGCCAAGCTTGAATGTGCTGAGGGCCATTGCGTCGGAGTTGCCCTCCATATCATTAAACATCTCCTAGTATCTGTCCGAATACGCTTTCAGAATCTCGCCCTCGTGCATGCTTAGGGACAATAGTGAAGACAGGGGCCTGGCTACTTTTCGGCATGTGACAAATCGTGAACCAAAAGCCTGAGTAAGCTCTTTGAAGGAATTAATAGTGTTTGCCTTCAAGCCGTCAAACCATCTCATTGCCACTGGTCCCAGACTGGAAGGGAAAACCTTGCACATCAGAGCCTCATCTCTAGAATAAACAGCCATCCTTTGGTTAAAATGACTCACGTGCTCCACGGGGTCCGTTTTACCATTGTAGATGGTAAACGTTGGCTGATTAAAACGCCGAGGGAGTTTTACCTCCTCAATTCTGCGAGTAAAAGGTGACCGAGAGATCTGATTCAAGGCCTCGTTCATAGCATCGTTCCCTACGCCTTGACGTGATGGGCTTCTAGATCACTTTTTGCAATGAGGCTCTTCTTCGTAGGAAAAGGATTCACTAATCGGCATTCGAGATTTCTGCTGATAAGTGACATCCTGCTCGTCGTCCGAGTCATCATCAGAATATGAGGAAATCCGTTTCCTCTTTGCATGGCGCAACTCCCTCTTCAGTTTCTCAACTTCTAGTTGCAAACCCCGATTCTCCTCTGCATGGGACACGTGACTTCCGCCATGTGACTGGCTTTGGCCAGTATGCACGGTGTGCACACTACCCTTACGATCCTGCCTCCTTTCCAAGTTAAGAAAAGGGTCTGCATGTTGGGATGCCCTAGATTCTGCTTGTTGTTGACTTCGTTCTGCCATCACCAACGGTTGTTCTCACTCCTGCACAAGCTCTCCCCACAGACGGCGCCAATTGTAAGGTCCGTTTTTGTAGCCCAAGCCCACTAAGTGTGGAATTTGAGCCCAACAAACTCAAACCAATAAATTTGTAGAGTGTGGGTGAAAGAACTGGCCGGATATGAATTGAACAAGAACTGGTGGTAGTATGGGCAGTAATCTGACATGCAATCACGTAAAAACCGTGAAGGACTAAAGGTCTGAAGAGGAATTTTATTGAGTATTCTAAGGTTACAGATTCCAGAGCTACAGTAAAGTGATTTTTTGTTCTTCTTCTTCTTTTTTTTCGCCCCTCCATCTATCATGGGCTCTCCTTCCTTATATAGCCTCTTTCCTAATCATCTTAACCCTCCACTTGTCCTTCATCTACTGATATACTTGAGTGTAGGTCACATCAAACATCTTGTTTAGCTTCTTGGGAGTGGCGGTAGGTGAAGTTGCACTGTTCAGGGGTCTTCTCCACATAAATGTGGCCAGAAAGGTTGCTACAAGGCATTAAATGCGGTGGTGGCAGCCTTTCCTTGAGATATTTCTTCATCCTTATCATCCCCAGGAGTGCCCAGAACTCATCTTTACCACCAACATTGCCAGGATGGGCATTTGGGCCCTCTGTAAGCTTATTTGATTAGAACTATTCGTATCCGATGAGTAAAACCTCTTCGGACAATGGGTGACCTCTTCGAATTATACTTTTCAGCCATCTTTGGGTCCGTTGTCCTCAGGAGAACACTGTCCCAGCCCATTATTACTCTTCGGACGTAGGATGACCTAAAGAACAGGGCCCTAGGCCCAATTGGTAGATCTGGGCTTTTATCCCCCACAGATTATTATAAAATTTCTTTTTTATGCTTATTTATGTTGTACTATTTTTTATTAACCTTATAATGTACTATTTTATGTTAACCTTATAATATCATGAAAATTTCATTGAAATTTTGTTTCAATTTTTAAGATATTTTTAGTAAATTTTGCTAATATTTACAAATTTAATATATTTATTTATATTTAATTAATTATTAATTAATTATGACGTCATTACAGTTTGACCCCAGTTCAACCTTAAAAACCTTGAACGTCTCCCTTTTACGGTTCAATGAACGTTCCGGGCCTGAAAGCCATGCTTCTAGGTTAATGGAATCCATATGTGATGAGTGATTCACGTCATAACTATGCAAGAGATTTTTTTTTTTCTTTTTATTTGGCAGCGATTCAAGAGATAATTATTAGTTTAGAGTGTTTTTTTTTGTTTTTTTGGTTTAATTCAAGAGATAATTATTAGTTTAATTTTTTTTGGTTATTTATTTTATTTGTGTAATATAGCATAGAGCTTTTTAACGTTTCATTTCTTGTGTAAAAATCATTTTTTTAATTTTTTATAATAATAATCAATCATAAGTTCTTCCAAAAAAATTTAAATATAAAACTAGTTGTCTCCAAATATGACTGAGCAATCATTATTTACCCCAAAAAAAAAAAATGGCATTTATATGGTATTTTCATCACACTCCTTACATTCTTAATTGTATAAAATAGATAATTTGGAAAGGAGGTTTCAGGTTTCAGTTAGTTTAACTAGTAAAATTTATTGTTAGTTAGCTACATGAGGAAAAATAGAATCTTAGCTGTAATTTTTTTAATAATATTTAAAAAGGAAAAAAGTAGATGAGATCTTAATCCTAATAAATCCATCCCAGAATACTCTCAACTCTCGTAATGGTATAGATGTGTAACTCTTTATATATAAAAGTTTGAACTCTTTTTGAACCAAGTAATGTTTCTCCTATGAAAAAAAAAAAGGTAAACTACATATTTTGGTTCCTAACTTTTACACCTGGTGTGTGTTTGGCAAAAAATATTTTTGCTGACTTATTTTATTATTCAGCTTATTTTTGCTACTATTCATGGGCCCTCTACACTTTTTGGTACTATTCATGGGTCTCATTATACTATTTTAGCTAACTTTTACCTTTATCTACTGTATTTTCAGTAAAAAATTTTCAATTTTAACAAAATAAGTGGATCCCAAACAGACCACTAATGTCAATTTGGTTTCTAACATTTCAAATGTGTCAATTTGGTCCCTAACTTTTTAGTGCTGGTCAAAATGGCCCCTACTGTTAAGTGTTAGATGGAAAATATTGATGTAGCTAACAGACTAAATAAAATATTTATTTTTTTATCACATAGGCTATAACACGTAATGCCCTGTCATATTACTTTTCTTTTTTTTCAAAGTGTGATTCATCGATTTTGTGTGCATTTGGCATTGGCTTAAAAAGCCATTTTTTTTTTACTATTTAGCTTATTTTTTATACTATTTATAGGTTTCACTGCACTTTTTAGTGCTATTCATAGGTCTCACTGTACTATTTTAGCTACTCTTTAGATTTATCTATAATACTTTCAGTAAAAAGTTTTCAATTTCAGCTAAATAAGCTGTTTCCAAACAGACATTTTATAACTCACATGCTATTTGGGATCAAAATCCCTAGCAAGCTCTTTAGATTTTGAGAGAACACCCACACCACAACCCCAAAACAACCACAACTTGGTTGAAAGCCTAGAGAGAAAGGGTGAGGCACAAAGGGCAAAGACATACATACAACTTCAATCTCTTTATAGGGTCTGTTTGGGATATGCTTATTTTGCTGAAACTGAAAACTTTTTACTGAAAGTACGGTAGATAAAAGTAAAAGTTAATTGAAATATTATAGTGAGACATTTGAATAGTACCAAAAAATATAATGAGACTCATAAATAATAGCAAAAATAAGCTGAACAATAAAATAAACTGGCTTTTTAATTTTTGTCAAACACTCACTTAGTGTGCGTTTGGATACCGCTTATTTTGCTGAAAACAATAACAAATATTATTCTGGTTACTCTTCATTAATGAAAATATTATGCATTTGCCTTGATGCATTGTTCATGTCCCATGAACAATGCACCAGACGCTAGAATAAAAATAAAAAAATAAAAAAAAAGGCCAAAAACACATCTGTGTAAAAACGCAAACACAATCCAAACGAAACCTAAGAGTTCATTTGGATACAACTTATTTTGCTAAAAACGGAAAATACTGTAGCAAAATAATTTTTAAATGTGTAAATAGTACCGTGTGACCCATTTTTAATTTTTTTTAATAATAAAATGGTTGTGAGTCCCGTGAACAGTTCATAAATAGTGCACAATGTCTCCTACACAATGTAATCCACGTGCATGAATAATGCAAGTTACTATTCATAAGCCTAAATGCACTGTTTATATCTCATAAACAGTGCAAAAGGCACTGAAAAAAAAAACCCACAAAAAATGCAAACACAGGGAGAGAAATGCATCCAAACGCTCAATTAGAATCTATTTACTTCATTTGTTTTCTTTTTTTCTTTAATTTAGCTCTACCCCAGAATGAATCCCCAAACGCAACCTTCTTAGTCAAATCCAGCACCACCTCCACATTATGATCTCTACACACCATAGCCAATCACATTGAGGAATTTCTCACAGCTACGTCAAAATTGACCTTTTTATTATTCTCGGCAATGGTGACGTCCAAAAATCCAAAGAAATATTTCTGTCTAATTGTTTCCTAGTCCAATTTATGGGAGTAAACTTGTTGGATGTCTCGAGCAGTGAAAGTCAAATCAATCACTTCATCCTATGAGATTTTCTTCTTTTATTTTTACTGTTAAATTGCTTTGAGGTTGTGGTGTGGGTGTTAAACTGTTACTCTTAAAAATATGAGGAGCTCCAAGCTTGTTGAGCATTCATAGTATTAGCATTGGGAAATGTTAATGTCATATATAAGGTGTATTTAGATACCCTATCGCGGGACTGGAAGCTAGCGGTAGGTGGTTGTTGTCTTAGGAAATTATGCTGCGTCTCATTCGCGGCGGCAACCATGCAAAGTATTTAGGTCCGCTCCTAGCTAGATGTCCTGCTATTGGAGCTAGACGGTGGGTTGAACTTCGGTTCTCCGTACCCTTTAAGGTCCTTGGACCTACGTTGAACCGACTAACATTTTAGGAGCCAAAATGTATTGCATCAGGGAATGCTAAAGGTAAGTATTGTAAATTTTTTTACAATATTGTTACAGTGCAATTCTATGTGAAAATAATAATAATATTTTATAAATACCTGATGCGAACTTTCTCTCTCCTCTCTCTCATTTTCTTCGTTCTCTTCTCTTTCTTCCTTCTTTCTTTCTCATCTGCTCTCTCCTCTCTTCAGACCCAAACACCATCCTTCTCCCAACATCAACATCACACATCACAGTGGCTCATTTTTTCTGGTGGGTTGCGATCTGGCGGGTTCTATGGTTGCTTTTTTTTTTTTTTTTTTTTTTTTGCTGTGACTAGTGCTTAAAGGAAGAGGTGGGTATGGCTGAAGTGGGTTGTGGGTCGTGGTTGGGTCTGGTGTTTGGGTCGTTGGTCGTGGTTGGGTCCGGTGGTGTGCTTAAAGGAAGAGGTGGGTATGGCTGAAGTGGGTTGTGGGTCGTGGTTGGGTCCAGTGTTTGGGTCGTGGTTAGGTTGTGGCTGAAGTAGGTTGTTAGTCGTCGGAGATCGCCAGTGTTTGGGTCCGGCGAGGTTATGGCGAGATCGGTGTGAGTCACGGTGATGGGTTTGGTGGAGATCGGCGTGGGTCACCACATGGTTGGCTGGTCTTTTGGGTTCTGCCTTTTCGATGGTTTTTTTTTTTTTTTTTCCCTTATGTTGTGACGCTGGTTTTTATTTTATTTTTTTTAATATGGGTTTTTGTTCCGGAGGGATTTTGGTGGGCAGTGGTGGCGTGGTGGGCATGTGGAGGCAGCGTGAGTTTGCTGATTGGTGGCTTGGGTGGTGGGTGTGGTGGCTATTGTTGGCTCCAACTGGTTTGATGGTTTGTGTGTGTGTGGTTCTGTTGAAGGTTTGATGGTTTGTGTTTTTGTGTGTGTGTGTGTGTGGTGATGGGTTTGGATAGGTTGATCGGTGTATCATGGGTCTGTGTGTGTGTGGCTTTGTGTGTTAAACCGGTGCTAGAGGTTAAGGGAAAAAGAGAGGAAAAAAAATGACCGTTGAAAAGCCCAGGAAAACCAAGTCTGAAAAAAAGTGACGGTTAGAAAGAAATAATAAAGAAAGATTAAAAAAATAATATTTTAATAAAAATAAAGTTTTGGGATGCTGGAGGTATTGTAAAATGGTATGGTATAATGATAAAGCGGCTTTTTAGAATGGTAAAATGCAGTAAAATTTGAATTTTTCAATGCTAATGCTCTCATATTGGCTCTTGGAAATGCTATATGTTGGTAATATTTAGCAACAAAACATTAAAATTCCTCATTATACGGACTTGTAAAGTTTTGCAATTGTAAAAAAAATTTGCAATTGTACTATAGTTTATGATGGCACTGTAGCAACTTGTAAAAGGTTTATGTCGTATTTTATGGTGGTGGACGGGTATTTTTAATTATTTTTTATAAAGAGGAAGAGAGAAAAAGAGTTGGTGAAATTAATATTTTAATGAATAGATAAGATAAATAAAAGTTGAGATGTTGGGTGTGTTATAACATGGTATGGTATAATTGATAAAGTAAATTTTAAGATGGTAAAATAGAATAGTTCCAAGAAAGCAGATGTGAATGCTCTTAAGGATTTTGATCCCAGATAGCCTCTTGTGTGAGTTACAAAAACAAAATCCATGAATAACACTTTAAAAAAACAAAATTTTGTAATATGACATGGCAGTACAGGTGTTAGCCTATGTGACAAAAAATAATATTTTATTCAATTTGTTAGCCATATCAACATTTTCCATCCAACATACAATTTTGACCTAACACTAAAAGGTTAAGTACCAAATTGACACATTTGAAAAATTAAGGACGAAATTGACATTAGTTGTAAACGTTAGAATCCAAATATATAGTTTACCAAAAAAAGAAAAAAAAGGTAATGTTTCTCCTATTCTATATTTAAAATTCAATTCCGTTATAGTCTGTTTCACGTTTTTTACTAAATTTCTATGGTTCTAAAAAAATAAAATAAAAAACTAAACTACTAAGTTTATATGATTTGAAGGATTGAAATAATGCATGATAGATTACTTCACACCTGTTCAAATTCAAGGTGTGTGTGGGCATCTTTATTATTTAGAGTTTTTTCTATAAAAAAGATTGGTGGTAGCTCTTAATCAAAGGAGTCAATTTCGTACTAGAGGCTGTATCGGTTTGACCAGTGGAACGATATATTTCGGTACCAATCAATATTAGTGTACTGTTTCGGGTTTACCGTTATTTTTTATATTTATGTATATATGTGTGTGTGTGTGTCTATATATATATATATATATATATTATAATAAATATAAAAGTTTACCATAAAACATTTCCTCAATTCAGAACAAATTATTCATGGTTTTAGACTTTAGCATCAATTAAAAAAAAAGAAACACAATATAAAAAATAGAAAGTTTAATTGTTCAGTTCATACTAAGAAAACAAATAATACTAATAAGTTAATGCAAATAAGTTACCATTCTACCATTATAAAAATTCAAAAATCACAAAAAAAAAAAAAAAAAACTTTTTTCTGTACCAACCGGTAATGCTCAAAATCGGCCGGTATTTAAACAGGTACGAAACGTTGGCGTTTTGATACCGGTATACGTACCGGCCGGTATGGTATTGGCCACCTTGGCTCTTATACTAACAATAGCAAAAAAGAAATACAACTCACAAGAAACTCCCTAAAATGATAGCTAATTAATACCAATGCAAACGTTAAAAGGACCGGTCATTAAACCAACTCACATATATATATATATATATATATATATATATATATATATGTATATGTATTTATGAATATAATTGGTCCCAAAAAATAATGTTCCAATAAAAAATCTATTGATTTAGATGTTTGCCATTTGTTTTGATATAAAATCGTTTGACGTTTGTTTTGATGGAAAACAGAATGTAAAAATAATTTTCTACATTTTCCTTCTTCTTTTTTTGAGAGCGTTTCAACCTATGATATCCACTCCTGATGATAGCTCTTTATCATCAGACCAAAACACTAATCATTTTCCTATATTTGGTTTGGTAATATTTGGGGGAAAAAATGGCTCAAAGGAAAATTATTTCTTGACTTTTCTTATTTAGCTCAATGCTCTATCTCACGCTAAGCTAAATAAGGAAAGTAAAGCGATAATTTTTCAACTTATTTTAAGGTTGTTAATAAATATAAGAAAATGAGATAGTTTTCTACAAAATGCTTTTTGAAAAATTATTTATTTTTATAAAATTTTAATGTTGAAACAAACGAAGCATAAGTGGGATCTATATTCCTTTCTAAACAAGAAAAAAAGTGGAAAAGATTGGGAAGTATTATGCCCGGTTCACTTGGTTCTACCACTGTGGGACCAAATCATACTCAAAAGAAAAAATAGAAAAGAATGAAAGAAAGAGGTGGGATCTATATATGGAATACTTATAGAATAATTATAGAAAGAGGTGGGATCTAAATAATAAATATATATTTTCTCCTCTCACATAATAATGAGTCTCACTAATTAAATTCAGAAAAAAATGCTCACACACCTCCTGAACTTTGAGGCAGTGGCCAAGACACAAAAAATTATTAAGTCCACCAGGAAGATTACTAAAGTGGTCCTCCCAACTAATGAAAAAATGCCACTTATACAAATATGTGAGTTAGATTCCTAATCAACACAAGAATTAAAAAAAAAAAAAAAAAAAAATCACTATGTAATGTCACATTTGTATAAATATATGCTTTTCATTGGTTAAAAGGATCAGAGCATCTCCAGCACTTTCTTCAAATTTTTGTACTATTTGGAGAGTGAACAGTCTATTTTACATTTTGTCTACTTACTTTTTCAAATACACTTTCCAACAGACTTTCTATCATTTTCTCTATCCCATTTAAATATTATTTATTCATTCTTTCCTTAATATTTCTTTTTCAATCTTCTTTCATTCATCTAATTTTAATGCAAAGTGCTACATTTTTAACATTTTATAATATTTTCACAATAAATCATATGTGGTAAGTTATTACTGATTTTAATTTGAACACATCACTTAAAAATATTTTTTTTCATTAGTATTAGTTAGTAACAACCCACCACTTAAGATTTATTGTGAAAATATTGTAGTAACATTTCTCAATTTTAATTTCTTATTTTTTATTTTATTTTTCCCTTTTCTCTCTTTTTTTTCATCCACACGATTTTTTTCCCCTCTTTTATTCTCATCCACACCTTTTCCTTATCTCTATCTTCACTTTTCTTTTTTCTTTTCTTCTCTAGCACTTCGTCTACTCCAGAGCATTCAAGAAGCTCTCTCTCTTTTTTTCTCTCTCTCACACACAAAGATCTTCGGCAGATGACAAAGGCTAGAGGACAACCTTTTTTTCTCCTCCCACCACCGCATGTCCTCCTCCCCATCGAGGCTCAGATGGGTCAGCTTTGCCTTTTTTTTTTTTTTTTTTTTTTGGGTTCTAATTTGATTAGTTTTAAAATTGTGATTTGAGTTTGTATTTTGATTGAGAGTTCCGTTGATTTTATGCTTCACCGTTGTTTTCAGATGAGAAGCAAAGAGAGAGTTTTTTCTAAAGAGAAGCGAGAGAGAGAGAGAGAGAGAGAGAGAGAGAGTGTGTGTGTGTGTAGAAGAAAGAGAAATCGAGGAAAGAGAAAAAATTATTTTTTATCCAACAAGCTGAATATATTAATAAATAAAAAGATTCGAATGAGCTACATTACTCTCTACATCAAGAGAGCTACTGTAGCAACTCTAAAAAAAAAATTTGGAGATGGAAAGACTGCTAGAGGGGTTTTTTTTGTGTGTGTTTACTCTTCATAATTGACTTTAAAGAGTCTATTGGAGATGTTCTTAGGATGACCACTTTAGCAATCCTCCTGGTAGCCCTAATAATTTCTCCCCAGACATTCTCTTAACTCAACTTTTATTTTAGCCAATAGTATGAGAAGCTCGAGGGTTGACATTTATGAGTAAGCCTTCACCCAACAAATACCGGTGTTTATAAAACTTGTGTTTGTCATTCATTATCAACAATTTAGCCAAATGGCATCAAAATAATTCACCATATACCTCTTGGTAGACCTAATAATTTCTCCCAAGACACCCTTAACTTAACTTTAATTTTAGCCAATAGTACGAGAAGCTCGAACATTTATGAGTAAGCCTTCACCCAACAAAGACCAGTGTCTATAAAACTTGAGCTTGTCATTCATTATCAACAATTTAGAAAAATGGCATAAAAAAAATTCACAAAATATGATTATCATCACTATACCAAGAAAATTTTCATTTAACTGAAACAGAAACTTACAAATGAGTTTTTATCAGCAACAATCAATAAAAACCCAATTGCCCGCTTGCACAACTCAAAAAAATGTCTACATTTCCAAAGCAACCAAATAGTCACTATACAAATTTTACGAAAAAAATCCAAGCAATTTTCGTATGGTTTTGCATCAATTACCTCTTTAAAAAGGGGAAAAGAGCATGAGCCTGACGACCTCATTAAGCTTCAGAAAAAGGGAAAAAAAAAAAAAAAAAATCATCATTCTAATATAGATTTAAAAAAGAAGAAGAATAAACCTGGGATTACATGCAAAAAGAAGGGATTACCTGAGAGGCAAAGAGAGAGAGAGAGAGCCCCTATGATTAATGAGTAGAGAGAGAATATCTGAGAGAACAAAATTTGAAATTAGAAACGTTTTGTTATTAACACACAAAATTTGTCCATGAGAGAGAAAGAGAGCTTACTAATAGAGAGGGGTGGTGACAATATGCCTTAGAGAGTGATGGAGAGGAAGGGAGAGAGCTTGGAGCGTGCGCGATAGAGGGCTGCGAGTGAGAGAGATATAATGAGCTCCATACATTTACTGACTACATTATTAAGCAATGGCATTTGTCACTATAAGTCCCCCCATCAGGAATTTATGGCAAGAAATGCACAAGCCCTTTAGGCAAAATCTTTTAGTGACACTTTTTGCTGGTGGCTGACAAATTTATTGTGGAAGTATCCCTTTCCCAGTGAAGGGTGCTTGGCTGCCAGGTACAAATAAAAGAATTAACAAAGATTATTCACTGACAGCCATCTTTAACTGCCAGGAACTTTGCCGCCAGCAAAAGGTTGCCATCAACGGCCAAAATGAGATCATTCATCAAAAACAACTTAAATGAATAGAAAAATGATAAAAGATATTTCAGCATATATATATATATTTTTTTTGGCCCCCTGATAAACAATTATGCTTTCAGTATCTATTGTTTTATGTTGCACTCTATAATGACATATACATTTATTGTGTGAACAGAATTTTTACTTCTGCTTGATGAAAACAGAAAAAATTTAACAGTTTGATAAGTTTAAAGTTGAACTAAGAAATTACTTTTAAAGTTTTAGAGCACAATTCTGGCTGTCGCACGATGTATATTTGATCACCGTGGCTATCTTCATTATATACATCTTGATTCCTATGCCAAGTCCATAATGCATATGTAGAATTCACAACCTGCATTAAGAAATAGAAAGGCAATTAATGAGGGGAGTAGGAACTAAGAACGGTAAGTATATGAAGGCAGACGTCATAAAAGATCACAATGGAAATGTAAACCAACAGGCTCTTCATTGTTTTGAGCATTTTTTGCTTTTAATTAGATAAAAAATCTGTAAACTTTTCATTTGAGCCACTGCAGACTGGATGATGTTTGCATGCACAGCATACATGTTCCAAACACCTCTCTCTTTTTAATTATAAGAATACATTTTCCAAACACAAAAACAAAAGTTGAACCTCATAATCACTTGTGGTCAAGAAAGCAGTTCCTTTTAGTTGATTTATAAAAGAGAAGATCCTTATACAGGAGTTACCCATCCAAGGCGAGCTTAGACTTTAGGCTTACTACTATTCATGATAAACATATTGCTATTTATTGACTGAACCAATGAGTACTCATGTTACTGGGGATCATTTAAAAGAAGGGCTATGTCAATGAAGTGTGAGGTGTACATCTAGAGTCTTGAGAACCCCATATTTTACAATAAACTCAAATGGGGCCATGTAGAGCAAGGTAGTAGGAAACTGATACACAAAAACTGTATAAACAGGAGGAACAAATTGATTTCCACTGGAGCTCAAATAACATTTTTGAGTTAGAAAATTCAACTCTGCATCAAGGGAAAATCAGTAACTAAATTTTATAGATGTCCTCATGTCCCCAGTATAATCCCAAGTAGCACTAAGATTAGGCAGTAGGGATAAAAATTTGGGTGTGAGTTGACTAACCTAGGAGAGGAATACCAAAAAAGTACATAATGTGACAGGCTAAGACCGTACCTCAAGTATTCCATGCCCAAAGCTGCTTTCTCTATATGCACTCCAGTCTGGTTGTCTGTTCCAACAAAACTGCCCTTTGGCAGGACCAGAAGAAAAATTCAAATGACATACCCCTCCAAATTCTGGTGTGTTATCTCCAGCTGAAGGACACTTTCCAGGGTCATCAGCAAAATCAACATCAACTTGCTCAATATTGCCACCATCTCCAACT
The DNA here is from genome assembly GCA_032727855.1 of Quercus ilex subsp. ballota. Lineage (NCBI taxonomy): Eukaryota > Viridiplantae > Streptophyta > Magnoliopsida > Fagales > Fagaceae > Quercus > Quercus ilex. Next base: position 23,417,044 of record CM064913.1, on the reverse strand, counting down.
ATTATATAGACAGGCCCACATGGATCCAATGTATAGTTATAAACTCTATTCATTCGCTCATAAGCATGCACCTGCAAAGGAGAAAATATGTTGCACTTCATTCAATATAGAAGAAAATTGCTATTTTGAAATATTTAAGGTATTTTCCAGTTCTCCTTATATCTGTCCACTCAATCATTTTATAGATACAGGACAGACCACCACATGTCTACTGATTTATGCAAATGGCCATTGTCGCTCCATTTTGTGTAATAATTGTTATATAATAACAAAACAGAAGTAAACTAAGCAATACTTTAGAAGGCAGAAAAGGACAATTATTTAACATCAAATTCTTTACCTCTGATAAATAAGAACCTAAATAATGTTAAATGATTACAATCACATGCTCTCTAATCAATGAGTGTAGGATAGGATAAAGTTTGACTTACATGTCCAGAAAAAATAATATCAACAGCATATTGGTACAAAATTGCTTCCATTTCCTGCCTCATGCATTCAAATTCCTGATAGTGTGAAGAATAGCTGTTATACCACGGTGGATGCCATGCAGCTACCAGCCAAGGGGTTACAGTGTGGTCCACTAGATCTAGATCTTTCTTTAGCCAAGCATATTGAGCACCTGAAAGAAGATTAATTGAAAAACTCCAGTCAAACAAGACAATCTAAAAAATAACATACTGGGTGGTTTTGGTCTATATATTTATAGAAGTGACAGTATCAGTTACCAGTACTGTTATAGTCAACATATGCCCCCAACATGATAAAATGTACTCCTCCAGCATTAAAAGAGTAGTATAAGTTACTCTTAGATCCACTCTCCGCTGAAGGAACTGCAAATCTCGTCAAATATGATTTGAATGTGATCCCAGAAACTTGGGGCTCAATCTCATGGTTGCCTTCAATGACCATCATAGGAACTCTTGAGGTTAATGGCTCCATGAATCTGAAATTTCAACAGGATGTAAACAATAAATACATATCATATACAATCAAATCAAGTAACATGTGCATTCACAAATAAATTATTTTATAGATAAAATTCATCTTGTTTCAAATAACATTTTTTTTCCCTACTAAAAGAAACTTCAATTTCAATTTTGGATGCACAGATTATAAGTTAATGGATAAATAAATGGAAGCTTATCAAAATAACAAATTATTGAATGATGATGAGAGGCAACAATAGAATTAAATAATAATAAAGTAATCTTTAGATCAGAAGAAATGCCCCCCAGTCAATCTAGAGCTTATTTCCAAAGTGTGGCTATGAAACAGATGGCAAGGTCACTAGCACTTTACTTGAGCCTGATTGTACGATTTCTATCAGTTTCAAGTGCTGTTGCATCCAAAAATCCAATTAGTGATTTTGGTTGCATGAACTAAAACTCAGCGGTGGAAAAAAGGAAGTCAGAAATAGACATACAAATGAAAATAAGAAGAGAAAACACAAGTATAAATATTAAAAATCTGAAAGTCAACCCAAATTTGTTAGCTTTCTAATTTAAAGCATGCGGGATTGGTTGTCAAATCATTCATATCACACCAATAATTCACACCGTACTGATATTGGAAAAGTGTAGAAGGTAATAATGGTTTATGGTGCATAAGTAGACGCATTAAAAATATCTATTGAGATCTAGCATATAAGAAAATAGTTCAGTTTAGAGGCAACAAAGTCAAGAGTACTTGAGGGAACTTACTCAAGCTGGTAGTTATCTCTTGTTACAAGGGTTATAAGAAAATGTTGGATCAGAGAAATCTCAACATTTGTTTAAAGCTTAAGATTTTGGGAATACTTGTTATCATGTTGTAGAGCATATAAGGAAAATCTCATTGCATTTTCAAAGAACCTGGCAAAAGGATTTGGAAATAGGACTCTAAAGATAAATTTTCAATCGATCATATTCAAGCACTAATGCAGGAGATAAGGAAAAATAAAATGTTAATTAGAGAAACCTTGCCATTCATTTACAGCTTAAGCTTTTGGGAACATGTGCTATCATGGTGTAGAGCATATAAGGAAGATATCATTGCCTTTTTAAAGAACCTGACAGCGTAGAGGATATAAGGAAGATATCAATATCATTGCCTTTTTAAAGAACCTGACAAAAGGATTTGGACATAGGACTCTAAAAATAGATTTTCAATTGATCATATTGATGCTCTGACGCAGGATGTCTTAGTTTCCCTTACAGGGGAGAAGTGACTTCCCCAAGTACAAGCCTCCATTTTAATGACCTCAATGAACAAAATTCTGACAAAACATCATTTAAACCACCACAGTATAAAGGATAGCATACAAAATTGAATTCAGCCATACAACAAATGCAAATTGGTTGCAGTCTCCATTTTAGTTTCCTCGTTGCATTCTGGTTTCCTATTTATACTTCCTCCATTAAGATTTTTTTTTCCCTTTAGTGCAAAAATTATTAACAGGATTGATAGAACAACATACATCAGACTCCAATTTTTTTTTTTCACAGATTCTTAAATCTTTTTTTTTTTTTTTTTAAAATACAACTCCAAAAGTTTTGGAGTCTTTTGGAGATCAGACTCCAAAATTATTACAACACTTAAAACCAAAACGTTTTATGCCATTTATACAGTTCACATAAGTTCTATGTTATTTATATTTTGGAGTAATTGGAATGGTCCTTGAAGTTCTACCCTTTTTTAATGCAATACTAAAATTCAGAGAAAAAAATATTGGTCTTTTACAGATGCATACCCTAACTCTTTTCATAAACAGGATATCTTTATTTAAAAACTAAAAAATGTTTTAAAATATTTTATTCTAAAGAAGGAATTGGCCAGCAAAAATTGCAGGGAACTTATTATCATACATTTACCGATCAGTCATATTGTCAAGACTACATAAAAATTTGCCATTTTCAACTCAGGAACAAGCAGTGACAAATTAGTTCAGCGTAGTATATTTTATTCCATATTGTCTCTAGTTACTACTTACTCATTTATAACTTAACTAATTGTTGCCCAAGGCCTCTTGGCCTAGTGGTGCTTTCAACCTGATATTCAACTAAATACCTCTCAACAACTGCATCTCAGCCAATGGTTGACAGATAGCCATCTCATTAGAATGAATTCATCAATACAAATGTGCATCTAACCTGTTTAATAGAATGATAAACAGACCTTAGGGCGTGGAATATCATAAGCATATCTTTAGCCAGCATACCTATGATTGTACATGGTAAGGGTTTACCAAATGTCCACCTACACTGGCATAACTGAAAAAATTGCATAAAGGTTACCTTCCCCATGCATCCCAGCGGGGTTGATAAGTCTCTCTGATAGGTGCATCTGGGAATGCACACGAGAAGCATGGAACTCCTTTTCCACCAGTTGTCTGATACTGATTTGCATAACTTAAGTCTCCAACCATTAATATCATTGAAGGATCATTCTGAATCAAATGATCAATAGTTGTTGTGGTGTTGCTTGTGAGACCCAAATCTCCAATAACTGCTATTCGATGAGGATAACTATTTGGGCTAGGCGTTGGAAATGTCTCAAAGACATTTTCTCCACTCATAGCTGGAATAGAGCTATCCCCACATTTGTAATAATATTTTGTTTTGGGTTGAAGACCTGCAAAGAAATACAAAGCCCAATTTAATGGAATTCAACAAGAAGTTTGGCTAATTACCACTTGGTGAACTCTAGTTTCTATCACTTTCTCTTATGTGTTTGATTAATAAATGAGATGACCATTCTCTTCTGTAAAATTTTACTTAAAATAAGTACTTGATGTAACATAGCACTTTCAAGAAATTGCCAAATTAAATTAACATGCATTCCTCAAGAAGGAAATTTGCAGCATAATATTACCACCCAGTTATATGGTGGTCCATTTCGTACTTGCTTTTATATAAGTAGTTTTTAGGGTAAATTACACAAACCTCCATTGAGGTTTGGGGGAATGACAATCTCTTGGAAATGACACTCCCCTCCCTTGAGGTTTAAGGAAATCAACACATTAGTCTTTCTGTTAATAACAATAACAAAATATTCCAAATTTTGAAAAGATTCCTTGACCAAATCCTAACCATGGTTAGTTCAAGTTTTTTGGTTAAATATTGTTCCTTGTCACTAACTTGTGGTTAGGGTTTGGTCAATGGACTCTATTCAATATTTGGAATTCTATTCTTGTTATTAATGGAACTATGGAAGGATTAATGTGTTGCTTTCTCAAACCCCAAGGTAGGGGAGTGTCATTTCCCTTAAATTTGGGTTAGAGTGTCATTCCCTCAAATCTCAAGGGAGGGTTGTGTAATTTACCCAAGTTTTTTAAATTACTCTGGTTGAGTATGTTCATATTTCATATGGTGAAAGACCTAACTAGCTGATTAGGAATGGATGAAAATATAACTATACTTTGGAGTTAAGTTAGTACAAAAAAACATCAAATGACTAAATGCTGCACAACTGAGGTGAAAGCATCACTCAAATTGCATCACAAAAGGGAATAACTTCAGTTGAAATTAGGTTTCTATGAGACGTATATATACCGTTAGGGCAAATATTTGACTATAAATATCGGTTTTCATATTTGACTGCTTATATTTTTTTTATTGGTAATTTACACACACAACCCAATAGGTCTTCAACCCATAACCTTGATCACCCTCCACCTAGCACTTCCAAGGAGGAGGAGGTACCAATTGAGAGCTCATTGGCATATTTGACTACCTATATAAAATAACTTCAGTTGGGATTAGGTCTCTATGAGACGTATACAAATAGTTTGGGCAGGTAACTGATTATAAATATTGGGTTTCATGTTTGACTACCTACATAAAATATTTCCTCCCCCTTGATAATTTCTCTAACATGTGAACTAATGGTAATACATTGATAATAGAAGGTCACAAGACCACATATGAGAAGTAGATCGATCATAATTTCTCATGAACATGCTAATCGATTCGAGAGAACGGACCAACTATCAAGCGGTAGCAGTTTAAGGCCATAGCATCATAGCAATTGATAATGATGCAAAGGCCTACCAACAAATCATTCTAAGCCACAAGGACAAATTACTTTAAAGTAATAAAAAGGGAGTTTGTACCTTTGAGCCTCACATGGTGAATGATCCCAGAGGTGTAATTCAAGAGGCCTTTAAATGGGTACAATTGACTGTAAACATTGGAAACCCCTTTTGCAACACTCGTATACTTGCCACTTTCTTTCCCATACCACACCTCGCTCAAAACCGATGAAGGATCAAGCTCAGTCAAATTTGAACCAACCTGAGCATCCCCTAAACCAATACAAACAAACCCAATTCACCAAAATGACTAAAGCAAACAACAACAACAACAAGAAGAAGAAAAGTAGAAAAGATTGAGAATTGCTCAGACTTACCAGTAACCCAAGAAACCCAAACTGAAGTTGGCGAAGAAATAGCAAGAGCAATCTGTTCTGGGAAGTTTGAGGTGACATTTCTCTTGATCCTTGGATCATCCATTGGCAAGTCCGAGCTGCCTTTACGTAAAGAAGGATCAAGGCGATGTGTCACAGGCTTAAATGGGCCATCTAGAGTAGTGGGTATTTGGCTTTCAGTGACCACCATCTTTGTGATGATCAAGAAAGTGGTCAGAGTGATCATCCATAGCTTGAAGTCCTTCATTGGGGTTACTATTTTCTCTTGATTGTTGTTGGTAGTAATGGTTTTTTTAAGGTTGTCGGGAGAAGAGCAGTTTGGTCATGGTGAACAATCAAAGAGGTGGGGGTTTGGTAGTTTGGGATGAAAGCGAATCGGTTGGTGATGAAGTATGGCATATCTGTGATGAACAATAGAATATGATTTTCGTTCAGTGTTCAACCGGGTGTAGAACACTAGAACCATGCAAGTTTGTTTGGTGTTCAAGATTTCTTAGTGGTTGCTGGCAGTGTACTTATCTATGGAATAAGTACAGTATCCAAAATAAATAAATAGAAAAAGAACAAAAATATAAATTATTATACTTAGAGTATCCTCATTAAGGATGCTGAGAGCATTTCCGCCGATTTTTCAAATTTTTATACTATTTAAAGAGAGAGTAGTGACTTTTACATTTAACTATCTACTTTTTTTAAATATACTTTTCAACAGATTTTTTATTTTATTTTTTATCTCATTTAAATATTATTTCTTCATTCATTTTTTATTTTTTTTATCATCATTTATTCTTTCTATATTTATTCCCAACAATTATATTTTTCAATTAAAAGTGTTATATTTATAACATTTTTTACAATACTTTCATAAGAATTATAACAAAATCTTATATGAAAAGTTGTTACTAATTCTAATTTGAACCCACCATTGAAATTATATTTTTATTTACCAATATTAGCTGATAACAATATGTTACTTAAAATTTATTGTGAAAATATTATAAAAATATTGTGGTAATATTATCATTCTTTCTCATCCATATGTTTCCTTTTTTTTTTTTCTTTTTTTTTCTGGTTTTTTCTGCACCACACATGTATACCCGTAACCCAAATGTCTCATCCTCTCCTTTTTTTTTTACTCTACTTTCCACTTCCAGAACCTCCCTCTTTATTTCTTTCTTCAGCTCTTTCCTTTTCTTCTCTTTTTCTTTTCTTTTTCTACCATTATCTTCAAACACACACAGACACGCATGGAGAGAAAGGAGAAATCGCCCTTACTTCACCACACCGCCACCGCTGCTCCTCCTCCTCACCGCTGCTGCTCCACCACACCCATACGTCTCTATTTTTTTTTCTTGATCTTTTATCGTTGTTCTATTTTTTTTTTTCTGTTCTTGATCTGTTGTTGTTGTTGTTGTTTTAATTTAAGATTTGTTATTTAAATTAAATTAGTTTTTTATGAGAGCAAGAATTATTTTGTGAGAGCAAGAATTGTTATGTGAGAAGAAACAAATCAAAGAAGAAAGAGAAAGAAGTGATAAAATATTAAGTGCTAGAATTTTTTAATGAAAAAAAATCAGTTGCTAATCTACAGTAGCCTGTCAGACTTGATGGGCTACTGTTCATGAGCCAAAAAAAATCCAAGTTTATCGAATCTGTTGGAGCATGAACAGTGCACAAATTCTCCAAATTTTAGTTAATATACTCGATTCACAACCTGTTGGAGATGCTCTAAAAGGGGTATATGCTAAATTTTAGCATTAAAACACCAAAAAAGCAACTTCACCAAAACTTTCAAATTGTAAATTTTTTTACATGCACAGTGAGCTTGTATTAGTGAGGTGGTTGGCTAGTTGTTTGTGTTAAGTTGTTTTATTACTCCCTCTGTTCCTTTTTTTTTTTTTTTTTTTTTTGTCTTCTATTCTATTTTGAGATGTCCCAAAATATTGTCCTGTTTCTAAAAATAAAAGTCATTAATTTACTAATGTTCCTATTATACCCCTATTAATTTACTAATTCAATTTTTTAATAAATTTTTTTAAGGGTAATTTTGGAAACTTATACATTTTTAAAATGTAGACAAGACAATAAATGATGTTCCCTTAAAAAGTTTGACTTTTCAAACATGACAAAAAAATTGGGACGGAGGGAGTATTATTTTAATGAATAGTTTATATTATTTAAATGAAATGGTAAAAAAATATAGAAGTTTTGATGTTGGATGTATTTTAAAGTGGGATGGTATAATAAATAAAGTAGATTTTTGAAGTGTTAAATGCTAAAAATTTTAGCATTCTTGATAAAGATGCTTTTATAGTGTCATTTTGACAGCCTATAAATTATATATTTAAGTTTAAACAATTTTCTTAAAAAAAAAAAAAAAAGAGGTTAAACCATTAATTATTATTTGGGTAAAATCCAATAATTAACTAAAAAATTTGAGCCCCTCAAAAAAAAAAAAAAAAAAAATTGAGCTAGGTCCAAAACATTTCAGTGTTGATTAAATTTAGTCATTTAACACAAACGGTCTAAACGTTGTTTATTATTTTTACTCTCTTGGACTCCTCTCTCATCTTAGACCTCTCTCTGCTTTCTCTCTAACCGAACCCTCATTTTTAACTTTGGTTGTGGGTAGTCACTTGTCAGTGGTGGTGGGTGTCAATGGTGGATCTGAAGCTCTTTGTGGGTTTCAATGGCGGATTTGTGATGGATCTGAAACTCTTTGTGGGTTTCAATGGTTGATCTAAAGCTCTCTGTATGTTAATGGTTGACTTGAAGCTCTTTTTATTAATTTCTTTCTGACTCTCTTTGAAAGCTTTGTAGGTGTGGGTTTGGTAATGGATTTGTTATGGGTATGTGCTTGGATTTTCTGTGTTTGGTATGTGGTTATTTCGAGTTGTGAAGGACATGCTAGTTGTTGGTTGGTGGTGGTCCTTGTTGCTAATGGTTGTGGGTTTGTGGCTGATTTTGGTATGGGTACCTTTGTAAACTAGACTATAAGCCTCCACTACCAAGTATCTTTTTTCCTCCCAAACCCTTACTTGCTTTCTTTAGTTCTTGGTATGAGTAACGATGTGGGCCTAATTCAAATCTCCAATCTGTAACTTTGTCCATGTTCTTAATCTTCCTAAACAAGTAAATAGCAATAGAGACTACAGATAGTGCAAGAACAATAGCTGAATCAAAACTAGCTACTGTTAGAGGCTTAAAGCTGTGTGTTTTTTATTCTTGAGTCCCAACAGTGAAGGGAGAGGAGAGAGATACAAGAGAAAGTCAGAGAGAAGAGAAAAATAAAAAATAAAAATAAACGGCATTATTAATTTAATGAGATTCTTGTAAGCCCTTATTGTAGGCCCATCAAGCCCCAAGATGAAGACATGCTTGTTAAAGACTTATTTGCATGGGAATGGAGTGGTAGATGTAAAGAGCATTCACAGTCGATTTTGCTATCTCATTTTATTTTACCATCTAAAAAAGTTACTTTATTAATTATATCATACTATTTTATAATACACAAAACATTCCAAAATTCTATTTTTTCCCCATTTTATTTAAATATTCTATTTTTTTTTTTACTATTTCTCTTTTTCTATTCCTTTTCCTCTCTTTCTCCCTCAACCTCTAGCAGACTAGCATCGGTTTCAACACAGAGCCACACACACAGAGACCCATGATATACCGATTCACCTACCCAAACGCATCACCACACACAGAGAGCCACACACACACACAAACACAGGTAATCACTCTTTTGAAACAAACTATTTCATTCTTGAAAAACCACGACAAAAAAGATTAAGAATCAAGATTCATAAGTTTCATTTTCTCTCTATTCTTCCTCAACTTTCTAGGAAACCAAACAATTCACAAACAACAACAAAACCCAGAGCATTCTCTTATTTTCTTTCATCTTCACACCAAACAAAAACAGAACACAATCCAAGAGTTCCAAGAGTTTCAACTACCAAACAGCCACTGACCTAGTCTTCAAGCCTCCGCTGCCGCCACCGTTGCCATCCCTTACTTCTGTCGTAGCCATCTCTATTCATCCCAAACCCATCTGTTCTCACCAGCAACCATAAAAATTCAAAGATAAAAAACCAAGCCACCACAAATTTAGCCACCCATGGCCTTTGACGACCTGGACTTTGAGCCCATGCTTCTTAGCCATCTCAAGCAACTCAGCATACCCACCCCAATTTTACGATCCAGTCGCCATTGATCACCGACCCCCACACCCCCACACCGCCACCATCGAGAACATGGGTAATGGGTTTTGGGTTTGAAGAAAATGGGTTCTATGTTGGTGGTGGCCACTGTTACCCATCATCGGAGAGAGAGAAGCTTCTAACTTATCGGTGAGAGAGGGGCATCGGAGAGAGTCTTGGGTCTAAACTAGGCATGGAGCAAATGAGTAAGAGAGAAAGAAGAGAAAAAATGACAGAGGAGAGAGAAATTCCTGGTTAAAAAGGACCTCAAGCATTAAATTTTTTTTTTTTATACCATTCAACTACAGTACCGTCTTACATTTGAGATGGTACTGTAGCTAAATCTAAAATTTTTTTTGGCTTTTCCCATATGACCTTCCGGTTGTGGATCAATCTTTGGGCTTATATGCCAAATGTACTTTACATTTGGCATATAACCGACCCATTGTTGATGCTCTAATGCCGTGCCATTTGTCCTGCCTTTTGATATTCTTGCTAGACTTAAAGTTATACCCGTTAAAAAAATGGGAAACTGAGAAGACAAAAGAATTTGGGTGAACTCCTCTGATGGAGATTTTAATGCAGAGTTGCTTATGTTATATCTGTTGATGAGGGTGTTCAAGATCATTGGGACAATAAGTGGGTGTGGAAGGTTCCTACCCCCCGAAGGATTAAATTCTTCTTGTGGCTATGTGCTCACAATAGCATAAAAGTTAATGAGATTCTTGCTTGTGGGGGTATTGGTATTTCCCCTGATTGCCCAAGATGTGGTTGTGAGTTGGAGTCCATTGTCCACTTTCTTACAGACAGCCGGTTTTCTGTCCAAGGTTTTGAATTTCTTTTCAGAGACCGATCCAAATTGACAATTGGAACAAAATATTCTAGTACTGGTTTGTTTCAGTGCACCATTTCAAAATTATGCAAAGGATATATATATACACATAATATACACAATTTATATATTTATAACTTCATATAAGGAGAGGCTACTGAAGTTGAAGGTGGTAATACTAATGATGAGATTGATCGGTTTACACTTGGTTTGGAGGACATTTCAACTTCACCACTACAGGCTCAGCCATAGGCACCGGCTTAGCCTCAGGCACCAGTTTAGGCTCCTGACCGCCTCGATCTGATTCTGGATCGATTAGACCACTTGCAAAGGTCCTTTGATGAGCGTACTGTATACTCTAGAAAACAGTTTGTCTACCTTTAAAAGTAGATCACTTCTCTCTCTAGCCATTTCTAGGACATAGGGGGTTCAGATGACTAGTACCTTTGGCAATTCCTATCAAAAATTGGGAGTAGTATTAGCTTGAGTAGGAGTACAGTTTAAGGGGGAGTAGAAATCCTAGTAGCTTTTATTATGCTTAGTTTATTTACCTTGCTTTATATAAGCTTTCAGTACTTTAGTTAAAAACTCAGTTTATCTTTAGTACTTTTGTAATTAGTTTTTATAATCTTTTTATGATGCATTTAGTTATTGTTGAGGACCAAAATTTCACAAAAAAGCTCATTCCATGAAAAGTAAGGAAAGACCATGGGCCTTAACAAAAGAATGTCCAATTCATGAAGCTAAGAAGGACCATGAAGACTTAAAGTCCCAAAAAGAATAGAATAATAATAATAATAAAGAAAAAAAAGAAGAGGATCCTGGTCAAGCCAGAGGAAGGATCTTGGTTGGGTCAAAAGGATATGCAGCAAGAAGAAGGATCCCGGTCAGACCAAAGGATGTGCAACAAGAAGAGAGATCTCGGTCAAGCCAGAGGACATGCAACAAAAAGAATCAACATCAAGGCCCTGGGACCTTAATGTATCATTTTGAAGCCTTGAGAAGAGGAATTTGGCTAACACATGGGAAAGCCAAGATGTATGTTCATATTTCCAACAAAAGCCATTAAAAAACCAGTAAAACTAGGTATTATAATTGTAACCCATGGTCCAAGCTCGTGGAATCCCGAGTGGATAGTAAAGGAGAAGTGGTTTGGTCGGTAGGGGAGTGATTTCTAATGAAATGAGGATCCTGAAGGTTTCCCTTGGTTCATATATTTGCTTGGAATGCATGAACTAATGGAAAAATCAATTCCCCCATGTGCATGACACTTCCCCACAATTTCCTCTCAATTGTCATTTTCAACTAAAGCTGTTATCCAGTACATTGAGCAGCCCACCCACTCCTTTGACTTTCCAAGAAGGAATCTTTCATTTATAGCTAAATCCAAATGCCCCTTTTAAGTTATAATTGCCTAATTAACCTAAACCTCTGTCAAACATACTTTTTTAGGTTCCAAAGGACATTGCTTTAGCCATTAGACCGGGGACGTCCTCGTCGGGGGTACTAGACAATGTCCACTATAAAAGGAACACTAAGGCATAACAACAGGGGAGGGGGGGGAGGGGAGGGAAACGAGGGATTTAGATGGAAGGAAAAAGGGATAGCTCAAAGGTTCAAATTAGAGATTTAATAGCGCAGCAAGGAAGAGAAAAATGAACAAAATAAGAGAGCCAAGGTGGAGGAATTCGTCCCATATCCTTGAGATCATTCAAAATATCACATAGCCTTCAAAGAAACATATGCCAAAACATGTACACATCAGATATCACTCTCTCTCACAAAATCCTCCTCATCTAACTATCTTGGAAGGCAATGCCCAAGCAAAGCCACTTGGACTTGAGTTCCAAATCCTACAAGTCTTGTGCAAAAGCACTAAGTCTGTGAGAATTGGGACCAGGATCCTCGTGGCTGACTCATTTTCATGAAATTCATTTACATATATGTATATGTATTAAAATGTATATTCTAATCTAAGAAACTAACAATTATTTGAAGATATGTGTATTGTATAGTGCGTTTTTATGTAGGACCTATAGAGGTAAAGGGAAATGACAAAAATCTATTGCATAATAAGCATGGAGAAAAATCGTATAGTTTAGAGAATTAGCATTCTGGGATTGCAGGCCTAGTACGTCCGAGGTACCACAACAATACGTTCGGGGTACCAAGTGAAGGAACTCTTTTAAATGTTTACACAATAAAAGATAAGCCTTAAATATCCTAGTTCAATCTCTTTCTCATTTTGAATATTATGAATAATTATTTTACTTGTTTCGTAAGAGTAAAGGGTCATTTTATGACACTAAAACACTTATAATGTTATTTTATTGCTTAAGAGGAATTGCATTTTTGCCTTGAGGAGTTTTATGTGACTTGCGTACAACTTCGTTTGTAATCAGCCCCATTTAGCTGCAGTGAACCAAGTCCAGTCCACCAAATAACAAGTAAAGGGCCCAAGATCCTTGTTTCTACTTAGGCTTACGTACTGTCCAAAAAAAGGACCCACACAGTTATCTATTGCCTTCTTGCTTCAGTTTTCTTTATTGCATCATATGCTTGTTGGACATGCTATTAGTTCTTGTGTTGCACTTAATTGCTTGCGTGTCCGGATATTCATTTACTCGATAAATGTTCATTGTAGTCATTTCTTAATGATTGTTCATGTTTGATCAAGTTGTGCTTCAAGTTATTTTCTCTTGGAATTTACTTGATCACATTTTACTTGTTCTATATACATGTCTTGATTTCTACTTGTCTTAATCTTAATGAATTTATTTGTTATGTGCAAGTGTTTCAGGTTATAGGTATATATGTTACAAGTTCTTCACAGGTTTTAGATTTAGGTTTGAGTGAGTTTTCCCAAACTCATGTTTTAAGTCTAGAGTTTGTTTAGGGGTTTTGTCACGAAATAGCCAAAGGGGAAGATTGTAAAGTTGTAATTTTCAATTATGTTTTGTTGGCATTAATTCCGTGTCAAATTTGATTGTACTTAGTCAATCAATTCCCTATATGTTTGTGTGATTTAATGTAAGGGTTGAGTATGAGAGTTTGGTGAAGAATTGTGAAGAGCAGAGAACTTCGCGACTTGCTCGCGAGTGAACAACCCACGAAAGGCTATGTGAGAAGCACATGCTGAAAGCTGAATAGTCAAGTGTTAGGAGGCATCTCACAACTAGGCCAACTCACAAAATGATCCACAAGATGCATTGTCAGGTTGTTTTAATGTGCTTTCCTAATTTCTTTACCCACACTATAAAAGCCCACATTACCTATGAAATTGTAAGGAGGCTTTTAGAGAGAAAACCCTAGAAATACACTTGAGAGCTAGAGATTGTAAACCCACAATCATCTACATATTTTTCTTAGTTTTCCTCTACTCATACTTCTCTAATTACAAATCCTTGAGAGGTTTTTAGCCCAAATACATACCTCACCCAATCTGAGTGTTGAGAGTTGTTTTCATGCATGTGGGAAGTATTGGAAGAAGCCATTCTATGGTGGATTCAATTTGGAGCTAATTGTGAGATTCGGATAACTAGTGAAGACATGACTCAGTGAAGTCCGTTGGGAGCTAGAACTCGAAGGGTTCAAGAACAGTGGGTAGATTAGGTTTAGAGGGTCTTTTTGATATCCTTGTACTCCAACTTTATTTACTAGTGGACCATTTCGGTTTGGAGGGCCGTGGAAAGGTTTTTCGCTGAGTACTTTGGTTTTCTCTTCGATAACACGTCTTGGTGTTATCTTGTGTTTGCATCTCTTTTTCCTTACTACTTGTGCTTTGTAATTACTTGTTGATTATGCTTGTATATGCACTAGGTATTAGTTCCGATTAATTGCGCATTAATTACTCTAATTCCGCACTTAGTAAGTCAAAAGCAATTTAGCTGTAAGTTTAAAATTGGGGGTCTAAATAAGTTTTAGTGTTTTGCACTATTGAACTTCCACTTTTATAGAGAAAGAATGAAAGATCATATTCGTGTATAGTGAAAATGATGGTTTTATATTGTAATTTTGCTATGTTTAGGTGTTTCAGCATTCAAAATTATATGGTCTATTTGGTGGGGTTTGGTTTGGAAGTGGGGAGTTGATGTTGTTTCACTACAGTTTTTGGTTTTGCTTATGGGTGTAATGAGTCTTTGTGTAAAGGGTAAACTATGAATGGGATGGGTCTTTCCTACTTGCAAAAATAGGTTTCCACTGTCTCTATGATTGTTGATAGTAGTTTGGACTTTAGACTTGGGAAAATGAGGGTAAGTTGTTGGGGACGTTTTTGCCACAAGGGCCAAAAATGCGAGAACGGCCCAAATCTCCCCTTGGGTTCTTTAGAAGTGTTTGTTAATGGAGAATCAAGCCCAAAATTCACAATGTATAAAAAACAAAGGCTAATGGTGCTTTGACAAGAGAGAATCAAAATGCTAACAACAAAAGTGCAGAAAAAGTATAAAAACATAACAAGTTTGAAATTTCGACCCGCAGTCACACAGAAGAGGAAATTGAGGGAGGTCGTGAGGAAGAGAGGGAAAGTTCCCCTGCACCCATATTTCCACCCCTAAGGTTCGGATTTGTGAGATTGTTGACTGGTTGACTGGGGTTTTGCTCTGAAGTTTCAGGTCTGTGGGTAGAACGTGGTTGGTTGTTTTTTTAGTTGAAGAAAGGCTCTTGTATTGAGCTTGGGGTGTTGCTCTTAGAGTAAAACGTCCTTTTTTCTTTTGAATCTGATTGTCCAATTTATATTGAGTTTGGGGTGCTTTTAGTGATTGGTTTTTGGTCAATAGAAGAGGCTTTAAACCCCAAGGTCTCAACCAAAGAGGTTATGGTCAGATTTGCTTTAATTGGGTAAGAAAGTTGGCTTGCTTTTTACATAATTTGGGAAATTGAGTGACCTAAATTCATGGGCTGATGTTTCCTAGACATGGCAAGCCCTTGGAGTCTGCATTTGGTTGTTGCAGCAGACAAGCTCAGCCACTTAGGGTCAGCTATGTGTTTTAGGCAAAAAATGGTAGAGCAGAAAAGTTGGGCCACAGTCACCCAGAGCATAAAAGTTGTTTTGGGGTGGAAATTTCGGATACAAGACCTCCTCCATGAGCCTAAGGTGCTACCAGTGTCCCTTGCCCACTTGGTAGCACGCATGGGCTGGGCTCATGCAAAAGGTCCGAAAGGAACCGACCCATACCCTCCAAACCACACTTCCTCAATTTCCCCGATATGTCGCATGGGCTTGGGCCATGCTTAAAAGAATAAATAAAATATAATACATAAATTGAGTCCACAAAGAAGTCGGGCTTAGTTGAATCGGGCTTGTACGAAATGTGTCGCGAAAACGAGTATCAACATAAGTTAGTAATGTTTTCTTTCCCATATTTTTGTCTTAGATAGTCAAACAGTTTGGTTAGGTTTTTGTTCGGTCCTGGGTTTAGGATTAGGGTGGCTGAACTATAGAGGTAATTGATGCAATCACCTAAGGCCCCCAAATAAAAGAAGACCCTCACTTGTAAAAAAAAAAATTATATGTAAAATATATTTATCTATATACTTTAATTACCAAAAAAAAAAAAATCTTTTTATTGGTCAATAGAGTGCATTAAAAAGACCCCATTGTATCCTAAAATACAAAAAATTAAAAAGGAAAAAAAAAAAAAAAACAAAATTAGTCAAAATTAGGCTAACAAAATTAAATTTTAGGAGACAAATTCATTAACCCATTCTTGAAATATGCTAAAATCAAAATTAATACAAGACAAATTCATTAATAATACAATGTAAATGTCTTGAAATATGCTAAAATAGAAATTATAAATTTCTACAACAAAAGAAAAAAATCTCTCATCTCTCTATCTCTTTGCCTCTCCATCTACATTCTTACCTTTCTTTTCTTCATCTTGATTCTTGAATCCTTGATCTTTTTCTATAAGCTTTCTTTTATTAAGTCATTCTTTGTAGGACTGAGCAAAGGACCCGGCCCACCTGAAAACTCGACCAACCCTACCCGACAGGTTTTGGGTCTCAATTTCAGGTTATTTTTGGGTTCGGGTCGGTGTCGGGTCGGAGTCGGGTCATATATATATACTAGTTCAACCTAAATTTTTTTTTAAAAAAAAACCCTACCTCTTCGCTGTTCTCTCTCTGCCTCCCTCAGCTCTACATTCTTACCTTTCTTTTCTTCATCTTGATTCTTGAATCCTTGATCTTTTCCTATAAGCTTTCTTTTATTAAGTCATTCTTTGTAGGACTGAGCAAGGGACCCAGCCTACTCGAAAACCTGACCGACCCGACCCGACAGGTTTTGGGCAGGTTTGAAAATATTCGGGTCGGGTTTCGGGTCTCAATTTCGGGTTATTTTTGGGTTTGGGTCGGAGTCGGGTCATATATATATACTAGTTCAACCTAAATTTTTTTTTTGAAAAAAACCCTACCTCTTCGTTGTTCTCTCTTCGCCTCCCTCAGCTCTACACTTCCCTTAGAGAATGGTTGATGGTGGCGGGTCATATAAACGAAATCATTGTCTGGCTCACTTGGGTATCCACAATTTTCATCTGGGTCTGCCTCCATGGCCTTGTTATCGTTGATGGTGGCGGTGTTGGCTCTACCGCAAAAGAAGGAGCTTGATGAATTGGGTCAGGCTTGATTACCACGACTTTCTGGTCTGTGATGACTTCTTCGACTGAGTCAAGGAGTGAGTACCCGTCAGAATCGTCGATGGGTTTGTTTTCTGTGAAGAATTCGAAGGTCTTGGACTTGAAAGCCTGAGCAAATTTTGTGAACATTTCAAAGATTTGTGGGGGTTTTGAGGAGCTAATATTATCTGTTTTTGGCATTTCTTTGTTTTGTGATGTTTTCTGGGGTTTATTTGAGTTGTGGGTTTGGAATGGAATTGGAGTTTGTTTGTGTGAAAAGAGAGGAGTCGAGTGTTTCTTTGGTTATACTACTCTTTGTTTTGTGCTGCTGTTTGTGCTTGTGCAATATTGAGTTGTGAAGTGAAATGGGTGCTTTGGATGGCTTGGAAGGAAGGTATGTGGGTTTGGCTTGCTGGAGTTTTCTTTTTGTTTTGTTTTGTTTTTTATGTTTTCTGAGTTTGTTTGAGATTTCGTTGGAAGTTTTTTCTAAAAATAATGGTGGGTTTTTATTTTTAGATAAATTGGACTTGAAATAAAATGTTATCCAAAGGTAAAGTTTTGGTTTTTTTTTTTTTTGGTTTTGGTTTTTTTGTTTTGGGTGTAAAATACTAAAATTTGAACCAATTTGTAGAGTGAATCTGGGATTTGGATTTTATTTTATGGTTGTTTTGGTTTTTGGGTTTTTGTTTTCTATGCGGAAATAGATCGGTGATAAAGGAATTTTGGGTGAATGGTACTTTTTCCTGTATCAGATATAGCTATATATTACATCTATATTTTTTGGTTCACCATCTTATCGAGAATGTTCTCTCACTTTTTTTATTTATTTTATTTGATCTGTGGAGGCTAAGAAGGTCTAAGGCATACAGATATTTTGCCTTGTTGAAAAAAAAAAAAAAAAAAAGTCCAACCCAAGACCCGAAAAATCGACCCGATTACAGACCCATTTTTCCGGGTCGGGTTTCAACAGCCAAACCCGATTTATATCGGGTCGGGTTTCGGGTCATAGTAAACCCGACCTAACCAGACCCGAACTCACTCCTAAATTTCTTTGCATCAAATTCATTGCATTCACAGTACATTCAAGATTCAAGAATGGCGGTGTGGGCATAGCAAGGGTGACCCCTTTCTCCCTCTCTGTCTTTCCGAAATTGTCGTGTAGATTCAAGATTGAAGAGTGTTGGATTTTTATTCAATTTCAATATTTCAGATTATATTTTTTAATTTGCTTGACAAGACAACACAGTGGCTGACTGGCATTTCATAGTGCACACAGCACAACACAGTCTGCATAAAGGTAAAAGGCCAGAGGCCTATAGCTCACAGTTGCCCCCAAACACTAGCCCATTACCCATCCACACTATACGCACACAATAGCACATTCTGAACAAAGGCCATAGCTCACAGCTGGCCCCAATACACTAACCCACCCGCACTCAATGTATAGTTCTATACGCACACACCTGCTCATTCTTTTACTTTTATTTTATTATTATTTTTTAATGCAAACTTTTATTTTATCAATTATTTTAAATTATCACACTAATTAATAATGTGATGTATATAATATCAACTTCTTTTTATGATAGTGATACTAATTTATTAAACATTTAATTAATATTTAAATATAAAAAAAAGCCACATTTAAAATTGGGTGCAGTTTCTGTCCAGTGGCCAGTGCCATTGGACACGTTGGATACACGACACATGTCCAGTCTTGGACACATGTCGCGTATCCAACGCGTCCAATGGCCATTGGCCACTGGATAGAAGCCAAGTCCTTTAAAATTTTCATCTAAGGCTCCAAAGTTGTGGGCTGCCCTATTAAGGATTGTAAGAGCTTATGGCCTTGGGTTGAGAATTAACATCTCTTAAATTGACTTCTAGGCTCATTTTTGCCATAAGACTGTATAATAAAGAAAAAAAAAAAAAAAAAAGCCTTTTTTGTTTTGCAAAATTTCACATTTGGTTAATACAATATATTTTTTTATTATCTTAATTACTATTTGAACTAGTTAAATGTAAACGGTCTATTTCTCCAAAAAAAAAAAAAAAAAAAAAAAAGGAATGTAATCATGATTAATTAGGAGATTTTTTTTTAATTGAATGTATTATTACTTATTAGGAGCAAACAACTAAACTTTTTCAAAATGTAGCGTTTGGTTTATACAAATATTTTTTTTCTTGCTTATTATTTGAATTAGTTAAAACAAACATTTTTTTTTCGTGCTTATAATTTGAATTACTTTGACATAATTTTTTTCTTCCTTATTATTTGAATGAGTTGAATGTACTATAATGAACAAATAACTAAATTTCTATTGAATATTATATAGGAGTGATTACACAGGATAGTTTCTTATAGGACCTTTTGCATGGTATTAAGGATAAGAAGCACCATGCTAAAAAAAATAATTATCATGTCTATCATGGTACACCTGGAATAAAGCATTCTCACCAACAATTGTAAAAAATTTAGCATTTATAATCTCAAAACGCTACTTTTACAATTTTAATACCTCATTTTACAATATGCTAAACATCAAACATTCTATTTTTTTTACAACTTCATTTAAATATTCTTTCTTTAATATTTTTATTCATTTTTTTTAATATTATTTCTCACTCTCCCTCTGTCTCTCTCTCCCACTGTCTCTCCATCTTTCTCAACCTGGTCTAGAAGCTTCTCCCTCTCTCTGATATTTGCTCTAAAAATCTCCATGGCCTGAGCTTTTCAAGCTCATCACCTTTAACCACGGCCACACCTAGTCCAAGCAACCCCACGACTATTCTTCTTAGCCCAAGCAACCCCAGTCACTGCCACACCCACACCCACGGCTAGCCACTACCAGCCACCGCAACCCAGCCTCACCCCAATACCAACAGCCACAACAGCCACCACAAAACCTACCACCCCGATCTCAACCCCAACAAAACCCACCACCACCCACCACCCACCCACCCCGTTCTTAACCCCAACTAAAACCCACCACCACCCATACCCAACTTAACCCAACCAAACCCATGACCCATCACCATCCATGGCCAAAAACCCATCCCTAAAACCACATCCATGGCGAAAACACTACTTTTACAATTTTAATACCTCATTTTACAATATACTAAACATCAAACATTCTATTTTTTTTACAACTTCATTTAAATATTCTTTCTTTAATATTTTTATTCATTTTTTTTAATATTATTTCTCACTCTCCCTCTGTCTCTCTCTCCCACTGTCTCTCCACCTTTCTCAACCTGGTCTAGAAGCTTCTCCCTCTCTCTGATATTTGCTCTAAAAATCTCCATGGCCTGAGCTTTTCAAGCTCATCACCTTTAACCACGGCCACACCTAGTCCAAGCAACCCCACGACTATTCTTCTTAGTCCAAGCAACCCCAGTCACTGCCGCAACCCCAGTCACTGCCAGCCACCGCAACCCAGCCTCACCCCAATACCAACAGCCACAACAGCCACCACAAAACCCACCACCCCGATCTCAACCCCAACCAAAACCCACCACCACCCACCACCCACCCACCCCGTTCTTAACCCCAACTAAAACCCACCACCACCCATACCCAACTTAACCCAACCAAACCCATGACCCATCACCATCCATGGCCAAAAACCCATCCCTAAAACCACATCCATGGCGAAAACACTACTTTTACAATTTTAATACCTCATTTTACAATATACTAAACATCAAACATTCTATTTTTTTTACAACTTCATTTAAATATTCTTTCTTTAATATTTTTATTCATTTTTTTAATATTATTTCTCACTCTCCCTTTGTCTCTCTCTCCCACTGTCTCTCCATCTTTCTCAACCTGGTCTAGAAGCTTCTCCCTCTCTTTGATATTTGCTCTAAAAACCTCCATGGCCTGAGCTTTTCAAGCTCATCACCTTTAACCACAGCCACACCTAGTCCAAGCAACCCCACGGCTATTCTTCTTAGTCCAAGCAACCCCAGTCACTGCCACACCCACACCCACGGCTAGTCACTGCCAGCCACCACCGCAACCCAGCCTCACCCCAATACCAACATCCACAACAGCCACCACAAAACCCACCACCCCGATCTCAACCCCAACCAAAACCCACCACCACCCACCACCCACCACCCACCCACCCACCTCGTTCTTAACCCCAACTAAAACCCACCACCACCCATACCTAACTTAACCCAACCAAACCCATGACCCATCACCATCCATTGCCAAAAACCCATCCCTAAAACCACACCCACGGCCAAACACTCCAGCCATAGCCACGGCGAGAATCAAACCCGAACCAAAACTCGAATAAAAACCACCACCCATACCTAGAAGGACCAAACACCCACCAAACATTACAACCACAACTTTGGTCACAACAAGAACCACCAAGAAATTAAACCACCACCACAAGAACCACAAAAAACTGCCACAAGAACTACAAGAACCACAAGAAAACACATAACACGCTGATCTCCACGTTGATCTCACGCTATCACGTTGTTCTCATCACCACCAAGCCGATCTCAAATGTACGATCTTGTTGTGGGAGGAAGTGAGGAAATGAGAGAGACAGAGAGCAAGTGAGGAAATGAGAGAGATGTGGGAGACAGAGAGAGAACTAGAGAAATCAGAAAGAAGAGAGAGATGTGGGAGACGGAGAGCTAGAGAGAGAATAAATAAATTAATAAAATCTTATACAATCTTGCTACAGTGCACTCTCAAAAATGAGAGTGCATTGTAGCAAGACTGCAAATTTTATAGCATTTACAAGTTTTGATGGAGTGAGTTTTTTGGGTTTTAGATGCTAAAAAATGGCATTTATAGCATTTAGCATTCTTGATCAGAATGCTCTAAGTATCTCTTTGACTCTCTCTTATATATATATGATCACATTGATATGACATTCGTATATGAATAATGAACCGCTTTTCTTTTCTTGGAAAAGAACCACTTGTTGTCATGTGTATGGACGTATGGGAACTCTCATGTCAAAAACAAGTAAAAAGAAAAAAGGTCTGGGTCATTGCTTCTATTGGTGTCCGTTAGGATGTGTATATGTTATATATTTAAACTAATATATGTTCAAATGTATGAATAAAAATCTGAGACTTTGTTTAAATAATACAGGGCCACCTAAGGTTTTTTTTTTGTTGATATATTCAATAAGAATCTTAAATTATGTGGACACAAAGAAAGAATGCAAGCTAGAATCGACGTATAATCCAAGTAGACATTACGTGAAATATATGGTCTTCTTCTCCTGCTTGGTTGCTCTGGACGTATGTGGCGTTACGTACCATTTGCTCTCTATCACCTGTCGTTTTGTGAAGAATAATTATATATAGTTAGTTTGCACAATATAAACTATATAGTTCTCTTTCAGACTTTTATTAATGTTTGACCCACACACAACCATCTAATTAATTAAGCTGGATTGGAAAGAGGGGTTTAATATATACTAGCTTCTTCTTCTTCTTATTTTTTTTTAAAAATTTTTTTTAATTTTTTTTTTTTTTTTTGCAGTGGTTTTAATATATAGCTGAATAGCAAAAGACTAAGAATAGACCGTATGTATAAATCAATTTTCCAAAGTTGCACATGTGAGGAAGTAAATTATATGGGTCCACAACGTGAAGGAAAAAGTGTTTCTTCACTTTCGTGATCTATTCAAAAGCCATAATTAAACACTGTTAATAATTAATTACATGGACACCTAGGTCAAAAATATGTACACATTAGTCTTCCAAGAACCAACCCCTCTTTATAATTAGTAGTTACTTGTCCCAATTTGCCTATGAAATTTCTTATATATGCAATGAGCAAGTTGTGGATATTTGAATGTTTCTATATATATATATATATGTGTGTGTGTGTGTGTGTATGATATCCTAGTCAAATTCCAATCCTGTTGATATGTGTTTCGAGTATACAAGCATTACATCTTTATGCACAATTTTGAGTCTTTGACTGTGTTTTTATTCTCTTCTTTTCATTTTGAGAAATGTTCGTTTCACAAAAAAAAAAAAAAAAGAAAGAAAAAAAAAGACAATAACATTTTAATCTATCAATATAAATCTTATTATTTTTTCTTTAAAAAAAAAAAAATTTGCATGTGGCATTCTTTTAGGATTTAAATTCACAATATTTGTTTACAATGTAATTTAAAAAAATGTTTGTAATACGTTGATAAATATTGAAGAACAAGTCGGGATTGGAGCTGCTCAAAGAAATAAAAAAACTAAGGTCTCTTGCTTGAGGCAGACATTTAACTAGGGTCACTTGTCCATTTTGATTGAGTCACGCCTGAGTCCTGACCCTTGCCTAAGACTCTTTTGAACACCTACACACACACACACACACATATATATATATATTCTTCTCAAAATATATATATATATATATATATATATATATATATAATTAAGGACCTTGTGCACGCACGATTTTCCCAAAGATGAAGAGGTTGAAAACTCATCAAAGCTATTGAGTGAAAAATTCGTGCCTCTTTCCCTTGAGTTTATTTAGAAAACTATGTTAGTTTACAATTATACATGCATGTGATCAAATTAAATGAGCTTAATTATTGGTATATATGAAACCACAAAGTTTGTTTTTTTCCAGTAAATTCATTTTAGAGAAAATCTTCAAGGAGGTAGGTTGTTTTGGAGTGTGCTACTGCTAGAGGTTCTGGTTTCGTGCCCTAGAGGTGTTGTGTCGTGTCGTTCATGAAAGAATTCATATAGAAGAAGTTCAAAAGTTTAGAAGTTGTTATTGTCATGTTACCAATGAATCATGTAGTACTGGGTGTCATAATAATATAAAGATTTTTTTGAGCAATCTCTGTAAACTCTATTTGTAATCAATTGCCTTCGTTGGGTACGTTACTTAGAAGTTTTTCCTTTGAAGATCAGTCTCTTAATTGATTTTTCACTTCCTCACTGTATCCTGTGTTTTTTTTCATAGCTCTTGCTTTATGATTTGGAGCATGCTAAATTTTAATAAAATATAATTATCTTATTTTTTATTGAGAAAAATTGTTAATTACTTAATAATTCTGTTGAATATTTTAAAAAGGGTCTAAAGACTCTTTTTTTTTTTTTTTTTTTTTTTTTTTGGGAGAAAAAAAAGGGTCTAAAGACTCTAACCAATCATTTCACATTCTAAATTTTTTGGATACATAATAATCTTTTTGTTTTAGGCTTTTTAGTGGATGCTGGAAGCACATGTTGATAAATTGGTAATTTACTGGAAGTGCCCGAAAATTAACAGTTTTGAATTCTCTCTTTATTAAGAAAAACAATATTGAAGAAAAAATAAATAAAATATAACGAATTAGAGTCAAGGAAGATCTTCATTGTCACAAGTTATCACTGAATCCAATTTCAGGCAATGAAATTGTCACACTGGTAGAAGGTTATCTTTCTTCTTTTCTTTTTTCCAGAAATTTTTATTGTTAGTCTGTAATATAGTACTGTATAGGAGAAGTCAATTTTGTCACACATAAACTTGTCCACTGGGCTGATCATTCCAACAGACTTGGGCCCCTGGCCATCTTCTTCTTATTGAGAAAAGAGATGGCTAGGGCCCAATTCCTCTCGCCTTCTGTATCTCTTTCTTTATTTATGAATGTTTATTTACTATTAAAAAAAAAAAAAAAAACTTATTAGTCTTGGTGAAGAATATCATCCATTAAAATCAATAAAACAAAAGGTAAAATCAATAAAATATAATATTTTCGTTTACAATTATGCTACGGTGCAATCATATATTCAAGATGACACTGTAGCACAATTGCAAATTTGCAATTGTAAGATTTTGCAAGACTTGGTAATAGGTTATTTTTATATCTTGATGCTAAAATATACCAACATATGGCATATAGAAGACCAGATATGAATGCTCTAAGATACCTATTATCCAATTGACTAGTCATGACTAGCCAGTACATACTAAAATATTATCTTCACAAGTGAGCACTGAAATTTGTATTTTGCGAATTTAGCAAGATCATGTATGATACAGAACATTTGGGTTCCCTGGTATACCATGAAACTTCACTATACTTTAATATCGAATTGGAGGCCTCATGCAAAGGATTTTTTTTTATTTTTTTGCTGAATAACCTCATGCAAAGGAATTAGGTGTAGAAATGAAGGCCGGTTAATTGTTGAAGTATATTCTGGCTAAGATTCGGATGTGGATGGTAATTGAAAAAATGGTTCAATTAAATTTCCAAATATAAGCAAAGTGGTGCTGGTTAAACCTCAAGATGGGGAGTCTTTTAATTCCTACATTTAGCTTCCATCCATCTCGATCTTACCTGACAATAAAAGGCTAAGTGGATGAGAGAAAGGGGGTTGAAGTCACAGTCGTGGCATCTTTTATAATGTTTCATGTTTGTGGGTTAAACTCCACATTCTCTTGCCCTACTAGCTACCAATCTCTAAAAAAAATAAAAATAATAATAATAAAAAAATGATAAAAGAAAAATTGAACAAGAACGGTAAAAAAAAGAAGTTTTTTTTTTTTGAGAGAGAGAGTTTCAACCTATAATGTTCGCTCCTGATGATAGCTCTTTATCATCAGACCTCACCAATCAATTTTTGGTGTAGGCAAGGATTGAACCCCAAATTTCTTATTCAATCATCAGAGATTTTACCAGTTGAGCTATCTAGAGAAAATTTTTTAGTTTAGTTGATAGCTCTTTATCATCAAACCTCACCAATCAATTTTTGGTGTAGGCAGAGATTGAACCCCAAATTTCTTATTCAATCATTAGAGACTTTACCAGTTGAGCTAACTAGAAAAAAAACTTTTAGTTTAGTTGTACGTTGACCTTTTGAGAGAAGTACCAAATATTTCTTGATATATATGTTTCACTATAATTTGTGCTTTGGAGGTAGTTTATATCCATGTGAACATTCAATTATTTTCAGCTAAAAAAAGACAATTCTCACCTAAAAACAGAAAAGAAAAATGAAATTCTTAAATGATATAATGAAAATGTTTCTTTTTCTTGTGATAATTTTTGGTAATGCCTATATTGTAAAAAGAGCTTTGTAGCTCAACTTGCACCTCTGGGTATTTCTATTAGGGAGAAAAAAAAAAGAACCCTTTAAATGAAATGATGGTTTGCATTTGTCTAGGTATATTTGAGACCTTTTCTTCTTCTTCTTCTTTTTTGTCTGTTGAAATTTAGTATATTTGAGACTTGAGAGGTCTGCAATGTAAGAGCACTAGCATCAGCTTTGCTATGCTAAATGCTATTTTGCCACATTAAAACTTACATTTTTTTTTATCACATCATTTTATAATGCACTCTACATCACATGTTCTATTTTAAGATTTCAAACACATTACAATAATTTAAAAAAAACTCATATGAATATAAAAAAAAAAATTACAAATTAGCTTTTTGAAAGAGAACAGTGGCGTGAGAGGGAGAAGAAAGATGTCTGATAAAGGAGATGTGAAATGAGGAGAGAGAAAAAACCATTAAAAATTTATAGCATATTGACCGTACCATGCCATTTGTTACAACATCACTATAGCTCCATGCCATTTCTTCTGGTATTTGACACATCTCATAAAGCAAGAATTTTGGTGTTTGGTGTGCCAAATGCTAAAACTTTAGCATTTGGCACATCTAATGCCAATTCACTAAGTGCGTCAAATGCCAAACTATTGGCATTTTGCTATAATACCATCTTAAAATAAAATTGGAATGGTACGGACTAGGGGTGTGCATGAGTTGGGTTGAGTCAGGTTGAGAAGTTTTTTCAACCCAACTCACCATGGTGGTTAAAAAAAATCCAACCCAACCCATGTAGATCGGGTTGGGTTAGGTTGGGTTAGACCCATGAGTTGGACAATTTTTTTTAATTACTATTATTATTATTATTATTATTATTAAATTGAGTGTAAACACTCAATTTTGCACTCATAATTTAATCTTGGAAGATGACTGAAATGGTCATTCTAAGTACCCAAAAATCATAATTATATTTCATGCATTAAATCATTCATCACATATCATAAAAATGATCTGGAGATTCTAACGATTGCGACAATATGCCTGGTTCCTAAATTGGACCATTAGATTGAAAGATATCATATGATCAAGTTTTCATGGTCTGCATGCATTTATTGGGTGGAACTGATCACATGTGATTAATTGAAATTAATTTTGATAAGTGAATAATTAAAATTAATTAAATAAATTTTTGTGATTGGTTGTTGATTTGATTAAAAATAAGTTTGGTTGCAGAGGAATAAAAAGGACTAATTTGATAATGTTGAAATTGGATTTATGATTAAGTTTTTAAGATAATTATCTCTGAGATAATTATTTTTAAAGATTTAATTATTAAGTTGAAATGTATTTTATTAAAAATAAAAGTCCAAAATACATCCAAGTACAATTCCTGGCCCAGAAAAATGCCCAAAAAAGAGCCCAAAACGTACAAGAAGAGGAAACTGGGCCAAGCACTTAGGAGTGCCAATTAGCACTCCAATAGTGCTAATCGACACTTGGCAAGTGCCGATTGGCACAGGTTGTAAATCGGGCCCAGATGCAATTATTTCAGGTCTAGACCCATTTGGTTTGATTTTTTAGGGGAAAAAACCTGACCTAATTCGTATCTGCTGATTTTCTAAGCAACCCTAACTTAGTTTTTAAGCATATACACCTCTATAAATAGAGGAGAAAACCCAGAATTCAGCACCCCTCTCTCCCATACATTAAATAAATTCTAGAAGTTCTGCTTTAAGAATTTCTTTTCTGTTAAGTGACCTTATTTTAGATCTCCAAGAGATTTATTCTCTTTGATTTCTAAAACAATCCCCTCTTGTAGAGTACATTCATGCAGGTATGTTCTTACTTTACTATTCTATAAATATAATTTTGTTCTTATTTTACTCTCCATAAACTGTTCTTGTTTCTGCTTGATCTTTCCTAAATATGCTTTTGCTTCTTTCCTTGTTTATACATGTTCTTCATATGTTATCACATGCTCTCTCTCTCTCTTTCCCTTTGAAAAATTCACATGATTAGTTTAAACTTTAGTATGTTGATTAACATGCATAGATCTAGCGTTAAAATTTCATTTTAAGATTTTAGATCTGCAAAAATAAATTTGTCATGAAAGTTTCACTTTTTTCTACTTCTAAAACTAGATCTAGATTTTTCATTAAAATTAGATCTGTATTTTTTTAAGACGAAACCAGATCTGTATTTTTTAAGCCAAAACCATATCTGTATTTTTCATTAAAATCAGATATGTATTTTTTAAGACAAAAACATATTTGTATTTTTCATTAATCAAATTTGTATTTTTTTGAAACAAAACCAGATCTGTATTTTTCATAAAAAATTTATCTTTTCGTAAAAAAAATTTGTTTTCTATTGCATTTATAAAAAAAATAAAACTAGATTTGAATTTTTATAAAAAAAAAAAAATTCATTCTTTGTCACCATGGAAACTTACATCTAAACTTTTCATCAAGCAATCTCATCAAATCTCTTTCATACAAAATTAAATTGCAAATCTTGAATTCTTAAATAGTATTTTAATCTTAGATCTAGAATTTGACATGACATTTGTTGCATATAATTTAACATTTTGAATAAGGGTACTAAAATGATCATTCAAAGTCAAGAAGACTAGACTTTATTTGAGTAGAATAAGTGCCTAACACCTTCCCATTTTGTAACCTAACCCCCGAACCATAGGTTTTGGTTTGTAGAATAATGTCTTGTCTTTATTTTATTTTGGTAGATTGTATATAGGACCAAAGCTTTGTGTTTTTTTTTTTTTTTTACATAGATTGTATTTAGGACCAAGGCCTTGTAACGATATTCTACCAAGTTGCATTCATATGTTCAATTAATGAAACTTGAGGTATTTCAGATATGTAAATTGTAAATTGTAGTTTTTTTTCTTATTTTTTGTAATAAAAAATAAGTGGCGACTCCACATGATCTCGAAAAGAGAGGTGCCGATGCCTAAATCTCTTTTTGAGAGCCAGTCTTGTTCTCTTGAATTGAGCATTAGAACAACATCACCACAAATAAAAGAAAGTTTATAATCAAATAATCATGAGCATAACACCAAACAAACACAAACTATACGAAGAGAACTTTGGGTTTGAGTTTTATTTAGGAAGAGGGGCAAAAAAGTAAATAATGAAATTGTATAATATATTTTTTGAATTTCAAATATATATTAAATATAGGTGGGTTGGGTCGGGTTGGGTTATGTGGCTTTATGAATCTTATGACCCAAACCCAACCCAACCCACAGTAAAAAAAAAAAAAAAATCATAACCAAACCCAACCCACAAACCCTTAAAAATTGACCCAACTCGGTGGGTTGAGTTGGACTGGGTCGGGTCGGTTTTGGTGAGTTGGCGGGTTCGCTGCACACCCCTAGTACAGAAAACCATGCTAAATTTTTTAAAAAAAAACTTATTTTATTAAACATTTCTCTCTCTCTCTCTCTCTCTCTCAGCCAAGCAGCCGATCTCACCACGCCATGTCGCCGAGCTCACAGCCATCCACCATGCCCTCGCCGTTAGCCTTCCACCTTTGGTCTACCCACCTTTGGACCTCCACCTTCGAACCTCCAGCGTTGGTCGGAGCTCTCCCACCCTCGGGCAGCTATTATTATGGTGGTTTTGGTGATGGTTTTTTTCCTGTTTGATTTTAGTTTAGTTTAGTTTTTTTTTTTTTTTTTTTTTTTTTTTTTTTTTTTTGGAGTTGTGAGTTGATTTTGATGGGTTGTGGTGGGTTGATTTTGGTAGGTTGTGGTGCTTGTGGGCTGATTTTGGTGGTTTTAGTTATAGTGGTGGGTGGTGATTGGGTTGATTTTGGGTTTTTGGCTATGTTGGTCAGTGATGGTTGGTTAATCTTGGGTGGGTGGGTGGGTGGGTGAGTAGGCTTTAAGTTATTTTAATTTGTTGTATATATTATTTCAATATGTTGGATGGAAAAATAGAATATCTGATATAGGTGAATTGTAAAATGGTGTGTTAAAATAGATAAAGTAACTTTTTGGTATGACAAATGACATTTATTTTTAGCATAGGTGATGTTGATGCTCTACAATGACTTTATTTATAATGCTTAACTTTTTTTCTAAAGAAGTCCTAAAATGTATTAGACATTAAGAATTTATCAAGAACATTATGTTGTAGAGAAAAGATGAGCAACTTAGGGAGTGACATTCTAGATGTAGGTGAACAAAAATTAGTTACCAATCCCAAATGGATAGAGAGTTGATATGAAATTGCTCAATACAACTAATTTGTAGAGAATGGGATTTCAACGTCAACTTTTGTATGCAAAGTAGAAGAGACTACCCCTATAGCGTTGAGCCATGGCCTTAGGGAGTGACATTCTAGATATAGGTGAACAAAAATTAGTTACCAATCCCAAATGGATAGAGAGTTGATATAAATTGCTCAATACAACTAATTTACAGAGAATGGGTTTTCAACGTCAACTTTTGTATGCAAAGTAGAAGAGACTACCCCTATAGCGTGGAGCCATGGCCTTGCCAAAATTACAGCGTAGGGGGAATAGGCATCGACCACAATGAAGTTTACCTCTACTTCATTAACCGTCTATACCGGATATTTAATCATTCCCTTAGGAGTCACGGTTCTCTCATCAAACCCTACTAAGGGGGAATCATACTTTCTGAGGTCCTCGAGTTTCAGCCCCAACCCTTTATATAGGTCTAGATACATAATTTCAGTCCCGCTCTCTTGGTCTACCGTCACTCTTTTTATGTCAAACCCTCCAATTTGTAGTGTTACCACTAAGGCATCATCATGGGACTGGAATGTACCAATTTTATCAGTCTCCAAGAAGCCAAGAATTGGCTCCTGCTCTGCCTTGATCCTCTTAGACTCTCTGTCCTCTTCTCCTACCTCAAGCTGGGATGATATGGTCATTATCCTCGATGAGGGACCAGTTCCTTACCCGGTGTAGCAAAAATAATGTTAATGGTTCCCAATGGTGGGTGTGGTGCCACCTCCCTTTGGTAACCCGGTCTTGTCGACTACCCTTGGCCAGGGGGTTGATGTGTGAATTGAAAAACTTCCCCACTTTGACCAGCTATCCTAAGAAGTCACACAAGGTTCTACAGTCCTCAGTCATAGGACCTCAGTCCTGATGATAATGGCAGTATAGGTTCTGATTCCACTTGGTAGGGTCCCTATCTATCTTATTGGGCCACATGAAATAAGGCTAGTCTTTTATTTTCTCCAGCACCTAATATATGGGTTCCTTGAACACCGAATTAACCACCGCAGTGTTATTCTAGGGAACTTGGTTGAAAAAATCTCTCCTCGGCCGACTAGGGCCAAATCTATCAAACCGAGGATCCCTCTGCTCGGGCATGAAAACCTTTGCTTTCCCCTTTGGCTTCATGGATTTCCTCAGGTCTGAATTCATGGGAAGCCCCACTTTGAAGGTTCTAACAGCCACATCTTCAAAATCCCCATCGATCTCAATGAAAAGCTCTCGATACCTATTCGAATAGGCTATTAAGGTTTCTCCTTCTCTCATGGCCATGGAAAGTAGAGAATCCAGAGGTCTAGGGATCTTGCTGCAGGTCACGAATCTGGCACCAAACTCTTTAGTTAGCTCCTTATAGGACCCTATTGAGCTCTCCTCCAATCCAACGAACCACCTCATGGTGATGGGCCTATGACTAGAAGGGAATACCTTACACATGAGAGCCTTGTTTCTAGAGTAAATGTTCATCCTTTGATTAAAATGACTCACATGCTCCATCGGGTCAGTCCTTTCGTTGTAGATTGTGAAAGTTGGTTGGGTAAAACAATGGGGGATTTTGGCCCTCTCAATGTGGCTCGAGAAAGGTGACCTAGAAATTTGGTGCACGACCCTGCTCATAGCATCATTTCCCATATTTTTAGGGGGTGAATTTCTGTCCCTTCTTTGACGATATCCCACTCCACCTCCTGAATGAGAGGGTGTTGTAAAAGATTCGCTTGGAGGGGTTCTGGATCATTGCTGATAACTTCGTTCTCCCTCTGAACTAGAACTTTGGCTAGGTGAAGGGGTTCTATCCTCCCTGACATGCACTTTACGTTAAAGTCGCCTACGTAGATCATCAACCTCTAGCTTGAGGTTACGCGCCTCTTGCTCCCGCGATATGTGACTTCCTGGTCTCGAATGGCTCCAACTGATATAATCTGAATGAACGGATTTGGCACTGATGTTGGGAGACCGAGCCATCTCTCGGTCCCTTCTTTTCTCCAAGTTGACAAATTGATCCTCATGTTGAGGGCCAATAGATTCTTCTCTATTTCCCCCTTTTGTCACCATGAACGAC
Source organism: Quercus ilex subsp. ballota (assembly GCA_032727855.1). Taxonomy (NCBI): domain Eukaryota; kingdom Viridiplantae; phylum Streptophyta; class Magnoliopsida; order Fagales; family Fagaceae; genus Quercus; species Quercus ilex. Next base: position 23,384,618 of record CM064913.1, on the reverse strand, counting down.
TATCTCATCTCTTCTAGAGTTTGCCATTTTTTTTTGCACCCGAAACTATCAAGAAAGGTTCAAGATGACTTCCCATAAATGGTGCCAATTGTAGGTGAACAAAAATCAGTTACCAATCCCAAATGGATAGAGAGTTGATATGAAATTGCCCAACACAACTAATTTTTAAAGAATGGGTTTTCGAGGTCAACTTTTGTGTGCTTTAATGGTTTAGTTTCAAGTCTATTGGAAAAACAACAAGTAATTTATAAGGAAGAAGAAGATTTCAATATTTAATTCTTCATCGGGTTCGCCCAAAGATCTCTAGTTCATATAATGTTCAAGTCTCAGTTATAGAGTAATGATACACATAGTATATTTCTCTTTCAAGATTTTTGCCCCCCAATCTGGAGGTGTCCCTTTTCATTATATAGCTATCTAAATTGCATGCCAACCCTTCACCTGTACAACCACTGATCTTTCTTTAGATGCTTGTCCCATCAGGATTTTGCTGGAGGTGGTAGAATGTGCTGCAAGCTATGAGGGTATTGTTTAGGGATCATTTTGACATTAATATAGTCAGCTGAGTTGGTGCAATGTATTGAATGTAGAGGTAATGGGTACTTTACTTGGATAATTTCCTTGTTTTTTGTTTGCACGTTTCTACCTCTTTCCTCGGTATTTTGTCTTTTGGTCCAAGTGGCCTACTCTAAGCCTCCAAAGGAATGCTCGCTCTTTGGGCAGTTGGCCTTTTCGGCTTCAATTCTTGGGCTCTGTTGACACCCCATTTTGCAACTTGCATTTAACCTCACATGGAGGGTAAAAGGGTAATTTCTCCTTAGAAATATGCATCTTAATTCTAGTAATTAGATCATTAATCTCATTTCACCAAAATGATCTTGATGTTGTAACGATCGAATCGACTGGTTATAAGCCCTAATCAGACCATCAGATTGAAAGTTATTATCAAATCAAGTTTTAATGGCCGGGATGCACTATCACAAATTGAGTCCGACTATATGTGATTATGAACAATTGATTCCAATTGGTTATAATTATAATCAATTTGAGATTAATGACGTGTCATAATTTGATTGGTTAAGATTACATTTTATGGTAATGTTGCACACACTTAATTAATTAGATAGTCAAACATTTATTATTCAATGAGTAATTTGTGCAATTATATTTTAATTAGGGTAAATTTGGAACTAATTAAGTCTGAAATGTGAGTGATTGGAGCCTATTAATGTTAATTGGAAACTAATTTGAGACCTATTAATGTTAATTGTGCTGAAATTATTTTCTATCAAATGACCTCTGCTCACCATTTCGTTGATATCTCTCAAAATATTTTGAATCTGTGAATGAGGTTAATTTTTCCAGAAACTAGACATTTGAGACTTCAATTTGAGCATATGAACGAGACAATTCCGATCAGAATTGAGTAAGATATGATTTTTTGAATATAGCTTTACAGGCTGTTACGATAGATATGGGAAAACCGAATTTTTCTTGCTCCTTACTCCCACCAATCTCTACATTTAATACATAAGATTTTCCCAAATGCTAAAATAAGGTCTAGGTTCACAATTCTTTGTCAACTCTCATTAAATGACTTTCTGTTCATATTTTCTCCACCACTACTATATAAACCCACCCTTTCCTCTATTCCAAGACACACAAAAAACCTTCTCTCTTGAGTTCTAGTGAAGTAGAGTAGTCTTGTCATATCTTGGTATTCTTGAGACTCAAGGTATTGAGTGAGTCTCACTTTCCCTCTCCTACCTCTTTTTTTCCTCCACCCATAGGACCTCTACCAAAAGTTTTCTCCTCCACCGTATGAATTTTGTATGAAGGTATAATCAATTTCTCTAGACCGGTTTCACCGGGCAAGATGGGTGTCTAACACCTTCCCACCTTGTAGCATAGTCTCCGAGCTTAGATTAAGGGTTGATCGATCAATGCTTTTCCTTATAATTTTCAATTTCTAGATTGTAATTAGGAAACAAAGCCGTGTACTTTATCTTAGATTATATCTAGAACCAAAGCCATGTAATTTCCTACGATCAATGTAAATTCAATTTCAAATAAATAAAATGATGATTTTTTCAATTATAGTTTTCTTATTTATTCCAACAATTAAATAAGTGGCGACTCCATTGTAAAACCCTTAATCTAAAGGGGAAAATATAATCAGTTAAACCTCTATTTTGAGAGACAATAATACGATTCCACCCATTTACGTGGGTTTGGCCCAACATTCCAAAAAAGGGGTCGGGGGCGTGGTCTCTCACATTATCTATGTATTGGGTTAGAACTAATGAGGGAATGAGCCCTTCCATCTCCTCGGGTTGGGCCCATGGGACACTATTTTGTGTTTGAATCTTACCTCTCCCACACTAGATGTTGCGAGTTTTCTTTTAAATATTTTGTAAGCTAGAATACAAATTACATCCCATAAATTTGATAAATTGTCATTTTTTTCATTTAAGTTTTATCTTAATTATTTTAGTCTTTGAAGTTTAAGTTTGTTGTCAACATTAGTCCTTCAATCCATAAACTCTATTAACTACTTAAAAAAATATTTGTTAATACTTAAAAATGACCAAAATTTTATTTTAGTATTATAAAATATTTTTATTGAAAATTCATAATATTTAAATGAAGTAAAATTTATTTTCACCAAAAATAAAATAAAATATTAATAAATTTGAGTTAAAAAAAAATTAATACTTAACGGAGTACATATATGGATAAAAGGACTAATGTTTAACAACAAACAAATTATTAGGACTAAAGTAACAAGAATGAAATTTAAGGGACACAAATATTATTCACCAAATTTAAAGATTGTAATTTTATTTTAGTCTATTTTTTAATATTGTAAAAGTTAAAGTTCATCATAGGTGAAACTAAGGAGATATTTTTGAATGAATATCCAACGTATGAAGGAGGCCTAATATTAGTAGTAAACAAGTATAAAACTACACAAATTTATATGAACATAATATAAAGTAATGTAAGTATAGTGGATTCAGCACGGAGGTATCATTCCCCCCCCCCCCCACCAATTTTATTTAAAAAAAAATTATTTTATATATATATGTGTGTGTACTAATTTTAGCAATTTTGTTCTATAAAATTACATTTTGTTTCCTTTAAAACAATATCATTGATTTTTTTAAGCGTAATGTTATACTCACAAATTTTTTTACAACATTTTTGTAAACTGTTTTGGTAGCAAATTCTTGTTGGTTCGCATAATGGACCAACCACTCACATCATTTTTTTACTCACCGGTAACCACTTATCATATCAGTAATTTATAAAAAAAGCTTGTAGCTCTAGCATTTTCCTCATTTTAGTCACCATCAAAAACTTATAGATCTAAAATCTAAAACAAAATATACAAGCCCAAAAAAAATAGCTCAACAAAAATTACCAATAGTAAAACTAAAAAAATTAAGCTCAATTAACCAATTTTATTTAAAATAAACAACCCTGCCCTTTAAAAAATTCTAAACAAAAATAATTTTGTTCTTACCCATAAAAAAATTTAAAAAAAAAAAAATCTCAGCAGTTAAGTAGTAGTAAATTCAGAAGTTGAAATTGCCACATACATCCAACAATAAAGCTGCCTTCCCTAACTCAAAGTTCTGGCTTCGTCCCTAAGTGGATTCCCAGGTTTAAATGATAACTGAGGAATAGTGACACTTTTTATGGTACATGATGTCCATGGTTGGAACCCTCCCCCCTCCCTTCAATCTATCTATCAAAATAAAAGCATAGTGGAGCCAATTTTGTTCGAGTCTAAGGAGAACATAATTTACTACTTACTATTTACTCCAAACAACAATACTCATTTTTAACTAAAACAAATCGTAAGATTCAAGTAATAGTATGTGATAATAACATCTTTTGGTGTACCTTATGTTTATGATTTGAATTTCACTTCCTCTACTTCTAACCCCACTATGGAGAAAAAAAACAAAAAAAGAAAAGAAAAGCAAATCCTCATTTTTAATTATTGGTGATTAAGTTTAACTAAAGCAGAGATTTGTTCCATCTATAAAGTGCAAATAGACGGTAAAGTATTTAGTACATTGAAAGGTCATGAAAAGATTGCTTATATAGGCTTTGTTTAGCTTAAAAGGTAATGACGGATTGACATTAGAAAAGCTTCTCTTTAGTGGTCACCTTTAACAGTTTGACTTTTAAATGACACTTTCTAATTTTGGAATCAAGATAACATACTCTAATAAGTATATCTAATAGTAAGAAAAAGCTTAAGAAAAAATAAGAAAAAGCGTTATTATCATAAGTAGATGCCATAGGTTGAAACTTTTTCTTAAAAAAAAATAGTAAGAAAAAGTGTAATAAAATATGATGATATTTGGCATTACAGCTGCTGCTGGGAAATTATTAGAGGTGGATGTAAAGAACGGTTCTTAGTGACCAGATTAATTAGGAGCCCACAAATTGTTCTTAATTAGTTTGTTTATCGGTTGGTGGAACAAGGATTACAAAAATTACAAGAATCTTTGGTTCATGTAAAGAAAGATTTTAACCCATGTGATGGTGGGGTTAACGAAAAAAAGGCAAATGTCTGTTGTCAAAAAGTCTAGTTTATAGAACAACAACAACATTTCATTTTTCTCATTGATCCATCATCCCTAATTTACTTTACTTAGTTAGGCAAACAACCAATTGGAGTGCAATTTACGTTACTCCATGGGATCGGATTAAACCTTGTTTTTGTCCTAATGTTGAGCTTGATGCTCTTTTGCTTGTCCTTTTCAAAATTAATGGCTCTGCTTCCCTCATGCCAAAAGTAATGCTTATAGTTAGTGGATTATTGCAGGTCGTTTCTTCTTAATACTCGAATGCTTCATGCCTTCCGTGAAGCAAATAAGATTGCTGATGCCTTGGACTAGTGGATTTTGAGTTGTTTTTTTGTTCCCTCTACTCTTATAGAGGGATTTTTAATTTTTAAATTTTTTTTTTGGGTATTGGATAATTCAACGGACTCTACTATAATCTAATACATGCATCGGAATTTACCTAAAAAGAAAAGAAAAGAAAAAACCATACATGTTTTTATTGATCTAATTTAAAAAAAAAAAAATATATATATATATATATATATGAGTTGGGTTCAAGTTACACTTGGTGTAACTCTAAGTAATATTACACTGCTCAATAACTTGTTATTGAATTAATATTTTGAAAAACTAACCGTTGAATTACATGTTCTATATGTTCTTAACATGCATGCCAATTTTCATATCAATCGGATGTTATTTACTATTTGATTCATAAACTCATATTTTATGCATTATTTTAAACTACAAAAACTTGAATTTTAACAATTGATTGATGACATGACTATTAATCTTTGATCATCTTGAAATTTTGCAAGCGTGAAGAATATATGAAGATAATGTAATCTAATGGTGGATTTGTCAACATTAGCATCCAATTAAAAAATATTGAGTAGTGTAATATTACTTAGAGTTACAGCAGGTGTAACTTGAATTCAACTTTTTATATATATATATATATATATATATATATATGTATATATATGCTTTTTACAGGACCAATGAGAATATCTGTTAATTAACGTAGCTGGTAATTAAAGTCAGTTCAACAGTGAGCATTTGATCATTGATAAAGAGTTAATTATCCCACTAAGCTTCTGCGGCAGTAGATTCTTGCATCTTATATATATATATATATTTAATTAACTATATAGGATGGGAGACAGAGTAGACAAATAATTAAAGTGACTATGTTGTGTCATGTTCTATGATCATTCTTGTCTTGGTACCTGAAGGTTTAATCATAGATTTGATGTGATAGATAATTACAATTTGTACCTGGTTACACCTAGCGCTATCATCTTTTACTTACTGCATGCCAGCAAGTCATCCAGATCCAGATGATAAACTTTGTTTTGACATTTTGGGGGGTGAACTAGAACTAGAGTTCAGTGCACCTAAATCTATCTCCCTTCCTTCATTGGCTTGCCAAGAGGACATGGACATCTACATCAAGAGAAAGCCCACTAAACCAAGCCCAAATTAATGCGTAAAATATTGTGGGGGCCTCATTGACAATGTTTTAGTTTGCACCTTGCACTTTACACTTACACCATTCTATTTATTAAAGTCATGACAAAAAAATGTCAAGACAAAAAAATTATTAATGACGTTTTGGGAGACATGGAGGGTTATAATATCAAGATGGATAAATTATCTTTTGTGTTTGGCTCCATCATAATTTAGCTTTATAAACTTTCATCAATAGCTAAATTGACCACCTAAAGTTGGTTCTAATTTTTTTTTAAAACCTTAAAATTTTAAAAATAGTGAAACTATTAAGATTTCGAAAATTAATATATTTTATATTTTATGGACAAACAAATTGACTATTGTAATTGATGATTGATCCATAATTTAGTCCCACAAATATTTTCAATTATTACATTTTGACCCTTAAAGTTTGAATTAAAATTAAACTATTAAGAATCCTAATGATTTTATTTTAATCCAAACTTTAAGGGTTAACAATTAAAACAGTGTGGACCAATGATGCAAAATTACAACGGAAAAATTTGTAATTTTTTCTATAAAAGAACTATGAAATTCAAAATCAAGGTGATATGGTTTTTTAGTATGGTTTATTAGCTTGATTATGTGTCTAATTAAAGAACATCAAATATTTTTAAGTCTCCTTTCACATTCTTAAGAGAGAGAGAGAGAGAGAGAGAGAGAGAGAGAGGTTTGGTTATTGATTCTTTTTGATAAAATTGAACTAATACTCTCCAATAGATATAGGGATATAGGACTTTCATCTTTCATGGAAATCTTCTTTCCCAAATTAAATTACAAACTATTTATTTCTTTTTTTAATACAAGATAAATTTTTTACTTTAACCTAATTTAAGTGTATATGTGTGTGAAATTTCTTATTGGAGATTTGAATCCCAACTCTTGCCTCTCTTACTTCACAAGAATTTTGTACTTGTGAAGCAAGCATCATACCAAAAATGCGTGATAGTCAAACTATTTTATTCTAGATAGTTGAAACTGAAAACTTGAAGTTGACTTCCTAACATCTCTCATTTATTTATTTAATAGAGATGGCATAATATCTATCTTTAAACTTTATCTAAAACATGAAGTCCTACAAAAACAAATACTACAAGTTAATAATTGGAATGGAAAAAAGAGGAAGCAAGAACAACATGTAAAGTGGGGTCTAGAACCAGATACGTGATTGTAAAGTTGTTCCTCTCTCCCTGACCCCAACTTTTTCTAACCTCTCTTTTATACTTTGATATTCCCACCTAACATAACATGTATTGTATTAGTTTTTTTTTTTGCTAAACATGTATTGTATTAGTTGTAAACTACTCTCTCTCAAGTCTCAACCACCGTTATTAGACATTACAGGACACACCCCCTTTTTTCTCATATTTGTGGATAAGAAGTCAGTACAGTAGTGGTGATCAGAGAGAGAAAGAAGATTCTTCCGTTAAGATTGATGCACCAACCTCACCGTACAGCCACGTGGGCAAGCTCACATGCTTGGTCCTTCTCTTTTATTTTATTTTATTTTTGACCGGTGGTCCTTCTCTTTTATTTAATTTTCAGAAAAGGACCCAAGCCCCGCCAATCGCTCCGCAAGCAAAGATTCTTATATTTGTTTATAGTATATATAAGTATATTAATTTTAAAATAAAATAAAATAAGCATAATAAAAATATTAAAGAAAAAAAATAAAAAAGGAAAAGGGAAAAAGTGGGAAATTGCAAATTGCAATGCAAATCCAAATGGAAAGCAAAGCAGTCGTCTTCTGTTCCTTGATGAACGCTGTGTGGTGGCCATGTGACTCTGCTGTTGTGCATGTATATATGGTCGGTGATTCTCCAACTCCTTTATCATTGGCTACTCATATGTCCCACCAATGACCCCTGTATTTTATTTTAGAAAAATATGAAGCGGCAGATTTTACTAGCCATTATTATTGGTAGGTAAAAATATAATAATTTTAGTAATAAAAATTAGAATTAATAATAATTTATTATTTTGAATTTATTGTAAAAATATTATAAATTTAAAACTTCTCTTTATTTTATATTAAGATTTTAAAATCTAGTTTATCCCAAAAAAAAAAAAAAAATTTTAGTAGTATAAGTTTCCCTTCAAACTTGTTGCGAAGAACTTCTTCTAACTTATATATAGACATCTTTCTCAAAAAAAAAAAAAAAAAACTTATATATAGACATAGCTATTTATAAAATTATTCATGTGTATTTTTTTAACAAAGCTAGATGACTGACTCCTCAAAAAAAATAAAAAAAAATAAATAAATAAATCGTGATCATCAGATATATAAAAGGGTGGAGGAAGTTTCTTATGAGATGATGAAGGTATACTTTTTACATTTTAGAATCTGGTCAATGGTACAAGTTACTTGTCTATCTGAGCTACTTTACTTGCCCTGAATTTAGCAGCAAACCCCGCTTAATTTGGGGAAATTTGGGGTTGGCCATTACACAAACTCTTTTCAATCCAATGTTACAAACAGACATCCCATCCAAAAAAAAAAAAAAATGTTACAAACATCAAACATGGATCTGGGAAACAAGCTTTTCGGATGTGATATTCTTTGGCTGGATAAAAAGATTGAAGGAGAGAAGTATGGATCAATTTTTTTTTTAAAAATAAAAAAATGCTGTCAAAAAATAAAAAGAAACCCTCCATTAAAATGTACAATTGTGTATGATAGTTTTTTTTTTTTTGGGTTCTAACTAAAAGCCAATTTTTTTTAGAAAATACTATATTGGTGTAGAAAAAACATTTCAGGTTATAGATAAAAAATAAATAAATAATTTGAAAACCAAAAACACATACTTCAATGAATTTTGTGTTTATACCACTCTTTTCCCTTTTTTATTTTGGTTTTCTAAAAGCTTAAAAGCATAAAATTGTTTTAGAAAACGGATCCTAAAAAGTCTAAAGAACTAAGTTATTGTCAAAAATTTGTCTTAAATCCTTATTTTTACTTGATTACCTAATAGAGGGAATTCCTAATAGTGGGAAGGCGGGCATAATTCAATACTCCCTCCGTCCCAGTTTGTTTGTCCTTTATTCCATTTTAGAATGTCCCAAAATATTGTTCTGTTTCTAAAAATAAAAATCATTAATTTACTAATGTTCCTCTTATACCCCTATTAATTTATTAATTCAATTTTTTGATAAATTTATTTAAGGGTAATTTTGGAAACTTATACATTTTTAAAAGGTAGACAAGACAATAAATGATGTTTCCTTAAAAAATTTGACTTTTCAAACAGGACAAACAAAGTGGGACGGAGGGAGTAGTATAATATCGGTTGTGGGAGGGGAATTTGAACTTTGGAATATGAAAGGAGAGCATTAATTTTTTTGTAAAGTAAATGTGTATTCCTTATCGACTGTTTTTTTTTTTTTAAAGAAATATTCCTTATTGACTTAAAGAACAGGAGTTGTGGCAATATTACATACATGCATTAATATTAATGGTCTGTTTGGATTGAGGGAGAGGGAAGAGGAGTGGAGTAGAGTAGAGTTAGTTGAAAAGTATTTCAGCTAACTCTCTTCTACTCTCCCTTCCTCTCCCCTCAATCCAAACAAGCCCTAAGGGATTTTGGGCACCCAAATGATCCTCTCATATAAGGATGTGAAAGGCCTTTGAGAAGTGCCTCGAATAGTTTTCTTTGATGTGTGTGTGTGTGTGTGTGTGTTCTTTTGAGAGAGCTTCTTAAGATAATAAAATATGCCAGTGACTTTTTTTTTAGAAGGAAAACAAAGAGTATTATTTATAAACAAGCAAATCAGCCTGATAAGTAGCAAGAGTATGGAATGGAATATCTTCCATCCTAACAGAAAAACCAGTGACACGACGTACATGTCTAGTTAGGTTGTGAGCTACAGAGTTACCATCCTTACCAACATGTAAAAAACTGATACAATTAAACAAGCCTGCCAACATTTGAGCATCCAGGATTAAAAGACCAAAAGAAGCCAAAGATGAAAAATCATCCTTAAGAGCGTTCATTACAATCTCAGAGTCTCCCTCGAGGACAGCTTTGTCCAAGCCAATCTCTAAGGAAAAATCAAGTGCTCTGCTTGCGCCAATGTTTCCAGATCCACAACAAAGTGTGGGAGAGGGATATTCTGAGATAGAGAAGCCATTGCCATGCCTCGGCTATCTCGAACAATCACACCAATTGATGATCTCCAAAATAATACTAAACCACCACTCCTATTTGTTCTTGGTACAACAAACATGTTCTCAAATTGTATCTTCCTTTTTACATCTTTTAGTCTTGTTTTGTCTGCCCATGTTTCGGCTATAAACATGACAGAGGGATATTTTGCCCGCATAATGTCAGTAAGCTCGTTTCCTATACATGAGTTCCCAAGCCCACAATAGTTCCAGATTAAGCAACTCATTGTGATTGGCAAGGTTGATACACGTCCTCCACCATTGAATAAGAAGAATTTCCATCATCTTTTGAAACCAGTCTACATTTATCAAGTAACTCCGGATAATCATCCCCAATTCTCTTGCCACAAATTTTTTTGCCTTTTGTGCTACTCCCCACAGTCCTTGAATGAGCTTGTTTTTTCAGTCTTCCTCTGGTACTTGGGTTGCTGTTTGAGGTAGGGTTAATTGTTGGTGAGATAGTTTGTTTAACCCCACGTGTAACTACTACTTTTGGCTCACGTGTTGCTGCTACACATGACTCACGTGCCTCCCTTCCCTTAAAAATAAAATCACACTGAACGTGGGGAATAAAATCTTCATTAATTGCTTCCAGTGGTTTCACCATCTTATCCGTATTCTATCCATATTGTTGGAAAAACATATGGTTGTATCACATACAAAACATACGCAGCGGAAAATTAACGAATTTACTTCATTCGCAATTGATAACATGTACTATGTAAATTTCAGAATATAAAAACAAGAGAGTGTACCTTGGTGCGGTGAAATTCAAAACAAAAGATTAGAAGTACTTGGGAACACTTTTAATCTTCACTCCAATTCCACTTGATGTCCAAGAAGTGTGGTCTCTCAATCAATTTATATGTTTGTTTTCAAGGGAGAATAAGAGAGTGTCCAACACTTACATACAAACCATTTCATTCTCTTACAAAATTCTGTATGTTTCTCTTCTTATAACTGATTATCTAATTGGGTTAGCCTCTTGAGCCATTCCAATTGGGTTTTAGAATGTGGCTTGGAGTGGGACCAAAAGAGAACAAATAAAACTCTTACTCCAATGGACCTTGGGCTTTTCTGTCAACTCTTGACAAGTTCAAAGTTACCATTAATTATATTTAATACCACTATATAAATATAATTGCATTCTAAGCCTTGTTAATAAATTATATTCCAAGACTTTATTATAGATGTAATCTTTTCATAAAATATTTGTAGTAATACAAAGTCATGTAAGTTGACTGCCACTTTGAAGATTACTACATCTTAATCCTTGAGTACCTGGTTTAATCATTTAAGTTATTCATCATGTATTTATAAAATTCATTTAGTAACTCCTTACTAAAGTAGTTAGGCCTAACATTCTGAATAACCAAACCTATTAAATTTATCTCAAGGGAATATTTTATATCTCCATTAAGAGATTATGAATTCCATTTTGAGAATATATGTTGAATCAACACTAAATGTGGCTGCCTAACATACTAAATTTTGATCGTGACTTTAGATCTCACTCCTGATATATCAAAACAACCTGCACCTCATGATTAGATCCATTATTCTCTCAGGATTAAGAGTTGATGTAAATAAAAGTCGTGAGATTTATTATTCATTTAGCAGTTGTTAGGAGAATAATAAATCTCACAATGGTCCAGTTCAATATGTCTTAACTCTTAAAACATATCAACATATCAACTAGAAGTATTCATTTCCATGATCAAGAGTCCACGTTTGGAAAAGACTCCAAGCTCAATTGTAACGTATTCTCCAAAACAACGGTTTCGATATTTGACAGGTCACTCAATTCATCGTCTTCCTCTCTAGATTTGGTATCCATGTCTGTCTAAGCCACCTCCGACGGACCAGTCACCGGTATCCTCACCATCGACTCAGATTGTTGCCAAAGTTTCTGTGTTGCATTGATGCTAGATTTTCTTCCCCTGTAATAACCCGGAGCTAAGATAAAATTCTTCCCATTTGTCGTATACGGTGCTGCCTTCAAACTGGAATTGAATTGTTGTTGATCAAGTGAGAGTGTACCTTTTCTTTGGATCCACAAATTGCAGTTCTTATCACTGTGAGTCAAACGCCCACACTAGAAGCATAGGTTCAGCAATTGTTCATATTTAAAACTAACCCAATTCTTGTCTCCATTCTCCATTGTAATTACCCTTTCCCGACAAAGAGGTAAGGTAATATCGATGAGAACTCGGACGCGAATAAAATATCCTCCCTCATCGTCTACTGCTCTTATCAATTTTTGAACTTCACCGACAGTTTCACAAAGACTTTCAGCAACTTTTTTGGTCATGAAATGCATCGGGATTTCATGAACCTGCACCTAGAATAGAGTTTTTTGTAAACACCAACTCATGGATTGGGGTATCTGTAACGTATCTTTGTAGCATTACTACGCGCTTGTCGAAACTCTAAGGTTGGCTTTGGAGAAATCAGTCAACATCACTTAAATTGTCAAAAACAAAAAGAACTCTATGATTATTAAGGTTGCAAATCTTGAAGCCATTAGTGGACCTCCACAGCTATTTGAATGTTCTTGCCATGGCCTCCATATTTAGAAAATAGGGGGTGAAGAATTGTGCTGCGAGAATGAACTCACTAGACTCTAAAGATTGAGACTTTAAGAATCTGCACATAAATTAAAAGTGAAAATAAACTTAATTTAAAAATTAAAACAAACATATCCTCATTCCTTATTATCTCACATAATAGCTTAGGGTGTGTTTGGATACTGCTTATTTTGCTGAAACTGAAAACTTATTACTAAAAGTACTGTAAGTAAAGGTAAAAGTTAGTTGAAATAGTACAGTGGGGCATATGAATAGTACCAAAAAGTGCAGTGGAGCTTATAAATAGTAGAAAAAATAAGTTAAATAGTAAAATAATTTTAATTTTTAATTAGTTCCCAAACGCATACTTAGTAGGAGACAAAGGGTAGCAGATGGTTTATGGGGCATAGGAAGACAGATTGCACACTTGGTGCTCAGGCTAAAGGACCAAAATGCCTTGCAAATAATAACTCAATGGCAATTGGTAAGAAACATTTTTCACATTAGTTTTAGGATAAAATTTAGCTACAAAATTGTTTATAGTCTAAGGTTACAACCTTACTCAATATCATTCACATTACTATATATTTTGAAAATCTAACCGTTGAATTGCATGTTCTTTATGGTCTTAATATATATATCAAATTTTGTGCAAATTGGATATTATTTACTATATGATCTATAAGTTTTACATTTTATGCATAATTTTAAACTACAAAAACTTGCAATTTAAACAATTTATTGATGACATAGTTATTGAACTTAAATTTTATAGAATTTTTGCAAGTATGGAGGATATAAGAAGAAAATGTAATCCAACGGTGGATTTGTCAAAATTCTCCTCCAATATAAAGATATTGAGTATGGTTATAGACTAAGTCTACAACTAATTTTGTAACTAAACTTTGTCCTTAGTTTTCATCTTATTTCTCAATTGGCATTTCATGATATTTTCAACAAAGATGTTTAGAATTCAAATTATTGCAGTCCTCAATTATCGAATTAAAAAAAAAAAAAATCTTAAAAATTTCATTATGAATTTCTTAAAATTCTATTCCCTTGTATTGAAAGTAATAATTAAATTTCATCATGATATCAATATTAAAATAAACATTGCAAATTACTCTGTTCTATCTTTTCAAAGATAATGTGAAAAAATCTTTGCACTCAATCTTATAGGATTGGAAGACTACCGTAACCTTGTGTTAGAATAAAGTAATTGATATCTTCATGGAAAATTTAAAATGATGGGATTTATAATCCCATCAATTACTAATTTCATTGTTTAGGATAGATAAAAAGTTTCAGTCACCTGAACTAAACCAAGATCGAAGTTCATACTTAACTACCCGTAAATGTAGCTTAGTGATAAGAAAGTTCATGACTCATTATCTTGCAGGTTCGAGTAATGGCAAACTTCAAATTATATGTACAATCCTATACCATTAATGACTAATGAATAAGGTTTAAGTAAACCGGGAGCACTAATCAAACCAGCGAGCTTCCTTTTTTTTTTTCATTAAAAAAGAAAGAGAAAAAGTTCATACTCCATCCATTTTGGCTTCTATAAGAATAAGTTAAAAACAGCAAATTGGTTTTGCAGTTGCCTAAAATTGACGGTATTAATTAAAAGTCAAAACTACACGTTCCATAGATAGAGGAAGAGGACACAGCTGGCATCTTCTTGTGTTGTGTACGCATGGCTGGATCTGGGGTCACCACTCACGCGTCCTCTCAGCTTTGCGTAGTGAGTACACAGTCGGACTACGGTCGTACAGAACACAAGACAAAGCCACAAAAAATTAATATTTTCAAGTAATGTCCATGTCAAAATTAATTACTCTCTTCTCTACCTTTTGTTCTGCTCGTAATTTTTATACGCCTACGATATTGTATATATAATGCATTTTATGTATATGATTTGTTTAAAACATAAGAACACTTGCAACAGCGGAGGTAAATAGCTATTTTAGATGCGCCAAAACACAAAGAAACCCCATACACCAGTGGAGCAATAGCTAAATTTTTTAGCTAAATTGCTATAGTGCACATCTATAGATAGATGTGCACTGTAGCTTAGAGCTAAAAAAAAAAAAAAAAAAAAAATTTATTCTAGCCTTTTTTTTTTATTCATTCTCTCATTCACTCTCATCATCTGAAGCTCAAGTCTCAAGTCTCTGAAGCTCACTCTTTCAACTTCGGTCCAAGCTCACTCTGTTTACCACCGCCGGCTTGACTGTCGTCAACGTCGCCGCCACCGAAGCTCGACGTCACCGGCCCAAGCTGACCCACTCTGTCTCAACGTCTCCGACCCACGCCTCCGCCAGCCTCAACATCACCGGCCCAAGCCGACCCAAGCCCCAAGCCGCCGATCCACGCCTAAATCATTGTTCTTGTGGCTTTGAATCAGTACTGAATCGATGGTGGTTGTGGGTTGAATCATTTTGGTGGTACTGAGGTTCGGGCTGTTCAATGGTAGCTTGTAGTATTAATTGCTGGGGATTGGGTTTGAATTGGTGGTGCTAGACTTGGTTTCAATGGTGCCTTTGAGTTTCGGTTACTGGGGTTGGATTTGAGAGTTGGTTTCGGTGGTTGCTGGGGTTGGGTTTGATAATTGATTTTGGTGGTGCCTTTTAAGTTTCAGTTGCTGGTTGGGTTTGAGGGTTTGTGGTGACTGGTGGTGATGGGGTTGTGATTGTGGTTGTGGTTTTGTTTTTTTTTTTTTCTATGTTGTGTTGTGGTTGCCAAAGTAAAGTGGTGGTTGTGGCCAGTGGTGGTGGTGGTGGTAGTGGTGATTGTGGCTGTGGTTGTGGTTGTGGTTGTGGCTATGGCTGATGGTAGAGGTGGTTGTGGTTGGTGCTGTGATGTTTTTTGGGTAGGGGGATATATTATTTTATTGTGATATTTATATTATTTTATTATGTTAAAAGCTAAAATAGATCCAATGCTGTAGCATGTGTGTAGGTAAAATAGATAAAGTAACTTTTGGTGAAGCTAAAAAGCTAAATTTTTAGTTCCACTGTTGTGGATGCTCTAACTCTCATTTTTCTATATTCCCAATGCTTAGATTTCAATTTCGAGAATATATTTTTAAACTTAAAATATACGTTTTATATTCTATTATATAAAAAAAATTATAATTTAAAGGAAAAATTAAACTATTTTTAATAATGAGATAAAATAAACAACACATATTTTATTTATTAGTTTACTTGAAAGTACCACAAATTTTTGAAAAAAAATTATTATCAATATATTAGATACTTATTTCATATCATAACTATTTTTTTTTAACAATATTTTTAAGAGTATTATTAAACTGAAATGTAATAAAACAGATGACATTTTATACATATATTAGGGATGGCTCAATAAATTTTGCCTCTCAAATTCTCGATACAGTATTTAAATGCTTCTCGCTTCATGACATACATAATTATTAATTAAATTTTTGTATTAAAATGTTTAGCTAATATGTCATTTTTAATTGATACTATGCCTAATTCAATAAATGTAAAGTAGCATTTTATCTATTTTATTTTATTTTTTAAAAGTATACCAAAATAGTTATTGGGATTTTTTTTTAATTTATTTATGGGTAAACTACGTAATTGATCACTATTCTTTACATTACATTTTAATTTGGTCCTTAGTTTTCAATTGTGTCAATTTGGATCCTAACATTTCAATGCTGTGTAAATTTAATTCCTATCATTATTCCTTGATTGAAAATTGTTGACATGACAAATAGTCAAAATAAAAAATTAATTTATTGCCACATCAACGGAAACTAAAGAAGATCAAGCAATGTTACTAAATTACAATAGCCTTGAGACTTGAAGTACTATCTTAGTTATAAGGTGACCAAGACATCAAAAGAAAGTCTAACAGGGCTAGAATAAGATGAGATCTCTTTCCACCTTTCAGTCACAAATATATAGTGGATATAGTTTTATATATACTTGTCATCATGCTTATCTTAAATAATGATGAGAAAATTTGATATTATGCAAGATATGGATCCCCCCCCCCCCCCCCCCCCCCCCCTTTTTTTTATTTTCAGATACGGACCTTGGTAGGTAGTAGTTAATTTCAATTGTTCAAACTTCAAATGAAGCAAAAGATGATTGACAAATAAAATAAAAAATAAAAAAAAAGATGATTGAATGGAATCTTTCTTTTTATTCCAAAAGTAAAGGAAAACTATTTGAATTATGAATACTTTAGAAGATATGATCATATAATTATAAGGTTTGTGGTTTTCTTGTTATCCAAAAATAGATAATAAAAAAACAAAATGTATTTTCAGTGGTTTACGAGAGAAAGAGAAAGAAAGTGCTAAGTGGTACCCCCATTGTTCCACCATGCACATGGCGCGCACATGCTTGGTAGCTCGTCATTATCGAACCAATGAATTTTCGCTTACATGGGATCGGATCTAATCCAAATCTACATCTGATCTCAATAATGATCATAGAAATTATCCAAATACAAAATAAGAAGGCAATTTGCAGTACGAGTGGTACGTAGTGCATCAATTCAATTGGAAGGCTTTTTAGTTCATTGATATACCCATGTGCACCATTGGTGTATTTTGGAGACATTTGGGGTCAACTTTTAAAATTCATGCTCATATTTCATTTAACACAAACCTAATCTGAATTAATATCAGCATGCATTATTCGATACATCCCTAGCAAAATTCATATTCATGTCGGCTATCTCATTGTAGCTTATTTATTTGTTTGATGATCACCATATATCATTCTCTTAATTAATTAATTAATAATTCTGTCATCTATATCTATATTATTGGGCTGATGGGAACCATGAAAATGGAATCACAGAACAAAAAATTCCTTCCCTTAATAGTAGTCAGAATGTAATTTTTAGTTTTTTTATTATGCAGTCAACTAGAATGTCGTAGGGAAAATATTCAAAACACTAATAAAAGAAGGGGGGATAAAATAAAGATGGATGGTTGATCAGTGATGCTTTCAGAAGGAATGATTTATATATTTTAAATTTGTTGTCTTCCATATCTTAACATATGATAATCTCTTCTTTTTTCTTTTTCTTTTTTCTGAAACCAAGTGATCGAATAGAGAAAAATTGGAAATCCTCCGAAAAAATCTAGTTGAAATTCATATATGAGACTGATCATGTAAGGCATTGGTAATATTTGGTATTGGAAAAAATTAGATAAACAGTGATTGGGTTTAGTTTGAGACTTTGAGCACTAAATACAACATGGGCACATGCATGTATCCTAAAATGACCAAGAATTTAGCTCCAATACACATAAGTATCAGACAGAAGCCTTATCCTTAATGATTAATGAAGAGTGCACGTAAAACATTGTTTTGTTATGAGAAATTTGGAAATATGAAAAATGAGAGTCGTGCTGTAATTAGTTTAATCTCTAAGAAGGTTTTTATAAATTATAATCATACCCGGAGTTTTCTGATTTAGAAAAATTGGTATGAACTTAGGAAATGCAAATAAAAGTTGGCAACCCTAGCTCGTATAACTTTTTTAGAGGATTCAAAAACCTACTTCTAATTCAAGATCAAAATGGAGGGAAGTTTGTGTCCTCTTGTAGTCGGAAATATGAAGTACACCAATGAATTTTATCTATTTGAACGTCTTTATATAGTAGGGCTGGCTTTATGTCCTAGTCAATTGTACTTTCTTTAGTAGTTATCTGAAAAGTTAGTGGGTCCTTACCAAATTTTCTCCTTTCACACAAGAAGCTTCCTGGAGGTTTAACTACTGTTTAGGGAAGAAACAAGCAGGTAAATGATAAAAAGAAGAAGAAGCAATTGTCCTTTGGTAATTAGGCAATGTATTTAGCTCCTATATGTGGATGTGGATGTGGATGTGGATGTGGATGATACAAGTGGTATTAATTAGTTCAACGCATGCAGTACTACTCATGAAGCATAATCTTGAAGCTTGGTAGGGTACTTAATTAGGTACGAATAATGTATGCATGGTTCGGTTCTTTCCCATGTTATCCCCATCCTCAATTGTCAATATTCTTAAATGAATTAATCTAGCATGAATGCATGATGATGATGATGATGATGATGATGATGAGACTTATAGCATATCACAGATTCAATATTTGGGGCCAAATGAGGATTGCATGGCTTGTGAATAAAAAGAACGTCCCAAATAAAAGTGAACCAACTCCAAACACTAATAATCAAATGCTCCGATTACACGTTTCAGCATGGGTAATTAAGCTTGTGTGTTCTCCCTGTTCTTCGCCATTTTGTTGTTTAAAATTTACTACGCTATATATAATTAATGACATTGTCATGGATATAGGCTCCATTAACCCTAGGCCAAAGCACACACCTGGACCTCGTGTGTGATATGGAAGAATTATAACACACCCAAGGATTTTAACCAGGTATTGAAAAATCTCTGAATACTCATATCAAGGGGAAAATATAAAGGCCCGACCAAAAAGCAACCAATTCTTGAATATTACTCAAACATTTCCAAAAAAAAAAAAAAAAAAAAAAAAAAAAAATTTAAATGGTTCATTTTTTAACAAATTTTGGCTACACATTTGGTTGTAGGCTTGTAGCCAATGATTACTGAGTACAACCCCCTTAAAAAAAATTAACATAACTATTGAATTGCATGTTATTTATATTTTTAATATGTATGTCAAATTTCATACCAATCGAATGTTATTTACTATTTGATCTATAAATTTATTTTTTATGCATAATCTTAGACTACAAAAACTTAAAATTTAACATTTGATTGGTAACATAGTTATTGATATTTGATCTTCTAAAAATTTTGCAAGCATAAAGGATATAAAAAGAAAATATAATCAAATAGTATATTTGTTAAAATTTAAATCCAATAAAAATATATTGAATAGAATTGTAGTCAAAATTTTTCTTTCATTTTTAGTCCTTTGTTTTTGTTTTTGTTTAATCCTACATGGAATGTTTCTATCTTGAGGAAAAAAGAAGAAGTAAAAACGTTGAGAAAAAATTGGTTAAATTAGAATTTAACCTTTTATGGTTTGGTGCTTTTAAGATTTAATCCACAAAATTTTAATGCAATGAATTCTTAAAGTTTGAACTAAATGACATAGTTAGAACTCCAATTTGATGAAGGTGACTAGATGAAAGAGCTCTTAAGTCTTATGTCCAAAAACCCATTCTCTCTCTCTCTCTCTCTCTCTCAAATTCTCAATTGAGCTGTCTCTCTATATGTTAGTGCTATCTATCTAGGGCATCATTTTCTCTCTCTAGAAATATTGGAAGGAAGAGGAATAGGAGGAGGAAAAACATAATGCTAGGGTTTTCAGAGACCTAAGGTTTGTTGGGGAATTCTAGGGTTTGATTCGGAAGGATATTTTATTTGTGAAACAATGTGTCTTTTAAGAAAAAGCAAAGAATACCCATGGAAATATGGATGATCAAATTTTGTTGCTCATGTGTAAGCCCTAGTCCGAATAAGAGACGTGATACATTAGGTTGTGTTAGCAATTATTAATTTGTCATGTTCAAAGAATTTAATTTTCTCCACAAATTGTAGCACGATGATGCAATTAAATGTTTTTTTTTTTGATATTGTTGTAAATCATTGCGATTTTGATCAAATTTTGCAATCTCCCATTGAGGATTATATATGGTGTGTCTAGATATTGAATTTGGGGATCAATAGATAATATGTACATAATATGTTTTGTTTTGATTGCAATGGTTTACAGGTGTGTTCTTGGATAATTTATTATTCTTGTTATAAATTGATGGGTGTTTCTTTGATTTTGCCTTTTTCTTCAACTTTGTTTTATGTCATTGTTTGGTTTCAATTCCATTCTTGCCATGCAGTTTGTTGAAGCAAGGTTGTGTTTGGTTTATAAGAAAAGATTGAACAGTAAAAAAAAAAAAAAATTTGCAGAAAGTGATTAAATGAGAATTAATAGTGTTCAATCATTTTTTATTATTAATTTCTCAATTTTGAAATTGTGGGGCCAAGAAATGGTCAGGCAATCCCAGCCCACTCCCAACCAGGCCCAAGGCCCATGTCCGAGGACGCCCCCATTGACCGAGGACTGAAGTGTGGCACCCAGCCACCCTCTAAACAACGCCAAGGATGATAGCATCCCCGGAAGCCCGAGGTCCTAGGACGCGCAAGCAGCACTTAGTCCGAGGGGGCCTCCCCGAGCATTCAAGGAGTGGATGGAGGGTACTAAATACCGGACATGAAAGCATGGTGGAGGAGCGCACCCCAGAGGAGCTGTCACCTCCACATTAAATGCTCCCAACTAACGTCCTGGCCGCATTAATGAGGAAGGGACGCCTCAACAGTGCCGCCTTGGTTGTAGCCACTTACAGAGGTAAGGAGAAGGTGGCTGATGGGACAGGCACTCAAGTGATGCCCTAATCCCTTTACAAATGTAGGGCTAGGATCAATTGTAAGGGGGATATATAATGTAAAGGAATCGCTCCTATAGGGGGATCCGGGAGGTAGATTTGGAAAAGAAAGGAACGAGAAAGAGAAAGAGAGAGAAAAAGGGGTAAGAGCCTCCTCGGCCCATGACCGAGGAGCCCATCCCAGATGTAATTTTATCTAAGTCCTTTGTTCTTTAAATAAAAGAGGCCGGAGTCCGCGCCACTCGAGCGCCGGCGGGTGCCTAGACCTTCAACCCACTCTCTACAAATTCATTGCGGGGTTCGTTGGGCTTTTGACCCGGGTCTATTGGGCCTGGGCGGCCGAAAACCCAGCCCCCACAACATTTGCTCGTAGAAATTTATGTTGGCATAGAAAACTTTGAAAAGGGGCAAATTTGTCCATTACATATATATATATATATATATATATATATATATATATTTGTAATAATTTGGACAGAGTAATAATGATTTTATTTTAGTTCAAACATTATGCAAACATTTAAAATGATTTTTTAATTAGAGATTTAAATGTAATAATTAAAATTTTGTGAACTAATTATAAAAAAGTCAAATCTTAAGCAGTAAATTATAATTTATCAAATAAATTAGCCAAACAATTTTTACAAAATGACTTTCTTTTGAAAGAATGAAATTGTGAAAGGATGAGGCTGATAACAAGCCTTTTTTGATACAAGATAAAAATTTTACTTTAGTTTAGTCTAAATGTATGTGTGTGTGAAACTCCATATTAGAGACTTGAGCCCCAGCTTTTACCTCCCATACCCCACAAGCGCTTATACTTATGGAGTGACCATCACATCAAGAGTGTGTGGTGGTTTGATAACAAGCCTTGGAAGTCACTCATCTACGGCAGCATTAATTGGTCTTTAATTGGACTAAAGTGATGCCTTGGAAAGTTATTAGACGAAAAGCTGATATATTCACATTAAAAAAAAAAAAAAAATGGCATCTTCAATGATAGGAGTAATTTCCCGCTTGTATGCATCATTTTATTTGAAAGGCTTTTAAAAACATCGGTTGAATCAGTTTCTAGTATAGCTTTAATCACTTCTTTTGGTTGGCATTTTCAATGATAGGAAATTTCCCACTTGTGATGCATCATTTTATTAGAAAGGCTTTTAAGAATAAAATCAGTTGAATCAGTTTCTAGTATGGCTTTGATCACTTCTTTTGGTTGCTGCCATTGAATGTTTTTTTTCGTTACGACGGCTTGATTCATTTGGGGTTAAGGGTTGAGGTTTAAGTCTCTAGGAGGGAGTTTTATACACATATACACTTAGATTAAGATAGAGTAGAATTTATATCTAGCTTGTATAAAAAAAATTATTTAAAAAAATTGAATATTACTTAAACTCTATTCTTTTGTTTTAGATATAAAATTACTCATTAATCACGTAGATTTTTTTTTTTTTTTTTTGAGAAATTTTATAGAAACAAAAAATTTGACAAAACTTTTCATACCTGTTAATGGACAAATTAATAATGGTAAGTAAAAATGTGATATTAGTGGTGAATCTAAATGAGAACTAGTAAAAGTTTGCCAACTCAACTGTTGTGAATTTTTTTGTGTATTGCTTTTTTCTTTTTCTTTTTTTATTTTTATTTTTAAGAAGAGTTTCATTTACAAAATTTTTACAACAAATCTTAAGTGTTAATTTGTAACTAGTTCGAATTTAAACCCACCATTAAAATTACTTTTTTACCTATCAATAACAATTAGTAACAATATTTCACTTAGAATTTGTTGTGAAAAAGTTGTGAACGAAGCATTTTTTTTTTCTCTCTCTCTTCTTGTTTTTCATTTGATAAAAAATATTATTTTATTAATTGACTAATATTTGGGCTTAATTAATACCATTACAATGAAAGAAATATGATCCTACTGGTTAAAATTTGGGGTCTTTTTCTAATCGAGACTTGAGAGCCTTAGGCGCCTATATTATAGATTCCGCCCTGACTTAGTGTAGCCTTCACTCTAACCTTTCAAGTCTCATCAACCATGTTGCAGTAAGATTGCACGTGTCCCACCCCATTACCATGCAAAGTCATATTAATCCAGCAAAAAATGTTTTTTATTTTTTATTTTTTATTTTTTGTTTTAATAAAAAATCTTGTGTAAATTGTGATATAGAAGTGAAATAAATTATTTTGTGTTTTAAATAGAGTTTTTTTTACATAAAAAAGTTTACAAAGTTTTTAGCCAGTTTATAATTAAATATATTATAGAGAAAAAATATAAATACATGAAAATTATTGAAATAAAATGAGATACTTAGATGATAACTAGTGAAAGTTTCCTAATACAAAAAATCTAACTTTAAAATAATAATACATTTTTAAAGGATTATGAATTTGAATAGTCATGATTTCTAGAAAGGTGTCAATTAAATTGAAGATTCATGTTTTTCATTCATTATTCTCCCAAAAATGAATGAAAAAAAAAAGAAAAAAAAGAAAAAGACAACCACATGAAGCTGTAAACTAGGTTTTTTTTATTTTTTATTTTT
Source organism: Quercus ilex subsp. ballota (assembly GCA_032727855.1). Lineage (NCBI taxonomy): Eukaryota > Viridiplantae > Streptophyta > Magnoliopsida > Fagales > Fagaceae > Quercus > Quercus ilex. The sequence goes on along the minus strand of CM064913.1, from coordinate 23,360,831 downwards.
TAATGAATAATTTGATAGTTGCAACTTGCAACAACTAAAAAAGGAAATTCAAACATTGATTGTCCTTGTAAAAGAAGAGGAGAATATACCATGGAATTACAAAACTAGTTGAAATTTTTTTTAAATCCTATTTAGTTTAGTGGAGCAGTGTGGGCAAGTAAGGCCATATAATTGCCGAATTCTTGGTAACTCAAAATGGTCTGTTCCATTAGAGAACATTCCTTACCACACTTTGAGGCCGGTCAATACTCAATACTGTGACTGTCCCAAGTCCAAGTCCTGTCTTCATCTCACTTTGCGCAAAGGCAAAAATAAATTAATAAGCTTAGACCCGCCAGAAATTTGGTAACAAACGTTGGCCTACAAAATCTGTCTTTTCCTTTTCATTATGTAAAAAGATGCAATTGAGTAAAAAGTGCAAAAAGCAATCCCTCCCTTCTCTCACTCCCTAACTCTCTCCCCCATTGCGTATATGTCAAGGTATGAAATTGGTTCATGCTTGATGGTTTGTGGGCCTGTCTATAATATTACCCTCATCAATGCAAATCAAGCAATGAAGACAGGGTTACCAAGCAAATGACTGGGAACCTGTTTCTGTTTGGTTCCAACCTTTTCTTTAATTTGGGGCTAAAAGTCTGGTAAACATATTTCTTCTACTCTTAAATTCACCAAAACAATATAAATTTCTTTAAGAAATTAATGGGTTTTCAAAAAGGACAAAACTTAGGTACAGTACTTTAGGTGCTATTCTTTAGGTTTCTCTCTTAAGATTTAGCCATGTGGCTACTTAATTAAAAAATACACTTCATTCCCATGAGAGAAAATCCACATGGTAGAATCTTAAAAATGGAATTTAAGGAACAGTACTTAAGTCTTACTCTTTCAAAATTATTTAGAAAATAAAAGTTCTTTCTGAATATGTTTTCTTTGAATTATTCTTGATTGAACAAAATAAAAAAAATAATTGATTTTAAAATATTAATTATTTTGGAGAATGGACTTGACTTGGGTTCAGTGCATTGGATTCGTTGGGATGATTACACATGGTTAAAAATGAACATGTGTCACAATCGTGATTGGTCCAATACAACTAGATACTAAACTTAATTTTTTTTCCCTTTGAGAACATCAAAATAAATATTGTTAAAATTATTTTCTATTTTTTGTCTAACAAAAATATTTAACAATTGAAAGAAATATTGTTGGTGAGTGTTTTTTTTTTTTTTTATGAGAAGAAAGATAGTAACTAAACAGGCACTTGAGTAGAGGTTTTTAAAATTAGAATAGAACCTAATCATGATGAACTAAATTTTAAGTTATCACCATGTATCCTCCTTGAGGGCTGTCTACTTAATGTGGACCATCTGATTGGTTGACCCTCCATTCCATGCAATGATCCCTAGTTAATTATTTACTTTTAACTTCTGGACCCAAAAATGTCAAAACTCACAAAAAGTCATAACCAACTCGTGCTACATTGGTCCACATAATCAATGGTCCTGGTTCCAGTAAATCATAATGTTGTGTGTACCTTTTTGTACATGATGACGAGGGTAGAACCGTAAATAGGAGGGAATGAGTTTTTTGTCCAGGCGTGAGAAATTGCCATGATGGGAGCCACTTGGAACATAATCGTGCCCCCAAAAAGGCAATAGTGAAGAGTTCGATAAATTAAATTTAATGCTAATTAAGTAATTACCTTATGGTGCAGTAGTTAGATTTAAAATTAATATAATTACACACCTAATCTCTTTGGGTTTAACAATTTTAATAACTACTGCACACCTTAGTGCAGTGGTCACTCTATAAGTATAAATGCTTCTGGAGTGTGGGAGATAAGGACCGGTGTACAAGCCTCCAGAAAAGAGCTTTACACACATATTACACTTAGATTAGACTAAAATAAAAATTCTATTTTGTACAAATAATAAAAAAAAAATTAATATTTCATTTCACCATTCAAATCATTCGTTTTAAATTTCTATTCCCACATTACCACTGTTCTAATGCAAGCTGCAAAATGCAAACACCCACCCAGTGCAATATATGATGACACTATTTTTTTATTTATTTAAAATAAAGACGATAGAGTTTTTAATTTATGACATTTGCTTCATTATAATTGCTCTTTATTATTAGATCAAAATACTAATTGATTTTTGATACGACTAAAGATTTTACTAGTTGAGCTAACTGTAATATATATAATAATATAGATCTATTTGACAAAACTTAAGAATAAGAATTGATAGAAATTGAAAAATGAATTTCATTTATATAACATCTGTTCAATCAAACAAAATTAATGTAAAAATTTATTAATGAAAAATTTATGATAACGATAAATTCACTATTCCGTAAGGCACTGATCAAGATTTTATGAAATTCTCGTGTAAGGAATGCGTGACCTATATATTGTCTAAAAGGTTTTAAGAATACTTTAATCAATTTATTAATACAAATATATATATATATATATATATTAACAGAGGATTTTAGGAAAGGACATATCTAAAAACTGAATATGCTTGAAATTCATTCATCTAGTTAAGATATGTAAGTGTTGAGCATTTTCTTTCTTTGCTAGCAAGATGTGGGTGTTTAGTACATGGATATATCAAAAGGAGCTTCATATTTGTCATGTCAGAATTCTATTTATTTGTTTGTGAAACGGTAGGGGACCATTTTACTTATTGGGTGAATGGAATATAAATGATCTAGCAAGTTGCAACATATATAATATACCTCTAGTAGGAAGGGGGATTATTTGGATAAGGTAGAGCATTGAAAGTTGGGATGTCTCCCTGAAGGGTTCATCAGTTGCACTCCAATGGTAAAGTCAGTTTAGGAATTACGGTGAATGAAAGTATATTTTGATGGATTTAAAAAGGATCATACCTCTTACTTAACCAGGTACTTTTTAGGGGTGGCAAAATTTGACATAACCTGCGAATTCGACGCGACTAGTCCGTTTATAAATAAGTCATGGGTTGAAGTTAAACAGGTTCGGGTCATATTCGAGTTGACATGACTGGTCCATTTAATAAACGGGTCATGTTTGTGTTCAACATATGAACCTGTTTGACCTATTTAGCTTAATATTAGCTTTTGTTATTATTTCTTAATTTATGGTTGTAATTGTATGTTTATTACTAAATTTATGGTTGTAATTGTATTTTAATTTTAGATAAATGAAAATCGATAACGTGTTATTCAGGTCAAATATGACCTACTAATAAAATAGGTTATTAAATGAATAATTTGTATTGGTCTTTACATGGCTTGTTAATTAAACGGGTTAAACGTAAAATGTCGTGTTATTATTGAGAAATTTTGACACGTTTACTAAATAGGTCGGGTCACTTTATATACCCAAATACTCATGGCTCGACATGACACGAACACAAATTGCCACCCTTAGTGCCTTTCATACTTGGGGAAAGCATCTTTTTGAGTCCCAAATAATATTATCAACAATATTAACAATCCAAAATAACAATCACACACAAGAATACAAAATTTACATGGAAAACCCTTTCTTCTTGAAGGGAAAAACCACGGGACAAATTTCGAATCAATTTCACTATTATTAAATCAAATTACAATAATTCTTGTGTATATCTCACGACTAAAGAAAAAATCTCTCTTGTTTTTCTTTGTTCTCACACACACAAATTATCTCTCTTAAGAGCGGCAACACTTTGGACTCTCCTTTCTATTTTTTTCTCCACACACAGCTCTCTCTTTTAGTTGTCTTCTTTCTCAAAGTGGCTCCCTCTTGACTGGTCTTTTTTTTTTCTTCTTGTGCGGCACCTTTTTTCTTTTTTCTTCACTATACGTCAATCTCTTTCTTTTTCTTATGTGGCACTAGGGCTATAAACGAGCCGAGTTTTGTCGAGTAGTGAATATTCAAGCTTGGCTCGACAGCAAAAGCAAAATGTTCAAGCTTAGCTTGAGCTTGATATAAGCCTACAAATAATGTTCAAGGTTGAGCTTGTTATAAAGTATAAAAGCTTGAACTCGGCTTGGCTTGGTGTGGTTCATTAGTCAAGCCAAGCTCGAGCTCTATATCAAGCCCAAACTTAAGCTCAATATCATGTTTTTGAGCTTGAGATCCAACAGAAGTATATTATCAAGCCTATATCAAGTTTATTATCTAGCCTATTTAGTTTGAATGAGTGGTCTCAACTTATAATTAATTAAAGTTTTAGAAGGATATGAGTTTACTTGTCAAGGTCATATTTATTTTATTACCAAACTCATAAATAAGCCTAAGCTCAACTTGTTTTGTTACTTTTGTATTGAGCCTTGGTGTTCACGAGCTTGTTCATGAACGATATTTTTTACTCGGGCTTGGCTCGTTTATTAAACAAGCCTAAAACTAAAGTTTAAGCTTGGCTTGTTTATAAACAAACAAACATGAACGAACTTTTTATTGAATCAAGCCCGAGCTGTTTATGAACGGCTTGATTCATTTACAGCCTTGTGCGGCACACTCAAAAGCACATATAATCATTATTTTAATAACCCTAGCTGCAAACCCTTAGTAACACACAAATACTAAATCCACTCAAACTAGGAATACTAGCTGGCCACAGAAATAATCAAGACAAGCCACATATGGGCTTTAAATTTGTGGGTTGGATCTAATTGGTGTTGTGCATCCAACAATCTCTCCCTCCAGTCCACCGATGGGTGGAGATTTTCAATCCAACTCTTTAGTTCAGATCCATGTCGGTCAAACCGACTTCAAGCTTGACCTTCTTAATTATCTTCATCAACACTGAGAACAGCTCATCAACGTCAATCCCTTTCATTCTCAAATCATTAATCTCATCTTGGATATCCTTAATCCAATCCCTTGGCTCCCCCTCATCAGAAGCCCAATTATTCTTGAAGCTAATAATTTGATGTTTTCTAGCAATCCTCTTCTCATGAGGTTCAACAATCTCTAGTGGAGGATATTGCTCCCCCTGCTCAAGACCTCTAGGATCTTTCACTTCATCATCATCCTATGTAGCCTTAGCATCTTCATATTCTTCATCACTTACCACTTCCTCTTTTGAAGCACTATTAAGCAATGAGAATTTCACCCTCTTGGTTTCAACACCATTAATCCCAACACTCATCTTTGGAGTCTTCTCAAAATTTTTAATCTCATTGAACTTTTTCTTACAGGTCTTCATATGAGTCCTGTACATACCACAACATGCATGTTCTCTCGCAACAACCAATGGCCCCTTAGTAAGTTTCCATCTTTGATTACCAAGGTAGTTACAATAACCTGCTCGATCCATAGCCAATGTAGAAAATACATTCATCCTTAAATCTAGAACATGTCGCACATCCTTCAATATCATAATGCTACCAACATTGGTTTCAATGCACACATCACTACTTCCCACAATTTTTGAGTAACTAGAATTACCCATCTTCACTATACCAAAGTCTCCTACTTTGTATGCAATAAACAACCCCTTCATAAGGATAACATGGTAGGGGCTATAGAATCAACAACCCACTCAACATTATTATTAGCAACATGCTCACACTTTTGCTTTTCAATAGAGAGCACCACAACATCCTCAGCAACCATAGCAGCTGTAGTATTTTTCTCACTATCATTTTTTTCATATTTTCCTTTATTTTGTTCCTTATTCCAATATCAACAATCTCTTCTTAAGTGACCATTTTTCCCATAATGGAAGCATTCTTTAGTTTCCTTGAATTGAGATCTATCTCTTGATTGTGACCTACCATTGAATTTTCGATTATTAGGTCATCTGCTTGTACCTCTGCTCTTGTTCTCCATGACAAAAGCTTGATCTTATGCATTGTCTATATTCGCATTTCTCCTGTGAACCTCTTCACTTAAAATCAAATCGAATTTCATCATATTTGAGTTTGCTTTTCCTTGTAGAAACTCACCGCCATTCTCAATGCATGAACCTCATCATCAAATTCAATTTTCACCGTGGATAATTGATTTGTGATTGTATTGAACTTATTCAGATGCTACACTACAGGAGTGTCTTCTGCCTTCTTCAAATTAAATAACTTTTTCATCAAATACACCTTGTTGTTAGCCGACGGCTTTTCATACATGCTAGACAAAGCCTTCATCAAATCCACTATGGTCTTTTCTTTTACAACATTGTGCACAACTGATCTTGGCAGAGATAATCGAATAACTCCAAATACTTGTCTATCAAGAAGGTTTCAGTCTTCATCTTTCATAGTTTTAGGTTTCGTCCTAAAAGAGGCAGAGAACATTTTTTCCCATAGAGATAATCTTCAATCTGCACCCTCCAATACCCAAAGTGTGTTCCATCAAACTTCTCAATTCCTGAAGCCTTGCCTTCTTCTCCGGCCATTGCTTCCACACTAACCTTAGCTTTGATACCACTTGTTGGGTCCCAAATAATATTATCAACAATATTAGCAATCCAAAATAACAATCACATACAAGAACACAAAATTTATGTGGAAAACCCTTTTACCACGGGACAAACTCCGAATCAATTTCACTATTATCAAATCAAATTACAATAATTCTTGTGTATATCTCACGACTAAAGAAAAAATCTCTCTTGTTTTTCTTTACTTTTACACACAAATTATCTCTCTCAAAGGTAGCAATACTTTGCACTCTCCTTTCTATTTTCTTCTCCACGCACAACTTTCTCTTTTGGCTGTCTTCTTTCTCTAAGCGGCTCCCTCTTGGCTGCTCTCTTTTTTTTTTCTTCTTGTGCAGCACCTTTTTTCTTTTTTCTTTTTTCTTCACTATATGGCATTCTCTTTCTTTTTCTTATGCGGTACACTCAAAACCACATATAATCCCTATTTAAATAACCCTAGCCGCAAACCCCTAGTAACACACAAATACTAAATCCACTCGAACTAGGAACACTAGCTGGCCATGGAAATAATCAAGACAAGCCACATATGGGCTTTAACTTTGTGGGTTGGATCTAATTGGTGTCGTGCACCCAACACATCTCCCCCGCCTTGACAAATTGAGCCTTGAAGCCTGAACTACTTTGATTGAATTGATACCTATCGAACCAGTTTGACCATGTCTAGAAAATAATTGGACAACTCAATGTTCTAACCTACAATACAATAAGAGGTTGTTGGGATGCCATAAATGCAGACACTTGACTGCTATTCAGCCCGACCGGCACAACCTTTTAGGGGAGGGATGATTTGGTGGTGGGGTGAGAAAGGTGAGATGATCTCCCTGAGTTTGATCTATCCAAATGGAGGCAAATTGTTGTTGTTGATGATTTTAGTAACATCCAATCTTTTTGTTGTTGAGATATTGGAACCCTCTACTCTTTATATTCCTGAAAATTTAAATTTCATGAAAAATATATATACTATCTTTCTTAAAAAAGCAAACGGAAGGGACCTTAAATCACTTTATGCCATGATCTTGATCCCTTTTTACTAGATTTGGTTGTCCTCGATAAGACGCAATTTTAGTTGTTCTAAACTTTTAATTCCTACGTGTGGATGGCCATTTGTACGTAAAATTCAGGTCTAATTTAATGGTATTCCCATCACAATCAATATGACCTGAAATGAAGGAAATCCTTGATGGTGGCGTTTAAAATTTGGATGCTTTGATCAAACTTGACTTCGGCGCTTTTGCCCCTAATAAGTATCTATTAAGTAGTAAGTACTCGTTCAACTTCAAGGAACTTCTAAATGCCCAACCGCCTTTCCTGGTCAATAACTTGGACTTAGATTTCAAAACATGTAGCTTATATATATATATATATATATATAACCTACATGTTCGCAAAAAAAAAAATAAATAAATAAAAATCATCTAAACCCAATGGAGCAATTGATTTTTATGAATCAAAGATAAATGTCGTACTGTCAAATTTATTCGTCTAATTTAAGCTCCAGGAGAAAAGGAATGAAACCCACTTCATTTCTTGAAACGATGATCCGAAAGAAAAATGTGCAAATACGAATGCATTAGCATGTAGTAATTTGTTATAAATTATTGTTCTATAAAACCGAAAGGGTTGCAATAAATTAAGGCACCATGCAATTTGTTTTTTGTTGTCGAGTAAAAAATTCGGATTTCAATTCTTGTTTACACTAAAAAAATCAATTAATATTTTAGTCTGATAATAAAAAATAATCATTAAAAGTAAGTGTCATAAATTTGAAACTATCTCAAAAAAAGAAAAAAGAAAAAAAAAAGACACCATGCAACTTGTATGGGGAAATGATTTTCGTTTTCAAAATTTCATTGATCTCTAGTCTATAACTAGATTGTGAAAAATTGTATTTGAGTCAATTTATAAATTTGTAATATCATCACTTCTATTACTAGAATATAAACAGCAAATTTCTCAATCTTTCCAAAAGAAAAAAAGTGCAAAGTTGTCAACCACACAACAAACCCCTTAAATTCCAATTGCAAAACAAAATAAAAAAGAAAAACAGGCTGTAAGTTGAAGGATTGACTATTCGTCTAGTTGAATCCGGTGGGGAGTCAAATAAAATGAGGGCCGAGATTGGCGCCTGGGAATGACATAATTAATTAATTAATATCCACATTCCACGCAACACATAATAATAAAAGTAATTAATATAAAATAAAATACTATATAGGAATAGTAGTAGTAGTTTTTTAATTTCTTTTTTTGTACACAGTAATTGTTATCCACTTTATTCATTGCCGCAAAATCAGCAAATAAACCGTGACTACTGTTCGAGAATCGAGAAGGAGAAGTAGAACCCCGTCCGTACTTGTCACCAACCTCTCTTAACGGACTTGCTGACATGGCACCCCTCATTAACGACGCCTACGGTTAAATAAATCGTTAATGTTAGTTAAAAAAAAAAAAAACTTAAAAACCTCAGACAGTAAACTGTAAATATTAAATACAGCGATAGCAAAGGGTTGGCACGTGAGTGGCCGACGGAATCACACGCTTGGTAAAGCAGAAAGAAACGGTTAGTGGCGGTTAGGTAGTTAAAAGTGTGGTCACTGGTTAGTGACTGTTAATTATTAGATTAAGTTATGCATATTGGTTACGGGATAAATTTTTATTTATTTATTATTTTATGTTATTTTGTCTTTCCTAGAAGAATCAGGATTTTAATTCACTTTTTAATTTGAGCTAAAATTCTTTTAATTTTATTTGTAAAAGTAGGTTTTTTTTTTTTTTTTTACTTAAAATGAGTAAATTGCTTCCTATAAAGACTATTTTAGTTTTGTGAAAGAAATATAATAATTGTGTATTATAAATTTTGCCGCTACACGCTTCGCTTAAGCTGCATGGTTAAGTGAAGCAAGAAAAAGATTATCAAAAAAGTGAAGCAAGAAAGGGTGGGGTTAGTGAAACCTAACCAAGGTCGAGTTAGTTAACTCCGTGAGGTAAGCCTCAACCGGAGTCATAACCAAACAAAATAAAAACGAATAGTAGTTAACGCCTAACGGCAGGAAAAACTAAAACCTTTGTTTTTCATTTTATGGTGATCCTCTTCAATTTATTTAATAAAATAATAATTTATTTATTTGTTATTTTGGTGGGTTTTGTCTTGCTCAGTCTATAAAAAGGCCGTTACGTTGGGGCTCATTCTCTGACTCTCTCACCTGCTCTTCTTTCTTTTCTTCTCTTCTTTTAGCTCTGCTTTATTATCCTCTGTATCCGTGTCTTTTTTCTTCTTCTTCTTCTTCTGCAGACACAGATAGAGAGAGAGAGCAGTGATAACATTAACAATGGCGGTGTCTATGAAATGGGTTGGTCTTTGTTTGATGGTTGTGTTGGTGTTGTTCGTTGGGACAATAGCGAAGGTACGGAACGACCAGATCTCGGAAACTAGGTAATGTTTTCTCTCTCTCTCTCTCTCTTTCTCTGAAATTTTGTATTGTATTTCATGAGAAGCTGAGCTTGTTCTGTGTTCGATTTTCGACCACTTCTTCAAATTTGGGGTTTTTTTTTTTTTTAGTATATGAAAATTTATCGACATTTGTGATTTTTATATACCAAGAACTGTGAAAATTCTAGGCTCTTTTCGAGGTTTTCAATAGTAGTAAATGTTAGCTCTGCTCCTCACTTATTGTACTATTTTTCTCTCTAAGAAAAAGTAGCTCACAAACATATAGAGCTAGCTTCCGTGGCAATAATGGCGTCCCTCTCCCTCACATTCCTACTTTGACACAGAGAGAGAGAGAGAGAGAAATTAAAATTGTTCTGACTTGCAAATTCACCGACCAACTTCTGTATTTCACTAAATTTTGTTTTTTGTTTTTTGTGTTTTGTGTTTTTACAGCAATGTGGAAGTGGAAGGAGAACAAGTGCAAAGCTCAAGCAATTCAACAATGGCGTCGAGGTCAGTACTACAGTGCCTAATCTATTAAACTTTTTAGTAGGAAAGAAAGAACTATTAAAAAAAAAAAAAAGCGCTATGTACGTACACAGTACAAAAACAACGTTATTAGCTTTCGCTTAACCGATCTGAGCCGTTGCTCTAGACCCAATAGTGTGTTTCTTAACCGTTGGATAAATGTCTTGGTATGGTACAGTCTTATCCAACAGCAAATAAGAATCTCAGCCGTTGAGATCTGGATCCCTAGATCTGGATCGTTTATTCCGTTACGTTGGTTCTTTGGATGCTGAGAATAACAAACCCTTGTAGGTCACCGAGTATCAGAAAAGATAAATAGTCTCTCACATTTCCAGAAATACCCTCACACAATGCCCATAATTTCCTACTATTAATGTTCGAATTAAATAAATAAAAAAAATCCTTATGTGGGTAGAGTCTTCTCGGTTTTTTTTGTTCTCTCTCTAGAAAGTAGAAACTGATTTTTTTTTTTTTTTAATATTAAACGGTTTTACTGGAATAGTGAGTGAAGTGAGTGCTCTCGAGCGTTGTGCACCAATACTAACATGGTCTCTGTCGATTGTACTTTATGTTACCGTGTCCATTTCGATTTTATCGTTCTACTCGCTCTATCCTGTTGACACGTGTTCTTCTGTCATTTTCCTCTCAATTTCTTTACCCAAAATACCCCTTCATTGGTTTTGGTAGTAACTACTAACTACCTATCTCAAATTTTTTTTTTTGTGTTTAATTACTTTTGTTAACGTACCAGTAGTGGGTAAGTTATTAATTAGTCGAAGGTACATTTATGCAACCCGATAAGTTTTCGACATGTGGAAGTTGTCAATTGTTTTGGGTGTGATACTGATCGGTATGGTAATTATTATTTATTATGTATTGTTGTTGGTTTTGGTTATTTCAGTTTGGAAAAAGTTGAGGGCAAGAATGAGCATGCAGTGGATGACCCAGAAGAGATTGCTTCAATGGTTGACATGTAAGTTCTCTCACTCTTACACTAAAAAGGTTTTTGGTACTGAATGAATATGTTTCCTTTTGGGGTAGGGTAGGGTAGGTAATTGAGGGGTATGATAATTTGCTATTTCTGTAAACCCCACCGCCCAATAACTCTTTTTTTCATTTTGGGTTTTTTGCAAGTATCTGTATTTTGAACAATCTTCCTTAAATACCCTTGTCAATTTTTGAATTTTACTAAGAATGAAATACATGATCTCTATCTGTTACATTCCTGATCCTGACTTGGTCATGATTTTTTTCACACTATAATATTATATTAATATCACATGCCCTTATGGTGTATGAGAATGAGAGAGAGATCCATGTTTCACGGAAATAAATTCTTATACATGTCTCTTTCCTTTATCTAATTTTGTACCACTCATAGTACGTAAAGGTACTATCCTTGTAGTCATACCCAATTGTATTTGTATATGATATATATCCGTAGCTGTTTTTGGACACATCTACGCTTTGTTACCCTCATCCTTTTACCTGAATCAATTGCCTTTTTAACAAATAAAAAAAAAAAAAATTGCCTTTTTAAATTTTAATCATCATGTTTTGTAATTTATTAATTGGAAAGTTACTTTATATTGTTTGTTTTTATTTATTGAGACACAATACTTTATATTGTTTGTAAGTGTGGATGTGACATATTTTTATGGGTGAAGAAATATCTATTTCATACAATAAACTCCTCAATTCATCCTCCTTTTCAATGATAACATAACAGTAATAAAATTAATATGGTACATTCAGGAACCTGTGAATTTTAAAGATTTTATGCAATTGCTATGTCCTATGTATGTGGGATCTGTATAGTGTTGTAATAGCTTTTAACCCATGTGCCGACTTGCTTCTATTCCAAAATTAGGACAGAAAAGTTATATCCGTTATGCTGAAAAAGACCCAATTGCCTCACTACTTGACAAAACTAGTTGTTACTTGTTTTTTTTGGTCGGCGTATGCTGTGCCTCTACACAGCTCATATAGGAGAAAATGACCTCCACCGACACACCACATTGGAATGACTAGTTTTTCATTTCACATACTAGCAATTATAATAGTGCGAAATGTATAATGTATATCTGAATGTACCACTGTACCAGCAATACATTAATGTAATGGGGACATGTAATGTAACTAATTAACAACATAACATTGGGGTTGTAACATTAATAACATAACATTGGAGTTGTAACTTGTAACATTAATGGATGTTTGATGGATGGCATATATGCAGGAGCATCCGCAACAGTACTGAAAGAAGGAAGCTAGGCTTCTTCTCATGTGGAACTGGTAATCCCATTGATGACTGCTGGCGTTGTGATCCAAACTGGCACAAAAACCGCAAGCGCCTTGCAGACTGCGGCATTGGATTTGGCAGAAACGCCATTGGTGGCCGCGATGGACGCTTCTATGTCGTGACTGACGCCGGTGATGATGACCCTGTGAACCCCAGGCCTGGCACATTGCGCCATGCTGTTATCCAGGAAGAGCCTCTGTGGATTGTGTTCAAGAGGGACATGGTGATTCAATTGAAGCAGGAGCTTATCATGAACAGCTTTAAGACCATTGATGGTCGTGGGGTCAATGTCCACATTGCTAATGGTGCTTGCATCACTATCCAGTATGTCACTAATATTATCGTTCATGGTTTACACATCCATGACTGTAAGCCTACTGGCAATGCCTTGGTGAGGAGCTCTCCAAGTCATTATGGGTGGAGGACTATGGCTGATGGGGATGGTGTTTCCATTTTTGGTTCGAGTCACGTATGGGTTGATCACAATTCTCTCTCTAATTGTGCTGATGGCCTTGTTGATGCTGTCATGGGCTCAACTTCAATTACCATTTCCAACAACCATTTCACCCACCACAATGAGGTGCGTTTACTCTGCATCATTTCGATCTCCTTAACTCTTTTTTCTTTAAGAATTAATCAGTTTTGTTAATTGAAAAAAAAAGAAAGAAAGACTGACACTGTCATTAAATGTGCCGGAAAAACAGGTGATGCTGTTGGGCCATAGTGATTCTTACATACGAGACAAGCAAATGCAAGTGACCATCGCATACAACCATTTTGGAGAGGGACTTATGCAGAGAATGCCTAGGTAATAATAACTTCTGCTTTTCATATTACAGACCTTTCTGTCCAACTTCAATGAAAAAAAATCAATTTCCTGATGTATGTTTTAGTTGCAAATGGCTGGAACATGAATTTAGTGCTGAAAGAAACAAAGGATGACTTTGTTTATTACTTATCAAAAAAAAAAAGGATGACTTTGTTTATAATAACTTGGCTTGGTTGTTTTATAAAGTTTTAAATTAATCTGACAAGAAATCAATCCATGATTAATAATGCAGGTGTAGACATGGGTACTTCCATGTTGTGAACAATGACTACACTCACTGGGAGATGTATGCCATTGGTGGGAGTGCAAGTCCTACCATCAATAGCCAGGGCAACAGATATGCAGCACCAACAAACCCTTTTGCAAAAGAGGTGTCATATATAATTCATAAACTCTTGCTGTTATTAGTCTCTATGGTTTTGTCATTGCAATTTAGAACTAAGCAGCGGGTACTGGTTTTATTATTGATTTGTGCAGGTGACTAAGAGGGTCGAAACCGCTGCAAGCCAGTGGAAGGGCTGGAATTGGAGGTCAGAGGGAGATATGATGTTGAATGGTGCCTATTTCACTCCATCAGGAGCTGGAGCTTCAGCCAGTTATGCTAGGGCCTCAAGCTTGGGAGCCAAGTCTTCTGCTATGGTCGCCTCCATTACTTCCGGTTCTGGTGCACTTCCCTGCCGTAGAGGCCACCAGTGCTAGTAGTAGTGTATCTCAGTCAATTAAATTGGCCAAAGAAAACCCACCATTTTTACTTAATTTGTTTGATTTTCAAAATTTTCTACATTACAGCACTACCCAATATATCCTCCATCCATTGTTTTCTTTTCGTCTTTCTGTTTCATCATATTTTTGGCAAGTGTACATTTTTTACACATGTCATTATATATTGTTGAAACTATACCCCTCATTCTGGTTTGTCTATCTTTTATCGCTCAACCTCGGCCTGCTTCAACTGAAAAACACAAATGCCAATTTAGGAGCAGGTGCGGAAGCGTTGTTCATTTGTTTTCCTCATTGGCCTCCTCTCCTCTGCTTCATCACTGAGTCCTCAACTTTAACCACCGCTTGTCCATCTGTCTCTGTCTTGGTCCCTCCATACTATTCTGTCTTTTGAGTTTATAGGATTTGAATGATTTGTGCTTTTCTCTGCCCCCACCTTTTTTTTTTTCCTTAATTTACTATTTTTTTTTTCCCCTCTCTGTTTTGTCTAGTCATACAAGCAATAGTATGAATGTCAAACTTGCAGTTACGGGAAAACTTTGTTACAGATGATAGCAAATAGCAGTGATGTTTCTCCTTTTTACTTGTAGCTTTTTCTTTGGCAATGAAAGCAATCTTTTACTTTTGGTTGTGCAATTTGTTATTGTCTTAAAAATTATTATTATGCTCATCTGGCAATGTTCTATACTCTGCCGGCAGCTGTGATTCTTTCATGTGCGCACCGGCAAACCCACATGCTATTAAGTCATTAACTAACATCATGACCCTTTTTACCTTTATGGTCTTACCAAAATGATGCTCTACTGTTAAAGTTTGTCAATTTGTCTTAGATTTTACAAATCAATGAAAAAATTGTGATGACCTATGCTATGAGTGTTGTAAATTCTCTTTCCCAATTTATACGAGGAGAAAAGTGTAACTTGACATTTGGGCATTCAAGGGATTCTCCCTTCTTTGTGATGAGTATACTTTAAGATAAGGCAAAAACTTG
Source organism: Quercus ilex subsp. ballota (assembly GCA_032727855.1). Classification (NCBI taxonomy): domain Eukaryota; kingdom Viridiplantae; phylum Streptophyta; class Magnoliopsida; order Fagales; family Fagaceae; genus Quercus; species Quercus ilex. Next base: position 23,345,612 of record CM064913.1, on the reverse strand, counting down.
AACACTTCACATTTTCAAGTTATAAAAACACACCGTATAAAACAAACACCGCCCACCAGGGAAAAAAAAGAAAAGAGAATTTATTATCAGCACCATGCGGAACACAAACACTAAAACTCAATTCCCATGAGGCCTGAGTCCAAATGCCCTATTGGTGTTAGGCAAGAATTAAATGATGATCCCTTTCCACACATAACATGTCCGTGGTACTCTTTCATGGCAATGGGAACCTGAAAATGAAATAGAGGCAGTGCCAGTAATGAGAATTGAATTGAGACCTAATTCACATGTTAGATGATGGAAAATTCATGGGTTTGCATGTGAGAGATGGGGACAATGACATACAGCATGTGAGGAACTTGTTCCGCTGTAATGGGACCATTTACATACTCGTTTGCCAACTTTAGCTGCACACTGTACTGTAGACATGTTGATGTTACTTGTACATGAATTGGAGCTGTCACCTCAGAGCAACCTCCCACTACCAAGCATTTAAGTGTGTGCGTGTCCCATTCTTCATTCTCTATTGGGTTCTATTTTTCCACGCCAAGGTTCAAACTTTAGGAAATTTCCATTTATTGTCATGTGTAAATTAACATTGACTGTAGTGTAGTGTTAACATATTGCCCCTTTAAAATAATAATTAAAAAAAAAAAAAAAAACATATTAGAAAGTGGAGAAATGTTGGATGGACAGAGCTATAATGTACCGGTATGATCGATAAGTCGGTTTTGGGTGTTACAGTCAAGAATTTATTTTGAAAACCCAGTCAGGCATCTCAATTAGGGACGGCAACAAAATCCTAATATTTGAAACCGTTTTAAGTGTTTTTTTTTTTTTTTTTAGTATAATTTTAAGTTTATTGTTGTTAGACTTGTAATTCATTAATTTTAATTAAGTACGTTTAAGAATTCTATTTTAAGCTCTTTATTTTAATTTTTTTAAATTATTGTCAAGAAAGGTTTCTTTTCTAAAGTCAGAAGTGTAGGTATTTGGTTTTTTAAGATAAAAGTGTAGGAAATTAGATAACAAAATTATTGTAGCCAATTTAGGGTTTAGGCCTGGATAAGCTTGGTGTTGCTTGTTTAGGAAAAAACAAAAATGTTGTGAGAAAGGAAAAAGAATATTGTATATCATGCATATATATAAGCCTCGCCTAAGGATGGATCTCACGTAAGGATGAATCCCATACTCTGTGGTTTCATAAATCCTACGAGGTTAATCTCCTGCTATTATTTTACGCAGAAATTTCAGTGTATTTAGAATCAAAATAGGATCCCAAGTCACTTCTCCAAGCCATTCCACAAGCTACTGATGAGGGAACATGTCATAGAAAAGGCCAAATTTTTTTTTTCTTGGTTTTATGTCTTTGTTGATTTGTTCCCCTCTTTTTGTTATTACTCCGTTTGAGACGGATGTACGATTATTGTTTTAGGAAAAATGAGATTGTTAAAAAAAATGTTGTACCTAACTTCCCATTTTAACTTAGAAAAAAAGTTAAAAAAAAAAAAAAACATTATACCTAAAAAATTGAGAAGTACTACATCCACAATATTTTCACAGCAAATCATAGGTAGTTAATTTTTATTTATTCAAATTTGAACCTACGACTAAAATTACTTTTTTGCCTCACCAATGACAACTCATAATAACCTGTTGCTTAAGATTTGTTGTGAACATAGTATCATTTCTCTAAAAAAAATTTGATGGTTGAGAAAGTAGTATTTTTTTTAAAAAAACTATGGTTTGATAGCGCACTACCAAACTGTCAAGTCTAATAATCTTGATCCATTTATGGCCCTGTTCCCTCCTTTTCTTGCTTGTAAAAATATAACCTTCAAGCCCCGTAAGCAAGTTTCAGATCAATGAGGAACAAGTAAGGAGGGGAGCTTCCAAAAGAAGATATGAGCTTAATAGTGCCCGAACTATTTTTTCCCGTTAAAAAATAAATGTCATTCCTACGAAACTAAAATACTTTGGACACTCATCTATCATTGATCAAGGCATCAATAGCCCTCTTTGTTTGTGAGGGCAAGAGCCTTAACTACACCAAAAAGTCTACACTTAAATGCCCATTTAACTGGGTAATGGGCAACTTTGTTCTTATCTCTGTAGATCCACATAAACAATAGGTTATAATTACTATCACAATGCACTAAGCTTCTAATATAATCCACCATTTGCAGAAAATCCAGATTAGGCATATTTGAGGAGTCCATCACAATATCAATGATTACCTTCTAAAATGGCATGCTCGAACCCTTGAGCCCTTAGCCATATCTATGACTCATCTCAAATTTTTTTTTTTGGATAGATACGATTAAGGGTCAAGCTTAGGTTCAGTGTCTGATAGCATTGGACCCGTTAAGATAATGACACGTGTCCAGTTTTGGACACGTGTCACCATCTGACTGGGTCCAATGCACTGGACCTAAACTAAGTCCTATAATAAAATTTCAACCTATGACATCCGCTTCATTCATGATAATTATTTTTTATCAATAGCTGCTGTTGGTCCCATTAGTCTTCACCCAAGCATTAACAAATTCACCATCACTACACCTTGTTGCTATAAATGATATGTTTACTTTTCTCCTTATTCCCATGTAGCATCCACACAATATTTGATACAATTAAAAACTTTAAAATGAGGACCTAGTTTCACCATATTCCTCTTTGTGTGATGATCTGCTTAAAGTACCTTGAAAGCTCACACTAAATTTGGGAAGGCAACACACTTGTGAATTTCGGAACCTCCATAAGACATCAACAGCAAGACAGGAAAACTGATCGACAGACATGATCCGCAATTAAAAGATCCTCTAAGGGAAGGGTGTACCAATAGTTGGACATCTAAAGATCGAGTGAACTTGAAGCTTATAAAAATTGAAGCCCCACTTTATAAACAGATGGACTTCTGTGTCCCTTTCTGCCGACATAAATAAAAATACAATGATCTTCTTCACCTTATACCATAACCTCCTAGTTTGGATTTTAAAGGAAGTGTAATGACTGCTACTCTCCACAATAATACCTTCAATCTCTGATGAAGCTTTTCTCCTCCATAAAAACCTCTTGTTGTTTTGATTATTTATTGTAGGTAGGCTTAAACAGAAAACTTGTCAGATTTCTCACTTAACCATACAAATATGCCCAGGGTTGCACTCCTTGAGATTGAAATTTTCTTTATGGCTTCTAATGACTGCTAATCAAAACATTATTGTAGTTTCTTCTCATTCTAAATATAACCCTCTAGATTGATTTAATTCTAAAATAGCATTGGATTTTCCCCTAATTCAATAGATTTTGTAGGTTTGATTGTTTGAAGCACCTCACCCACATAGAATCCTAGGATCTCGCCACACATCAATTTCATGCCCATTTCCTATCACGAAACGTTTACTTTTCTCAATTATTCTCCTACAGCTCTGAACTCATCCAAACCAATTTTGCAAAAAAAAGTTTATTAATATCTTTGAATTTTCGGGATCCCAAATCACCATTCACACGAGTTTGACATAAGTCATTCCGCCCTTTATATAGTAGCCATTTAAACAAAAAATACTAATTGTGGCATGACCAGCCCAGGATAAACCATTGCTGCTTTAGCTGCTTTGCCTAGCTACTATGCATTAATTTCTTGCATGATCACAATGGAATTTTTTGCCATAAACCTGCCAGGTATAAAGGTTACCTAATAAAATCTAAGAGGCCAAAATATTTGTTTTTATAAATGATATTACAAGACTAATTTGCCTGTATTGATTAAAATTGTTAGAGCCCTCATAAATGTGAGAAATGTGTGATTTAATTCTTTTTAACATGTAGCCACTGCAGAAAATATTTTGCAACGATGTCAAATAACTTCATAAGCCACAACACACACACACACACATATATATATAACATCCATTTGGTCTTGGAGCTTTCAAAGGATTCATTTCCCAAATTACACTTCTGATTTCAATTGCTAAAGGGATCCTGTAAATGATTTTCTTTATGTTGTTAGATTATAAACAATCATAATATAAATTCTAGGATCTTAAATTATCATGATTTCACAACTACATAAATTAATTATAAAGCTTACCTTGATCCATTGTTGAACTTTTCTTAAGATCAAGTCTTAGTATAAAAGGCACTTAATTCTTATTGGATTGATTTCTCTCTCTTGACCTTCTTTTCTTTTTAATTATTCAATGTATTTGATGGGATAGCTGAATGTCTCTTTTATAGGTAGAGAGAGGACCAAATTCCTTGTATCTATAACCTTTACTTGCCCATCAAAGTTGGAGTTACTTAGGAAACTTACTTTTCTATTAACCAATGTTTTAAGGACATGTAACTTCTTATTAAACCATAACATATATGAAATTATCAAATGGATACGTTATCAAATGGGAAAATTTATTCTTATATTCTCCCACTTAGCCCATATGATAACTTATGTCAAGGCTTAATAAGATTAACTATTAGGTGCACAATGGTACATCTCCTCTTACTTTAAATTGGTCATCATAATACTATAATTAAACAACCCACTAATGCGAGTCATGGCGGTTCCATATCAATTATATGACATAGTTCCTTCCATGTACTACAACACTAACAATCTGCCTAATATAAGCCTATCAATGAGAAGTGACTTTAAAGGTCCAATAATGTCTCTTTTGTTAGAGACTATTTATGTTATTATTCATTCATTATCATATATGTACGTACATAAAATAAAACAGGAATAATCAGAAACACATTTAATGAGATCTCCACGTGTCAGAAGCATAAAGTAACATTAAAATAACAACCATCATATTCTACGTTCAAGACCGATTCGATCAACATGTTCCTTAAATGTTTTAGGAGGTAACACCTTTGTCAATGGATCTGCAATCACAAGCTGTGTGCTTATGTGTTCTATTGATACTTGTTGTTTCTGAACTTTCTCCTTAACCATTAGGTATTTCAATTCCATGTGTTTTACACCATTAGAATACTTATCATTTTTAGAGAAAAACACAGTTGCATAATTATCACAATAAATTCTCAATAGCTTGGAAATAGAGTTAATAATTCCAAGTCCTAAGATAAAATTCTGCAACCACAATCCATGAACTGTGGCCTTAAAGCATGCCACAAATTCAGCTTCCATAGTGGATGTGGCAGTGATAGTTTGCTTTGAACTTTTCCATGATATTGTTCCTCCAACTAACATGAACAAATAACCAAAAGTGGACTTTCTACTATCAACACATCCAGCAAATCTGAATCTGAGTAACCAATGACCTCAAGATTATCAGATTTCTTAAATGTGAACATGTAATCGTTTGTTCCTTACAAGTACCTCATCACTTTCTTTGCAGCTTTCCAATTATCCAATCCTGAATTGCTTTGGTATCTTCCTAGCATACCAGCTGCAAAACTGATGTCGGGCCTTGTGCATGTTTGGGCATACATTAAAGTTCCTAATTCAGAAGTATAAGGAATTCCTTCCATTTGTTTTTGTTCCCAGTCATTTTGTGGGCATTACATAAGGCTAAATTTGTCCCCCTTTTGAATTAGGGCAACCCCAGCAGAATATTTCTCCATATTGAATCTCTCTAGAACTCTTTCAATGTAAGCTTTCTAAGACAATCCTAACAATTCACGTGATCTATCTTGGAATATTTCTATTCCTATCACATAAGTTGCCTTACCCATATCTTTCATTTCAAAGTTCTTAGAGAGAAACTTCTTTTTTTCATGCAATAAGCCAAGATCACTACTAGGAAGAAAAATATCTTCAACATACAAAATTAAAAATATAAACTTTCTCCCACTAACCTTTAGATAAATACACCGGTCAACAGTGTTTTCCTTGAATCCAAAAGATGTAATGATATCATTAAACTTAAGATACCATTGTCGGGAAGCTTGTTTAAGTCCGTATATTGACTTCTTAAGTTTGCAAGCTAAGTGTTCCTTACCCTTAATGGAGAAAACTTCAGGTTGATCTATATAGACATCCTCTTCTAAACTCCCATTTAGGAAAGCAATTTTCACATCCATTTGATGCAACTCCAAATCATAATGAGCTACCAATGCCAAAATGATTCTAAGTGAGTCATTCTTGGATACAGGGGCGAAGGTCTCTTGGTAATCAATGCCTTCTTTCTGAGTGAAACTTTTGGCCACAAGTCTAGCTTTAAATAGTTCAATATTGCCTTTAGAGTCACACTTGGTCTTAAAACCCACTTACTACCAACTTTCTTGTATCCTTCAGGCAATTTGATGAGATCCCAGACTTTATTTTGGTCCATTGATTTCATTTCATTTTTCATGACATCTATCCATTTAATAGAATCAACACTTTTTATGGCTTGTGAAAACGAAACCCAATCCTTGTTCCTATATCAAAATCAGATTCATGTAGATAAACCATATAATCATCAGAAATAGAAGACTTTCTTTCTCTTTGAGATTTTCTTAATGCTATTTCTTGTGGTTCTTCTACCACTTGTTCATTGGTGAGCATCTCATTATGGGGTAATGGTTCATTAATTTGTTGTTCAACATTGTTTGGTTGTTCAACAATTGTTGGAACAACAATTTCATTTGAAGTTATAGGTAGTGGAACTTGTACCCTAACTTCTTGAACATCCACATTTCCTAGATTATCATTCCCACTGATTTCACTATTTTCAATGAATCCGGCATTGCCGGTTTCCACATTTTTTGTACTATGGTTATGACAGTAGAACCTATATGCTTTAGACTTTTTAGGGTAACCTATAAAGTAATCACTGATTGTTCTTGAGTCTAATTTCTTTTCAAGTGGATTATAAATTCTAGCCTCCACTGGACAACCCCAAACATGCAGGTATCTTAAACTCAGTTTCCTTCCTGTCCACAGTTCAAAAGGAGTTTTTGGAACTTGCCTTACTAGGAACACAATTTAATAAATATACAGCGGTCTTAAGTGCATACATCCACAATGATAAGGGTAATGTGGAATTACTTAACATACTCCTAACCATATCCATTAGAGTACAATTGCGTCTTTCAGCTACACCATTTTGTTGTGGTGTACTTGGCATAGTGTATTGTGCACAAATGCCATGCTTTTCAAGGAGTTTAGTAAATAAGCCAGGGCATTGCCCTAATTCATCATACTTTCCATAATATTCACCACCTTTAATTGATCTAATGATTTTCAATTTTCTTTCTAATTGCCTTTCTACCTCAATAATGTACACTGCAAAGGTTTCCACTACTTGAGATTTTTCATGCAATAAATAAATATAAGTGTAATGTAAAAAATCATTTATAAATGTGATAAAATATTTTTCTTTACCGAAAGATGGAGCATCAAAAGGCCCACAAATGTCTGTATGGATAATTTCAAGAAGCTCTGTACTTCTTGTGGCACTTTACTTAGTGTGTTTGGTTTGTTTGCCCTTAATACAATCCACACACACACACACCGAGATCAGTAAAATCTAGGTTTGGGAGAATCCCATTTTTTACTAGTCTCTCTAACCTTTCTCTGGAAATGTGTCCTAGCCTTTCATGCCACAAATTTGAGGAATTTTCATTAATTACACCACATTTAGTACCGATATTACGATGCAAGGTGAGAAGAGTTTCAGCAAATTCACCATGAAGGTTAAATTTGTACAAACCATTAGAAATTATACCAGAACCAACAAAAAAGTTATTCTTAAATAAAGTAAAACTTTTATTTCCAAATTTTATGAAATACCCATCAATATCAAGTTTAGGCAAAGAGATTAAATTTCTAGAAAGAGAAGAAACATAAAATGTTTGAAACAAATCTGTGTTTATTGGTATCTAGAAATAAACGATAAGTCCCAATGGCTTCAATTGGTGCTTTCACCTGATTTCTCATCAATACAAAATTCTCATTTGGATATATGGTCTGGATTGAAAGAAATCCTTGCATCGTATTTGAAATATGAGTAGTAGCCCTAGAATCAAGCCACCAAGTAAGGAACTTTAGCTAGGTTTGATTCGAAACATACAGAAATATAACCTTTAATTAAAGATTTACTTTTTCTTTCGAATTATTGCCTACGTTTTGGGCAATCTTTCTTAAAATGTCCTGACTTTTTACAGAAGTGACATTTATAATCACCATTTTCCCTCTTTTGAAGCTGACTAGTTGGAGTAAGATCACTTGCTTTGCATGATTCATGCTTTAATCCTTTTTTAGGCTTCCTCCATTTTCTTTCAGCTTCTTGATTTATGAGATGAATTGAATGTTGCTCAAGTTGCTTGAGTCTTTCTTCTTCTTGATTAAGCATAATGGCCAATTGATTTACATTCCTTTTATCTTTCATAGTGTTGTAATTAATTCGAAATGACCCATACTGAGGAAGCAAGGAATTCAATATAAATTGAACGAGAAAAAACTCATCCACATTCATCTCTAGAGTCTTTAATTGAGCCACCAAATTAGTCATTTCAATGGCATGCTCCTGTATCCCACGCTTACCATCAAATTTCATGGTGGTAAGTTTAGCCATTAATGTCCCTGCAAGGGACTTGTTAGCTGTTTTGAAATGATCTTCCACATTTGAAAGGAATTCTTTTGCACTATCAGTTTTAGGAAGTGTTGTCTTGATATTGTTTGTAATGGTCATTCTCATAAACATGGTACTTAGAGCATCCACAGCAGATGTTGTAAAAAAAATGTCATTTTGCCACACCAAAGACCTCATTTATCAGATGTTTTATCATTCAATTCTATACATTAAAATAATATTTACTACCCATTAAAATAATATATTATCCCCTCCCCTGTTATCATCAACAACACTAACAGCCACCACCGGCCATCACCTCCACAGCCCACCACCACTGCCACTGTCACCGCCTATAGCCCACAGCCCACCATCACCATCAAATCAACCCAAATTGCAGCCAAAAAAAAAAAAAAAAACCCACAACCAGAGAGAGGCAGAGTAAAAGGCGGACAGAGAGGAGAGGGAAGAGGGTGAGATCGATGGCGACCTTGGGGTGAGATTGACGAGATCAAGCGTGACTGAGCGTGGGCGAGATCGAGCGTGGGTGAGATCGAGCTATGCCGTCGTCATGGGTGAGATCGTTGTCGAAGCTATGCCGTCGTCGCTGGAGTGTGGGTGAGATCGTCTCGGAGCTACGCCGTCGTTGCTGCCGGTGAACATCCCGGACTGGTCGAAGAGTGAGGGAACCGGTACAGGGAGAAGAGAGAGGGAACTAGAGAGTGAGAGAGAAGAGAAAAGAAAAAATGAAGAGAGAGGAGAGAGAAAAGAGAATACAAAACAATATAAATTTTGCGACATCTGTCCGTACCGTTGCAAATTTGCAACGGTATTGTAGCAATGTTGTATAAATTTTGAGATTTGGCACATCTCATAAAGCTCCATTTTTGTGTTTGGTGTGGCAAATGTGCCAAATATTTAGCATTTGGCACATTTGCCACACCTGTTGTGGATGCTCTTAGTCTATTTGATTTTTCTCATGCTTTATAGAAAGCATTTTCTTCCGCATTGCTTGTGTCAGTAAAAGTAGACGGTTTCTCAGATCCAAGTGCTATATCAAGATCCAGTACAACGAGGTGAAACTGAACTTGTTCTTTCCAATCACATAAATTTGTTCCATTCAGCTTGGGAATAGATGAAGTATGTGAATGAAGTGAAACAGGGACTGATACTGCAAACAAAGTAATAATATATACTCATTACATTAGTGCTAAGAGTTATCGATTGAGGAACAATAAACCAAAATGAAACACATGTTTAAACAATGATAAATAGTATTATTGTGATTAACTTTGGGCTATTCTTATGGTAAACTATTAAACAGTTATGGTGGTTCTATTTTACCTAATAGGACTAATTAATAAAATATTCATAATTAAGTTGGTCTGTTACCTTTGGGTATCTGTTCCGATCTCAACAATGAATATCCATCAACTATCCTATTCCAATTTATTAATCACTTGAAAGTAGTGCACCTTTGGGCCAACCTAATATTCTTGTGATTAAAAAATTGTGATTTGCAAAGTCACTAATTTTTAACACTAGGGAATATGTGTTAAATTTCAATTATTTTGACTTGTTATCTATGTGTCTTTTCGATTGGGCCACTTTGGTAACTACTAAATTGTATCAAAATACAGACTCCAAATCAAAATTAATGACCTTGCATAAACATTATATTAATGGAATATATTACAGCAGTACAGATATAAATGTTTGTGCTATACATGTTTACATCAAAATAAATAAGTCCATTCTTTCATAAAAGACATCAATGAAATACTTGATAGAACAGTAAGTTATAGTCTTGATAATATTATTAGTTTATTATAACTGTAGGGTCAATTTTTGTAGCTCAAGCCCACGAGATACGGAGTATGAGCCCTATGAACCCAAGACAATGAATTTGTAGAGCGTGGGTGAAAGAACTGGGCCGGATATGAATTAAACAAGAGTTGGTTATGGTATTTGCGAATAATCGAACATGCAATCACGTGAAAACAACGGTAGACCTAATGTCCGAAAATGAGTTTTATTGATAGAAATTAGGTTACAAGTTCCAGAGCTACAGTAAAGTTATTTTTTGCTCTTCTCTCTCTTTTTCTAATCCTCTTTTCTATCAGGAACTCTTCTTCTTTATATAGCCTCTTTCCTAATCATCCCAATCGTTCACTTGTCCTCCATCTGCTTACATACTTGAGTATAGGTCACATCAAGCATCTTCTCTAGCTTTTTGGGAGTGGCGGTAGCTGAGGTTGCACTGTTCAGGGGTCTTCTCCACATAAATGTGGCCAGAAAAGTTGCTGCAGGGCATTAAATACGGTGGTAGCAGCTTTTTCTTGAGATATTTCTTCATCCTTATCATCCCCAAGAATGCCCATAGCTTATCTTTGTCACCAAAATTGCCAGGAAGGGCATTCGGGCCTTCTGTACGTTTATTTGATCAAAACTACTCGTATCCGAGGAGTAAAACCTCCTCGGACAAAGGGTGACCTCTTCGGATTGTACTCTTCCGCCATCTCTGGGTTTGTTGCCCTCAGGTGAACTCTATCCTAACCCGTTACTACTCTTCGGACACAAAGTAATCTCAAAAACAGGGCCCCAGGCTTAATTGGTAGATCTGGGCTTTTACCCCCCACAATAGCCCCTCAAAATCTTAATTTTTCCCTCACATCCGAAGAGGAAAAGTGGGATTTTGACTTGTCACGGAGTAAAGAGTTCGAGAACAGCCACATGTCTAAACTGGCACGTGTGTAGGCGTAGATATAAGCACTTCATCATTGCCGCTGCTGTTTCCATATTCCCAAGGCGCTGCATTAATTGTACCAGGTGGCGTCTTGTCCTTTGTATCCAACGGTGAATGATTGATCTAACGGACGTGGTTCTTCCTCGGGGTTTGGGCGAAATAACTTCCGCCCCTTCATGTGACCCGGTATAAATCCTCAGAAGAAGTTACTTCTTCCTCACTTTGCAAATTTTCAGACAATCCAGCAAGAACAAGCACGCGACTCTGTCCAACTCTCTCAGTCACTGATTCCAGTTTTCCCCAGAGTCTTCACGAATCCTTCTACGAGTTTGAAAATCTCTCTCCGACCTAGTTCTTGTAAGTTGTCATCCATTAGATCCTTTAGTCTTCTTTTTGGCCAGCCATCTTTTCGTTTTAAGTGCCATGGGTAAACTCCAGTATTTGGTAGATAGCCCTGATCAGTTGGAGGCATTTAGGGCTGCATATCGCATACCCCCAAATGTGGGTGTGAGGTATTACTCCCCAGAAAAAATACTAACAGATCGGAAGACGGGCGAAGTGGTTATCCCCCTCATTGCCTTTCTAGAAGGAGGTATGACCATCCCTATGGGTCCCATCCCCACTAGTTATCTTAGGAACCATAGGATTAGCCCAGATCAATGCGCACCCAACATGTTTAGGATCCTAGGAGCAGTTGAGGATCTGAACTGCCATTTAGGATTGGGCCTCACCTGGCTTGATGTGGTGCACATGTATGAGTGCCACAGCCAACAAGGGGCGGGATATTACCTCAAATCCCGGTCCGACGAGGTTAGACTCATTTTCTGCCTACCCAAATCCAACAAAGGGATGAAAGACGATTACGTGATCGTCTCGAGCGCATGGCATGACGGTTCCCATTGCCCAACTAAGCCGGGAGAGCCAGGTGGGACATGCTAGATTTAGGTTCACTAATAGTAGACTTAGGATTCCCGCCCTTTAACAATTTTTAATTCCCTTTGTGTTGTTATTTTCGAGTCTCTGATAAAGGTTTGCTGTGATTTTTAACAGATAGGAACCGCGTTTCTCCTCGGCTTATCCTTACTAATACTGCCGCACTCAACTACCTATTAAGATCAGAGATCTTTGTAAGCGAGGACGGGCAGCTGCGGTCGGCTCCTCTTATTCTCGGGTACCAGGAGAAAAAGAAAGACTTTCAGCCAGTCGGCAACGCTATAACACAAGGGGATTATCGTCTCAATCGCATAGACGTTGCCCAGAAAGGATTTTTAGCACCACACGACCTTGCACTAGTGCCACACCCTAACCCACAGGCTGTACCACTGCTCGTCCAACCAGTTGCCCAAGTCCCCTTTGAACCAGTGGTTGCAGGTGAAAGGGTTGGCTCTTCGACCTCCTCACTAGAAGAGCAGATAGACAAATTCCAATTTAGAGGAGAAGCTTCAGGCGGGGTATAAGTTATATCGTCCTCGGACTCCGAAGAGGAGATTGATAGGCATTCTAGCGTCCACCTACCCCTTCCGATAACTGCCCTTCCGGAAGTTTCTTCGGACGAGGAAGATATGGCAGACTTAAGGGCATTAATGAAGAACAGAGGGAAGAAGTCCGAGCCGGAAGGCACTGGGACTTTTCAACCAGTGGCGAATCTGCCTCCACCGCCACCTCAGGTTCCTGACCCCGGCCTAAAGCCCGTACCGGACTTGAGGAAGAAAAGGCCCTTCGAAACTGAGGAGAGGGAGGTGGTGGTGGTGCCACCCAAGACAAATAAACAACAGAAGGTGGCCAGAGACCATCGGAGCAGAAGGGGCTCGTCTGTTGAAAGCCGGGACGAGGCCGTCGTGGCAGACGTCTGCTGAGGAGGGCCTCGCACATGGTCTTCGAGGTTGGAGCTGGATGGCGCTCCGATCCCTTGGGATACCTCCCTCAGGAACTACGATGGGGGAAGGGCAGGTTACGTTGCTGAGGCCCTGGAGCAGCCACTCCTCCTCCCCCATGATATGGAGTCCTACAGGCATTTCAACCAGCAGGAGCTCTTCCTATCCCTTAAGAGGGATATAGCCATAGTAAGTGGATTTAGTCTGCTCAATTAAACCACTGAGCCTTTTCAATCTTCTCTTTTTTTCATGTGCCTTATACTCGGAATTTCCATTGTGCAGGTTACCCAGCAAATCTATGTGGCCGAGGAGTGGAACAAAAAGTCCTACCTCGAAGCCCAAGCGGAGGCCCACTCTCGGTTCGAGGCTGAAAAATCTCTGGGCAATTTGAAGGAAGAATATGCTCTCTTATCCGAGCAATTCAAAGATATGACCAACCAGAGGAACAGCCTCGACGCTGGCCTGAAAACCGCTGAAAGGCAGGCCGAGGAGCAGCGCAAACAGCTGAACATGGCCGAAATCAACTTGGCTACTGAGAGGGAGCTGGTAAAAGGGCTTAGAGATGAGCTTAAAAAAGCCAAGGCGAGTGCCCGATTAGCCTAGCAGAATGCTCAACTGGCCAAGGAGGCAGTTGAAGCTGAGAGAAAGGCAGCATACCAGCTGGGGGTGGATGAGACCAGGTCCCAGCTTACGGAGCAATTTGCCTCGGTTAGCCGAGATTATTGCGACATAACCTGGAACGAGGCACTGGACGCTGCTGGAGTCCCTGCTGACTCGGAGCTAAGACTGCATGGGAGCATATACTACAATCCTGAGATTCGAGAGCTCCCGGTGGCTGATCCTCCTCCTACACAGCTCCCAGAGGCCTCGGATCAACCCCTGGCCAGCCAAGTCCCTGCTGCCAACCCTAAGGCCTCCAAGGAATTGGAAAAGGGGAAGACCTCTTTTGAGCCCCAAGACCAGGCCCCAGAAGCTGCTGCTACTCGGACAGGCCAGGCTGCTGACCCTGTGGTGCCTCAATTGAAGACTTAGACATAGGGGTTTTTATTTTGTACTTGCATTAATTTTTTTTTTTTTTATGTTAAGGAATTGTAAACCCTTTTCTTTTGATCAATGAAACAGTTTCCCTTTTGCTTCTAGTGTTTTCGTTACATATCTTATGACTTATTATTGTTGCATATAACTGTACCTTGCAATTATAACAATGCGAATAAACTTGATCACTATATCATACTGGTGGTATGAATAATCGAAATTGGTACCGAAAAGGACAATTCGTATAAGAGTAATAAGCAATGATTGCGGTGAGTAATTATGGAAGTTTTACATGTCTTTACAAGTATACAAAGAGAGTCTGATTACCCCTCGGCTTTGAATTGAACACAACTAAGGAAGCCAATCATAAGTTAGAATCAATTTAAATACAATCAAGAATTTTAGCGCTAAGCCCTAGTAACAATAGCTGTGTGAGGGTGTTGACTAACCTGTGTCATTTGGTTCAAGGACCATAGGGAACAAACATATTTGTGCTAACTAACCAAAATCATCTGGTCCGAGGACTACAGGCATGACTGGATTTAAGTTTAAACACTTAGAGTAACGGAGTGTTAACTAACCCAAATCATCTGGTCCGAGGACTACAGGCATGACTGGATTTAAGTTTAAACACTTAAAGAACAGTAACGGAGTGTTAACTAACCCAAATCATCTGGTCCGAGGACTACAGGCATGGCTGGATTTAAGTTTAAACACTTAGAGAACAGTAACGGAGTGTTAACTAACCCAAATCATCTGGTCCGAGGACTACAGGCTTGACTGGATTTAAGTTTAAACACTTAAAGAACAGTAACGGAGTGTTAACTAACCCAAATCATCTGGTCCGAGCACTACAAGCATGATTGGATTTAAGTTTAAACATTTAAAGAACAGTAACGGAGTGTTAACTAACCCAAATCATCTGGTCCGAGGACTACAGACATGATTGGATTTAAGTTTAAACACTTAAAGAACAGTAACGGAGTGTTAACTAACCCAAATCATCTGGTCCGAGGACTACAGGCATGATTGGATTTAAGTTTAAACACTTAAAGAACAGTAACATATACAGAATCAGCATATTAATTGAAGAGAACGATCGACTAATAATAGTACCTTTTGAGGTTATTTACATTCCAAGGACGTGGTATTACATGACCATCCAGGTCTTCTAAGAAATACGCCCCAATGCCAGCTCCTGAAGTGACACGATATGGCCCTTCCCAATTAGGTCCTAACTTTCCCTAAGCTAGTTTTTTTGCGGTGCCGACCACTTTCCTCAGCACCAGCTCACCGGGTTCTAGGGGCCTCAGCTTTACGTTGGCATCGTAGCCCTGCCTGAGCTTTTGTTGGTAATAGGCCAGTCGGATCATGGCGTTTTCCCTTCTTTCGTCAATCAGGTCTAAACTCCTCTCTAGTTGCTCATTGTTGCTGGTCGGACTGAACGAACTAGTCCTCAGTGTTGGGAATCCAGTTTCCAAAGGTATGACAGCTTCAGCTCCATAGGTCATTGAGAAGGGGGTCTCTCCGGTAGATCTGCGAGGCGTTGTTCTGTAATCCCACAGTACGTGTGGTAACTCTTCCACCCATTTGCCTTTTGCGTCGTCCAGTCTCTTCTTTAAGCCATTCACTATGACCTTGTTGACAGCTTCTGCTTGCCCATTACCCTGGGGATAAGCAGGGGTGGAGTATCTGTTTACAATTCCTAGCTCACCACAATAACTCTTGAATGCTTTGCTATCGAACTACAGGCCATTATCCGAGACTAGAGTATGAGGAATCCCAAACCGAGTGACAATATTTTTCCATACAAACTTTTGCACATCCACGTGTCTGATGTTGGCTAGAGGTTCAGCCTCGACCCACTTGGTGAAATAGTCTGTTTCGACCAGGAGGTATTTCCTATTTCCTGCAGTTTTAGGGAATGGTCGCACGATATCTAAGCCCCATTAGGCGAAAGGCCATGGGCTGGATAGTGGATTAAGAGGCCCCTCTGGTTGATGAATGTTTGGGGCGAATCTCTGACACTGATCGCACTTTTTAACATACTCGAGGGCCTCTTTTTGCATGTTCGGCCACCAATAACCTTGAGTAATAGCCCGATGGGCCAAGGACCTTCCTCTCGTATGGCTTCCACATATTCCCTCATGTAGTTCTTCTAGCAGCAACTCGGCCGCTTCAGGATGCACGCATAATAAATATGGTCCTGAATAGGAGCGTTTATATAATCTCTGGTCCTCGGATAGCCAGAATCTGGTCGCCTTCCTCTGAATTTTGTCAGCTTTCTCCCTTTCTTCAGGCAAGATGTCTTCTCTCAAGAATTTAATTATAGGGTCTATCCAGCAGGGTCCAGTCCTAACTTGGTGAACCTGAACTACATCCTTTTTTGTCCCTGTAGGCCCATACAAGTCCTCAACGAGGATAACTCTGGGCAAATTTTGTGCCGAGGAGGTAGCAAGCGTAGCCAAAGAGTCAGCATGTGCGTTACCACTTCTGGGGATGTGCAGCAAACTAAAAAAGTCGAACTCCAATTGCAAACATTTAACTCGACTCAGGTACCCCTGCATTCTTTCATCTTTCGCCTCGAACTCCCCTTGTACTTGACCCACGACTAACCTTGAGTCCGAGAACAATTCCACAGACTTTCCTTCCATTTTTCGGACCATAGCCATTCCCGTCAGCAGGGCCTCATACTCCGCCTCATTGTTCGTTGCCGAGAAGTCCATCCTTAACGACTTTTCGATAATGATTCTTTCAGGAGATATCAACACTAGCCCCACTCCAGAACCTTTTTGATTTGCAGCTCCATCTACGTACACTTCCCAACGGGAAGGTTCTTGCTGAGAAATCATGCCAACTGATTTTTCATCCATGTCTGACATAGGCATTACTTCTTCTAGTTGAGGCTCCATGAACTCAGCCACTAAATCCGCAAGGACCTGGCCTTTGACCGATGTACAGGGCATATATCTGATATCGAAAGCCCCCAAGATCCTACCCCACTTAACAATTCTCCCAATATAGTTAGCACTTCGGAGTATAGCCCTGAGTGGGAGCTGAGTAAGAACAATGACTGTATGAGCCTGGAAATAGTGAGGTAGCTTTCGTGTACCCAGCACCACTGCTAGGATAGCCTTCTCCAGCGGTAAATAACGAATCTCGGCCTCATGCAGCGACTTACTCACATAATAAACCGGCCTTTGCACACCACAATCTGACCGTATCAGCACCAAGCTCACCGCGCCGGGAGCTACAGTAATGTAAGCAAATAATACTTCATCTTGCTCAGGACTGGATATAATTGGTGGCCGAGCTAGATAATCTTTAAGTTGCTGAAAGGCCAAAGCACATTCTTCGGTCCACTCGAATCCCTTCCACTTGTTGAGCAGAGAGAAAAAGGTCTGACACTTGTATGCTGATCGAGAGATAAATCGATTTAGGGCAGCTGTCATTCCAGTCAGCTTCTGAACTTCCTTGGGGTTCCGAGGAGCTTGCAAATCGTTGATGGCTTTAATCTGATTGGGGTTAACCTCAATTCCCCTGTGAGTTACCATGTACCCCAAGCTAACCGTATCAGCACCAAGCTCACCGCGCCGGGAGCTACAGCAATGTAAGCAAATAATACTTCATCTTGCTCAGGACTGGACATAATTGGTGGCCAAGCTAGATAATCTTTAAGTTGCTGAAAGGCCAAAGCACATTCTTCGGTCCACTCGAATCCCTTCCACTTGTTAAGCAGAGAGAAAAAGGGCCGACACCTGTCTATTGATCGAGAGATAAATCGATTCAGGGCAGCCGTCATTCCAGTCAGCTTCTGAACTTCCTTGGGGTTCCGAGGAGCTTGCAAATCGTTGATGGCTTTAATCTGATTGGGGTTAACCTCAATTCCCCTGTGAGTTACCATGTACCCTAAAAACTTGCCAGACCCCACGCCAAATGAGCACTTGGAAGCGTTTAGGCGAAGCTTGTACTTTCTAAGGATTTCAAAGGTACTTTCAAGGTCCTTCACATGCTCAGCAACAATCTTGCTTTTCACCACCATATCATCTATATAAATCTCGATATTTTTACCCAGATATGGTTCAAACATCCTTGTCATCATTCTTTGATAAGTAGACCCTGTGTTTTTTAAGCCAAACGGCATTACTTTGTAGTGGTAGTTACCAACTGGGGTGATGAAAGCAGTCTTCTCCTGATCGTCCAAAGCTAGTGGTATCTGGTGGTAGCCTTGAAAAGCGTCTAGGAAGCTCATCTGAGGGTGGCCGACAGTGGCATCCACAAGCTGAGCAATTTTTGGCATAGGGAATGGATCCTTAGGACAAGCCTTGTTTAAATCAGTGAAGTCTACACAGACTCACCATTTCCCCTTTTTCTTCTTCACTACCACAGTATTCGCTAACCACTCCGGGTAGAAAACTTCTTTAATAGCTCCAGCTTGTTTGAACTTGGCCACCTCTTCTCTCACTGCATCGGTATGCTCCCTAAATGGGCACCGAGGAGGCTGCTTCTTGGGAATAATCAATGGGTTGACTTTAAGATGGTGGCAAATGAATTGAGGATCCACCCCTGGGGCTTCGTAAGCATTCCAGGAAAACACGTCAAGATTCCTATTGAGCAACTCTATTAGTTCTTCTTTCTCCTGAGGAGGCAGCTGAGATCCGACTTGAAAGAATTTTTCAAGATCGTCCCCAATGACAACTTTCACTAAATCTTCGCAGCGAGCGTCCTCGTTTGAATCCTCAATGGGTACTGTCCGAGACCTTAACTGCTATAAACCCCTTTCGGCCCTGGACAAGGGCTCGGCTCGGGCTCGTGCTGGATGGTAGCCACTAAGCACTGTCTAGCTACGGAATGATCTCCTCGGATCTCATAAACCTGCCCTTCAGCTGGGTACTTGACTTTCTGATGCAAAGTAGAGGAAAAAGCCCCCAGTGTATGAAGCCAAGGTCTGGCTACGATAGCTGTATATGGGGAGTACACGTCCACAACTATAAAATCCACATCTACCACTTCAGAGCCGGTTTGCACGGGCAAGCGTATCTGGCCTTTCGGGGTGACAACCCTTCCTTCAAAACTCACGAGGGGGGAGTTGTATGGTGTTAAATCTTGAGATTTTAAGCCCAGCCGCTTGTAGAGATCGGGGTACATTATCTCCACAGCACTACCCTGGTCCACCATCACTCTCTTTACATCGTATCCTCCAATTCTGAGGGTGATTACTGAAGCGTCATCATGGGGCTGAATGGTCCCTATCTTGTCCTCGTCCAAGAATCCTATAATTAGGGGGGCATCCAATTTAGACCTCTTCGGACCATGGCCGAAATGCCCTGTCAGTGATGGGGCTATTGACATAACCTTCGCTAGCCAGGATCCTGTTCTCCTTGGGGCAGCGAAGACGACATTAATTGTTCCCAATGGCAGTTTTAAGGAATCATCTCTTCGAGGATCCGAACTGATCTGCCCTCTTCGGCCGCTGGAATGATGCAAGAAGTGTCTTAATTTACCCTCGCCGACCAGCTGGTCTAAATGATCCCACAGGCTCCTACAATCGTCTGTGCTATGCTCGTGATCTTGATGATACTGGCAATAAAGATTATGATTACGCCTCTCAGGGTTTCCTACCATCTTATTCGGCCATTTGAAAAATTGCTCGTTTTTAATATTTTCCAAAACTTGGTGCACCGGCTCTTTAAATACAGTATTGACCGCTTGAGGATTGGTCGATCCTGATTGTCCAGCGAAATCTCTACACGGTTTACTGCTATTGTAACGATCCGACCAGAAATCCTTCCTCTCCTGGGGGATTTCTTTGTCTTTTCCCTTCCCTTGCTGCTGATCTTCCTCGACTCTTTTTAATTTTTCTATACGGTCCATAAGCTGACGCATGTTAGTGACTGGTTTGCCAGATAAGGAGGTCCTTAGACCGTGGTCAGTAGGGAGGCCTAGCTTGAACGTGCTGAGGGCCATTGCATCGGAGTTGCCCTCCATATCATTAAACATCTCCCAGTATCTATCCGAATACGCCTTCAGAGTCGTGCCCTCTTGCATGCTTAGGGACAGTAGTGAAGACAGGGGCCTAGCTACTCTTCGGCGGGTGACAAAGCGTGAACCAAATGCCTTAGTGAGCTCTTTGAAGGAATTAATAGAGTCTGCCTTCAAGCTATCAATTCACCTCATTGCCACCGGCCCCAGACTGGAGGGGAAAACCTTACACATCAGGGCTTCGTCTTTGGAGTAGACAGCCATCCTCTGGTTAAAGTGACTCACGTGTTCCACCGGGTCTGTCTTACCGTTGTAGATGGTAAACGTTGGCTGGTTAAAACGCCCAGGGAGTCTTGCCTCCTCAATTCTGCGGGTAAAAGGTGACCGAAAGATCTGATTCAAGGCCCTGCTCATAGCATCATTCCCTACGCCTCCGTGTGATGGACTTCTAGATCACTTTTTGCGATGAGGCTCTTCTTCATAGGAAAAGGATTCACTGAGCGGTATCTGAGATTTTTGCTGATAAGTGACGTCCTGCTCATCGTCGGAATCGTCATCAAAATACGAGGAAATTCGTTTCCTCTTTGCATGGTGCAACTCCCTCTTCAGTTTTTCAACTTCCAGTTGCAAGCCCCGATTCTCCTCTGTATGGGACACGTGACTTCCGCCGTGTGACTGGCTTTGGCCAGTATGCACAGTGTGCACACTACCCTCACGATCTTGCCTTCTTTCCAAGTTAAGAAAAGGGTCAGCATGTTAGGATGCCCTAGATTCTGCTTGTTGTTGACTTCGTTCTGCGACCAACGGTTGTTTTCACCCCTGCACAAGCTCTTCCCACAGACGGCGCCAATTGTAGGGTCAATTTTTGTAGCCCAAACCCACGAGATACGGAGTATGAGCCCTATGAACCCAAGACAATGAATTTGTAGAGCGTGGGTGAAAGAACTAGGCCGGATATGAATTAAACAAGAGTTGGTTATGGTATTTGCAAATAATCGAACATGCAATCACGTGAAAACAACGGTAGACCTAATGTCCGAAAAGGAGTTTTATTGATAGAAATTAGGTTACAAGTTCCAGAGTTACAGTAAAGTTATTTTTTGCTCTTCTCTCTCTTTTTCTGATCCTCTTTTCTATCAGGAACTCTTCTTCTTTATATAGCCTCTTTCCTAATCATCCCAATCGTTCACTTGTCCTCCATCTGCTTACATACTTGAGTATAGGTCACATCAAGCATCTTCTCTAGCTTTTTGGGAGTGGCGGTAGCTGAGGCTGCACTGTTCAGGGGTCTTCTCCACATAAATGCGGCCAGAAAAGTTGCTGCAGGGCATTAAATACGGTGGTAGTAGCTTTTTCTTGAGATATTCTTCATCCTTATCATCCCCAGGAATGCCCATAGCTTATCTTTGTCACCAAAATTGCCAGGAAGGGCATTCGGGCCTTCTGTATGTTTATTTGATCAGAACTACTCGTATTCGAGGAGTAAAACCTCCTCGGACAAAGGGTGACCTCTTCGGATTGTACTCTTCCACCATCTCTGGGTTTATTGCCCTCAGGTGAATTCTATCCTAACCCGTTACTACTTTTCGGACACAAAGTAATCTCAAAAACAGGGCCCCAGGCCCAATTGGTATATCTGGGCTTTTACCCCCCACAATAACATTAAATAAACTAATAAAGAACAATAACTAACAGTCTCAAAGTATAAAAGAGTTTATACCATAACTATTCATGAATGTCAGATGATATTATATTTTCAATTTAGGATTTGAGTTTTTAACATTAAACATTAAAGTTGTTAATCTTTAAATAAACAATTAAATAGACTAGAACCAAATATTGGAGAAATTTGTAATACCCCAAAGTTATTAACTAATGGAAAAACAAATTTCATATTATCCAAACTTGAACCATGATCTTATAGAAGACGTAAATTGCTTTCACAAATCCAAAATCATAGTCATGATAATGGAAACTATATTTGTTTATAAATATTTTAATGGAAAAACATAATAATTCTAAAACACAAGCTCTGATACCACATGTAAATGATTTTCTTTATGTTGTCAGATTATAAACAACCATAATATAAATTCTAGGATCTTGAATTATCATGATTTCACAACTACACAAATTAATTATAAAGCTTACCTTGATCTATTGTTGAACTTTTCTTAAAATCAAGTCTTAGAATAAAAAGCACTTAATCCTTATAGGATTGATTTCTCTCTCTTGACCCTCTTTTATTTTTAACTATTCAATGTATTTGATGGGGTAGCAGAATGTCTCTTTTATAGGTAGAGAGAAGACCAAATTCCTTGTATCTATAACCTTCACTTGCCCATCAAAGTTAGAGTTACTTAGGAAACCTACTTCTCCATTAACCAATTTTTTAAGGACATGTAACTTCTTATTAAACCATAACATATATAAAGTTATCAAATGGATTCGTTATTGTAGACACTCAATTTTGCATCCATGATTTAATCAAGGAGAATGACTGGAATGACCATCCACGTACCCCAAAAAATCATGATTGCATTACATTCATTAATTTATTCATTGCATATCATTAAAATGATCTTGAGATTCTAACGGTCACGACGGTATGTCCGATTTTCAAATCGGACCATCAGATTGAAAGATAGCACATGATCAAATTCGCACGATCAACATGCATTATGTCTAGGTAGAGTTGACTACGCATAATTAATTTAAATTAATTCTGATTGGTTAAACAATTAAAATAATTAAATAATTTTGTGATTGGTTGATAATTATTGTTTAAAATCGGATTGCTTGAATAGGAATAAAGGGGATAATTGGATAACAATAAAATTGTGGATAATCTAAACTTTATCAAGATTTATTTTAAAGTATTTATCTACAAGATAATTGTTGCTGAAGAGACCTGAATTATCCAGAAAAGTGGTAAAAATCTTAGAATACAGATTGAAAACACGTCTAAGTGCAAGGCCCGGCTCAAGAAAACCTAAAAAAGGAGTCCAAAATGCACTTGAGCACGAAAGTACATTTGGTGTCCAAAAGTACCATTTGGCACTTTCAAAGTGCTGAATGGCACCCTTTTGGGCTTTGGCCCAACTCTCTTCGAGTGTTGATAAGGCACATCCTTTTCGACTCTTTTGCATAAAGACGCGTCCTGATTCGTATTCTACCCGTCTTGCTTATTTTTTAAGCATTCCAACCTCTATAAATAGGGATTGGATCTCAAAATTCAGCACATTCTTTTACACTCTAGGAGAGACACCTTTTCACACTCTCAAATTTCTCACCCCCTTTCTGATATTCTCTCTTAAACTAGGGTTTTTAGGTTTCAAAGATAATTGCGTAAATTTCTTTGAACCCTAAAACATCCTCTCAAGAAGGAGTACTCGGTGCAAGAGGTTGTTTCCGATTACCCTTTTCTTTTCTTTATGCTTTTCTTGTAGTAAAGATGCATGTTTGTATATATTTTTTTAGTGTAGTTGCTTCAAGTATCCATAACATGATTTGTTAATTTATATTGTTAAAGTATGTTCTTGATTCTTTTATTATGGTTATGATCTCTTTCTTGATTTCAAAGATCTGCATATAATCAATTCTTTTTTTCGAATAAAAAACGGACTTGCATCTTCTTTAGATGTAGATTTGAATTTTTCTTAAAATAAAAACAAATCCACATCTTCCTTAGATGTAGATTTGAATTTTTCTCAAAATAAAAACGGATCTACATCTTCCTTAGATGTAGATCTGAATTTTTCTTAAAACAAAAACGGATTTGTATCTTCCTTAGATGCAAATCTAAATTTTCCTTAAATTAAAAACTAATTTGTATCTTCCTTAGATACAAATCTGATTTTTTTTAACATGATAGATTTTGAAATAAAGAAAAAGATCATGAATGGTTGTGTTTGTTTTATTTAATCCATGTAGCATAAATTTGTTTCTTGAATGAAATCCTCCCTATAAAAAAAAAAAAAAAAAAAAAAATCGTTTCATACTTTTTGAACATATAAAAACAGATCCGATATTTTTTTAAAACCAAAAGACTTTGTTTTATTAAATAAAAATAGATCTAAATTTTCTCCCTAAAATCCACTTTCTTTTTACACAACAAAAACAGATTTGATTTTTTTTTATAAACCAAATTCATTTTTTTTTCACTCACAACAACAAATCTGAATTTTTTTAACAAAGGAGAGGATACGTTCATAAATAAATTTGTGTGATTTAGTTTATTTCACATATGCAATATATCATTCATCCCATGCATAAAAAGGGGGTACATTGATCATAGGAGTCTAGAAGACCAGACTCTGTCTGGGCGGAATGGGTGCCTAACACTTTCCCATTTCATAATCTAGCCTCTGAATTTAGTTTCTCTGGATAGGTAGACCTAATTCTTACATTTGCTTTTATTTTGGGTAGATTGTAACTAGAATCCAAAGCCATGTAATTTTCAATTTTTCAAACATGTATTTTTTTAATCGATTAAAGGAAACAATTCAGTCATGTATTATTATTATTATTATTATTTTGTATAAAAAATAAGTAGCGACTTCACATCACTTACCCAAAAAGAGAGGCGCCCTTAAAAACACTCAAATATCTCTCTTTTATTGAGAGGCACTTTTTCGGTCGCTCACAGTTATCAAATGGGACAATTTATTCTTACAGATCCTACATAGCTCTTGGTTCTCTTCCTCTCCCGCACCTGCCTCAAATAATTCTTCCATATCATCAAACCAGCTTGGGAAAGGAAGAGAATCAAGAGCTGTGTTGGATCCCTTCAGAAATTGAAATCAGAAGTGTAATTTGGGAAATGAATCCTTTGAAAGCTACAAGACCAAATGGATGTTATATATATATATATATATATAACATATTTTAGATTAGGTCCCTGATTTTATTTATTTAATATTTTTTCAATTTAAATGCCAAACTTATGATATTGTTTAAATTTGAAGCCCCTACCTATTTCCATTATTATGGGTAATAATGAAGCAAAAAAATTGGTAATAAAACCGTGTTTCAGATAATCAATTTTCACTTTCTCGGCCATCACTTTCTCATTACTCTCTTTGTTTGAGTGAAAATCATTCTATAGATAATATATATGTGTGTATATATATATATATATATATATATTGCATTTTCTAGTGTTTAGTAAATTTAAAACCTTGGGTCAACGAAAAACTAACCACTTAGTCAACGGAAAACACTCTTGTTTTTATTCCACTAGTTTTTCACTATTTATTTCCTGAAAACAAGCCACAGAAAAGAGAGTCTCGACACCCCACCACGCACTAGCGCCAACATTGAGCAGATCTCTCTCCCTAGTCTCTTCTGCACCCTCCCCTCTTTACCCATCTCTCTCATCGTCAACCTTATCCCATTCTTTATTTGATTTGCTGACAAATATATACTCTAATTTATTGGCAAAATTTGCTAAATAGACTGATTTTTAGAAGTTTTTTTGTGAGCAAAATGCGCGTGAAACTATATAGTTAGTTAGACTGTTTTCAAAAAAAAAAAGTGGAAGTCGAGGTTAAGAAACTCGAGTTCTGTGCAAATGGAACTCAAGTTTCTTAAACTCGACTTCCACTTTTTTTTTTTTAGTCACTGACAGGGTGCGGGCAAGAGAAAAATGGGTTGGAACTCGAGTTTCTTAAACTCGATTTTAAAAAACAGTCCAACTAACAAATTAGTTTCACGTGCGTGCTGCTCACCCAAAAAATTCTTAAAATCAGTCCAAATAGCAAATTTTGCCCTAATTTATTGCTTATGTGGTTTTTTTTTTTTTAAGTAAAGCTTGTTTTGTGTTTTTTTTTTTTTGGGGGGGGTGGGGGCGGGGCTTGTACCAAACATTAGAAAATATGTTTTCTACCTCATTTTCAGAGTTACAACCAAACACAAGAAAATGTGTTAATTTTCTAAATTATATTTTCTAGAAAACGAGTCAACTCCCATAAAATGTTTTCGTTAAAACATTAGCAACATAATGTTTCTATCATGGGGCGTTAGAAAAATTTTCTCTCATGGGAATTTCTCTCTCTACCCTCTATGGTCAACGGTTGCCAAATTAATTTATGACTAGGCTTTAAGTGAAATGCAAAGTTAATTAATTGTTTCTCTGCTTTTCCCTACTCCATTACTGGCCATAAGAACAAAAAAATAAATAACAGAAATAGACATTGGCTTCAGATTGAAATAATTTTTAAATCTAAGACTTTAATTTTGAAGCAAAGACTTTTTCTTTTGTTTTTTGTTTTTTGTTTTTTGTTTTTTGTTTTTTTTTTTAATTTTTTTTTATTATTATATTAAAGAAGGGAGGTTATTGGGCCAATTTGGTCACTATCCAATACAGGCTATTAGGCCTACCTATCTCCTTTAAGCATGAAAGTAGCCCCAAACAACATAAAGTTATTTATCATGCCTCCTCGCAGGCCACTCACCCTCCTTTTTCGTTTTTGGTTTTCTTGTCATCTTCGCTTTCGTCGGTCCCTACTACTCAGACTCAGACTCAGACCCTGGCTTGTCGTCTATTTCCTCCTTTTTCGTTCATTTTTGCTTTCGTCGGTCCCTACTACTCAGACTCACACCCTGGCTTCTCGTCTATTTCCTCCTTTTTCGCTCTTTTTTGCTTTCGTCGGTCCCTACTACTCAGACTCAGACTCAAACCCTGGCTTCTCGTCTATTTTATGGCATTGACAGCAAAGGTAAGCAATGTAAACCTTTTTTTTCCTTTTTGCACGTTTCTTAATCCAATAAGCTCAACTCAACGACCTAAAGTAGCACTTCTCATCTATACTATTATTTGTGAGACTTTTCTATTTGAAATTCTCAATTTAAATGCTCAAAATATTTTCAAATTTAAGGCTTCAATTATAGAGTTAAATATGTAAAATTAGTAATTTAAAATTTTTTAATTTTTAGTTAAATTAAGATAAAATAAAATAAAATAAACTATTTTTTCTTCCACTTCTACATTTTTGTCTTATGTTAGTTGTTAAGTACTAATACAATTTCTTCTTTTTATAAAATAAAAAATATTTTTTCCAAAAATTTCCCAACTCTACAATTCTCTCTTGAGTGCAAATTTGAAAAGTACGTAGTGTAAAAGTTCACATTTACGCAATTTAATAATAATGTGACACATCAGACTTTTTTAGACTTACTTAAATAATATAATAGAACCCATCACACTGAATAACATTACAATATTCATATTACAGTATTACACTTGCAGTAATAAAATAATAAGGAAAAAAAAAAAAACTAGCCCCATTTGGTATATAAACTTAAACATATGTTTTTAATTTTTAAACAACATTACAGTATTTTCACACATTTCTTCCCTGGTACATATTTCTAAAAAAATTGAAAACTGATATTTAGACCCAGGTACCAAACAAACGGAACCTATATTTCCTCCAAAGCTTGCTCCTCGAGGTGCTGCTGCGCCACCGATGATGCCACCAAGTCGAGAAGCTTCCGCATATGATGCAGCTAAGCTGATAAGCTTCCGAGTTCAGACAACACTGCCGGAGCAACCAAACATCATTTTCATTTCAATAAGTTGAACAAACTAACTGACTCATCTCAGATCTACCAATTCCAAGCTTAGATTAAGCTCTAAAACCAATAGTTTTATCAACAACCACAACATCAACATGGTATTAGTAGTAGTAGTAGTAGTACCATCAACTCATCCCATTGAATCATGTGGGGTCCCCTCCAAAACCAAAACTTACCAAGCCCTACAGATTGGTGAGGCGGTGACATTTAGAAAAATAGGTGAGGCATCCCAACCCCCTCAAACGTCACTTGTGAAGACCAAGAACAAAGGCGGCATGTTGGTGGTGGTGGGTGTTCACCAAATTTGAAGGGAGAGTTTGAGAGAAATTCATTTTCTTTTTTTGACCAGATCTTTTGTTTCAAATTCAATGATATTATTGAAGTTTATTATAAAATGGGTTTTTATTTTTTCCCTATAAGAATAGTCATTAGCTAGCATTTCCTGTGCCTAGGATTGTTCCAACAGATTTTTTAGACTCCGTCGACGATGGCAGAGGCATCTCGGCTCTGCAACGGAGTGACAAAGTCTCTCATCTTTTATTTGCAACAATTTGACATGGCATATTATTATTGGAGGTGTAAAAGTCCCCTTTTATACCAGATCCTTATTGAATTTATTCTCTTCTTCTCGAGAAACATTAGTAGTTAGTACGATGAGGCTAGTTCATCAATAACTCAAGTCCCTTTAAGCGATTGTGCTCTCCATCAACCTTTATAACCCCCTCACTCTACGAATTTTACATTGGCAATTAACCCAAAGTGACTGATGACACGCATTCAGCAAAACAAAAACAGTGATGACAAACTGGAAGCTCATTTCCTCTGGTAGTTTCTTTTCAAGTATAATTTTTGGTTTTAGAGTAAGCCGAAATTTTTTTTATATCCAAAGATTAAACAAGACGCCATTAGCAACACACGGGATCATTTAGTCATAGGCACGTCCAGGAGTACAAACATAGACTGTACCCAAAACTAAAAAGCCAGAGAGAGAAGTTTTGGGTCAGAGATTGGGTGTAGTACTCTGGAGGCACAGACCCAAACCAAGTCCTGAATTTTATATTCAAGTGAAAGGGAATCGTTTGCTCTATTAGTTAATTTATTTTGCTTGTCCTCATAAATAGCCTCAGTTTGATACTGTCAACCACAAACTTTTTCTCCCTCATTCAAGAAAGCTACTCTCTGCTCCCCACCAAATTCTTAGTGCAACTAGATAGCAGTAAATTTCCTTTCTTTCCCTTCTCCATTCCCCAGGGGAGCATTTAGAATTGAAGAGCTAATGCTAAGTGAATAGCTAGTGTTCACAAAAGTTACATCATGCAATGGCTACAAGAAAAATTATGTAGCTTGCTCAGACAGAGGGATCAATCTGGAAAGTGTATCCAACTTCTGTGAAATGAGATTTCACCAGAGCAAGTGCCTTTGATCGGTGAGAAATGTTGTTCTTCTCTTCCTTTGGCATCTCTGCATAACTACAACAAACAAACAAACAAACAAAAATCATAATCAGACTGATCTTGAACACTGATATAATAGAAGTCGAAATGGAAGAAGCATGAGATTACGTTTGCTCATAGCCATCAGGTTGGAAAATGGGATCCCACCCGAAATCATTAGGTCCCCTGGGAGGAACTATCTTCCCCTAACAAGTGAACCACAAATCATACGTTAATGCAATTCCATGCAATGCACAAGCAAGTTATAAATTCATTTTGAAATAATTTGCGGGAATCTATGTGATTTATATGCAATACTCATTTTGTCATATTAGATATTACTTTCAATTATATCACGTTATTAAAAAGGGGAAAAAAAATCAAGGAAGCAGTAATTGTCGAGTTGAATATAATTATTTAATTTATGTATTAAGATATAAATGTATTTCTATAATTATTATTAAGTTTTAGCATGCGTGTCTGTCTTGGAGTCTTAGTATTTGGTAAATAAATGAGTTTTGGCAGCCGCCTGAGGATTGAGACTGAGGTGTGGGAATGGCCAGGACCTATTGGTTGAGAGGGCTAAAGCTCAGTGTGGTCAGGCAGTCCAGCAGGTAAAAAAAAGAGGAGGTAGGTTATAGAGTGTGAGAGAGATTTTTTGGGTTCCGTTAGTAATTGGGTGAGGTGGCGCTGAGTTGGATTTTTAATCAAGTTGGCATATTATAACTGGGCCAGTTAAGTCACATTGCAGGAATTGCATCTTAATGCATTGCATTACTGTTAAAAGTTTTCGCATGAGTATTAATAGAATAAAAATTTGCCTAAAGTATTGCTTTCTAAGTAAACCAACCACATGTTCCATCTAAAGATATCATTGTTACGAAAACAGACGCATATCTTACATTTTAAGTTGCTTACACTTTGGGCATAAGCAGAATAAACTGGGCCTGGCAGAATAAAATGGGATCCTAAACAAATTGATTACTTGTTTTATCAAGATAGAATTTTTATATGGGTAAAGGCAACTTTAGTACTGAGTCAAGTGTGTGGGTAGATTATCTAAATGAAACTGTTCAAAAGAAATATATCTTAATCACTCATCAGAGATTCATAATAACATAATATAGAACTACTGAGGTATACCGGAGTTCTCCCCAGGAATGTAATGGGTTCAGCATTTGGCCCAAGAGCAAACGAAAATGCACACAAAGCATAACCTGATTTATCCTCGTATGCCATCAAGAGATTGTTCAGACCTGGAACAGATGAGATAAGAATCAAGTAAAAACAAAACTAGCAGGGCAAAAAAAATGAATTAAAGCATATGACAACCACCTTCATGACCAATCTTCTGCAGGAACCACTTGCTGCATTGCATAAAATTCTCATTAGATAATGATCATCAGAGGTGGACAGCAAAGCAAGAAATTTAAGACCAGATTTACAAATGATATTAAAACTACACTGGTAACCAAAAACCAATGCATGGTTAAAATTCAGAAGTATTAAGATTGAGCTTGATGGAGCTTAAAATCATGAGCAGAAACAGCAGAGATTTTCCCACTTCATAGCATTTTGTAAATTACATGTAAGCAAACAAATGGCATCTTTAGTCCTGTCTGTCAAGAGAAAACATTCTGTATACTATGAACAAGTCAGCCCAACTAAAGATCGGATTTATGAGAACTGAGTTTGTATTTCATTTCAGTTTTGAAGAGAACAAAATGTACTTGAGTAGAAACCCACAAACCTCAGGTACAGTGAACCCTGAAGACAAAGAGATTGATAAACCCACAAACCTACATCGTTTCCTCTCCAAAACGCCTTAACCACTTGCCCAACAAAGCTTGATTGAAGATTCCTAATGTTCTCACATTCAATCTTCCTGTATTAGTTGGAGTGCACATGCACTATATTCCATTCCACAAGAGATAGAACAATACATACAAAAGGAGAAATGACCTTAAACTTTTTAGGAAAAAGTTTAAGAAGCAAGAATTCTAGAATAACTCAAATAATTGTAAGCTTTAAATTTGGGCTTGAAGTGATTCTTAATTTGGTTTCTTTTTCACTAAAGAATTAATCAGTTGTTGATAATCTAGTTCTCATATGAACCTCTAATATGATGAAATTACTAATGATTAACAATGGGTCATTACTGTAATCAAGCTAAGTTGATTATTTCAACTGTTGATTGTGACATTGCTAGAGATTGTTGGCCTCTTGTGCTTTGTCTATTTGGAGTGCAGCGGGTCATGTCTCAGAAGGTGATTGATTTGCTGGCATGTTGAAAGGGGCATTTCGGCAGTCACAGAAATGGAGATATTTGGAAAGCTATCGCATTACACCTGTTGTTGATTTGGAGAGAATGTAGGTATTTCTCCCTTTGTAATTCTTTAGGCTACTTCGTGCTTATTTTCACAAAGTAGTCTTGTTTCAATAACATTACTTTTCCAATAAAAAAGAAGAGAGAATGTAATAGATGGACATTTGAAGGAGTTGAACAGAACTGAAGATGATTTTCTTACATTTGTTGTTTCACAGGATGACTGCATTCACCAGTCATCTTGTTTGCAATCTGTTAAAATTTCCTGATTGTTATAACTTCAGATAATTGTTGAATTGCAACCCATGTATACACCCTGCATGCTTGGGTACATTCTTTCCATTATCTTACAGAAAACTCTTGTCAAAAGGTGAGGAAGAGATCTTGTTTAAAAGGTTGTCCGTAAAAAGGATCAAATTTATAAGCAATTTCATAGAAACATAATGTGTGGGAGGACCTTTCTCCAAGTAAAAGACCTTTTTCTTACAATATTAAGAGATATTACCTAGCCCTCAAGCTTCTACAATCACAGCTGTAAACAAGCTGAGCTGAGTTGGGTACTAAAAGTCCAAGATTGTTCATTTAATTATATTTTGAACATGAGCCGAGCTCAATCTCATCATCAAACTAGATTACAAGTTCAAGCTTAATTCATTTTTTTTTTTAATCGAATATGCTTGAGATTTTTCATGAATTACTTGATTCACTACATATGGTAAACACTAGGACTAAAATTTTTGACTCCTACCAATCAAAATATAAATAAATTTATTACCCCTTCATAAATCTATACTAATAATTAAAAAGTAAATTATAGTTGAAATTATATTATCTGAGTTAATTAGATAAAATGATTTTCATTTATAAAATTATAAATTAGATTCACAAGCCTTGAATTATTAAAAATTATATAAATTTTACTACAAAATAGACTATGTATATTGTCAATACATAGCAACAATAATTTGATACTTTATGAACTTATTTACAAACTTATGGAATCCAATCCCAAGTCTATATAAGTATATTTTTATACATGTATACATATAAATCTATAATAATATACACTTAAATTGAGTCTCATACTCATGAGCCTGTTCACAAGTACATTATTATGTATGAGTTCAGCTTGTTTAATAGTTGAGCCTAAAGTTAAGCTTTATCTTGGCTCATTTGCTTAATAAACGAACATAAACAAGTTTTTTTCCCAAGCCAAGCCCAAACTTTCATAAATAGCTTGGTCCAATAAAAACTCTCTCTGAAACTGTTTAAAGGATAAGATGAGGTAGAAATCTTGGTCAAAAGATTGTCTTCCATTTGAAGGATCAAATATATAAGCAACGTCATAGAAACATATGCATGGGAGGACCCTTCTAAGTAAAAGATAGATTTGTCTTACGATATTAATAGATATATTATGTAGTCCTCAAAATTCTGCAATTTTCAAATGTCCACCAATTATGCTAAGTAGAACTTTTGTGCTCCAAATATGTGTTTTGGAAAGGAAGGAAATAATTCATATCTTATGGTCAGAAGAAGTGCAGAAATGAGCAAACAGGATTAACTGTCAAACCTCCGATAACAATTTTTTATATGTAAAATTATTTGTATTAAAAAAGTTTGAAGCGTAAAACAATCTAGGATAACAATTTAAGCATTCATGTCATATACTCAACTGCTCCTGGAAAAAGAATAAGAATACAATACATCCAAGAAGTTACACAAGTTAGAAGGTTGACCTTGTCTAGCATCAGCAGAGAAACTACAGAGCTGATAAACACAACCCCTAGTCTCTCTCAACAGAATGCTTCTGGCCCTCAAATGTTCTCCTTTTTCTTTCCTCCCAAATTGTCAACGCACGGCATTATAGAACCACACATGTTCATTTTTCTATTAATGAAAGTTATAGACGGACTTAACCCTTAAGAATATGTTGTTTTGAAATGTTCTGGTGTTAGATTTTATATGGAACTCAGAGCAAAAGTGTTTTTGTTGAAGCAAAATTCCAATGCCCAATTTATCATGTGTTATTGAAATT
Source organism: Quercus ilex subsp. ballota (assembly GCA_032727855.1). NCBI lineage: Eukaryota > Viridiplantae > Streptophyta > Magnoliopsida > Fagales > Fagaceae > Quercus > Quercus ilex. The sequence goes on along the minus strand of CM064913.1, from coordinate 23,312,081 downwards.
CATATCAAGCAATTTATAATAGAAATTGTTCTTCAAAATCACTTGATTTCAAATCCTCAAACCTAATACAGCCTAAGACGAAACATACTTCAACTAAGAGGGTGAATTGAAACATGGACATGTAGTAAAGAATTACAAGAAATATTCTATTATGTTCAATACTGTTACAGGAGATGATTCACAGTCAAAGTAGCTTAGCTTTTCATAAAATGAGAGCGTACATAACCTACAAAGATTCTTACACTCTTTACTTCATCATATAAATGATAATAAATCTAGAATTACATCCAGCAGACAGAAATGGCATAGTGAAAAGCCCTCAACAAAAATTAATGAGATATAGATTAGAAGTTCACCTCAAGATTAAGATGAAAAGAGAGAAACAGAACTTACATGTATGGCCCTGCAAAAATTTCAAAACAACCAAATCAATCAATGATCAAGCTTTTATAATATATAGAGTTGAGTTCAAGTTACACTCAGTGTAACTCGTACTATTAGAGTCAATTAAAAACTTTTTATTTGATTACTATATTCTTAACAGGTATGTCAAATTTCATGTCAAATTATTTGATTCATAAACTTATCTTTTATGCATAGTTTTAAATCAAAAAAAAAAACTTGAAATTTAAACATTTTGATAAATGACATAGCTACTGATCATATTGAAATTTTACAAGCATGGGTAAAAAAAGAAAATGTAATACAATGGTGGATTTGACAAAATTCACATATAATAAAAAATATTGAATACCCAACTCATATATACATTTAAAAAAAAATAAAATTACCAGGTAGACCCTTTAGGGCATTGAAACAGAGGCAAGTGTCTTCAACAAGAACTGGTCCATTCACCTATCCATTACAAAATTTAGCAATATTTACATAAACAATATATAATTAATACATATATATATATATATATATATATGAGGGAGAGAGTGAGAAAGAGAGAGAGAACCTGAATGGCAGCCAAGCGAGCCTTCTCTTTGGAGATATCTTCAGGCTCGCCTTGCAATTCTGGCACTGAGAAATAAGGAAACTAATTTAACAAAATTTAAAGAAAATAAAATGAATATCAAAGAGAGAGAGAGAAAGTTACAGTCAAGCTTAAAGGACTGGAAAGGAATGGAGTTTCCCAAGATAGCACGAACTTCTTCGAGCTTCTTGGCGTTGCCGGTCACGAAGGTCACCGGCCGTGGTAATACCAAACCCGATGCCATTTTCCCTATTAACCCAATTTTGGATGATCTCTTTGATTACAGACTAGTGGCTTCCTACTACAAGGGTACTTGTAGACTACTTAGCGGTCGTTTGGCAAAGCAGTTTGAAACCTCAATTTATTACTTCACTTTCTTTTTTTCTTTTTTCTTTTTAAGAAAAATGCGTAAATGCACTTTTTGATTCTTACATTTTTGACATTTTTTTTATTTTGGTTCTTACAATTTTTTTATTACTTTTGGTCCCTAAGTGAAAAATGCGTTTCATTTTGGTGCCTGCAATTACTCACATAACGAAAATATCATACGTGACAAACGAAATGCACTATTGGCACAATAAATACTGACGTGGCCATTATAATAATTAAAAAAACTTTTATTTGTTATTTAACAAATGTCAGCATAAAATAATAATTAAAAAAGACATTTTCATGTTTTTTTATAAATTCTTTTAAAATAAAATAAGATAATTAAATTTAAAAAAAGAGATAAATTACGTATTTGGTCTCTATTTTATACATCATATTTTAATTTTATCCTTAATCTTTCAATTGTGTTAATTTGGTCCCTAACCTTTCAATATTGTGTCAATTTAGTTCTTATTGTTATCTTTTAGATGAAAATTGATGACATGTCTATTGGCCAAAATAAAAAAAATTAGCTTCCGTTGATGTGACAATAAACTAAAATTTTATTTTGGTCATTTGTCATGTCAGCAATTTTCATCTAATATATAATGGCAGGGACTAAATTGATACGACATTAAAATGTTATGAACCAAATTGACACAATTGAAAAGTTAGAGATCAAATTGAAATATGATGTAAAAGATAAGAACCAAATATGTCGTTTACCCAAAAAAAAAATTTATTCATTTTCATTATTTTTTCTAAAGAACATGTTCATGTTCTTTGTGTTCATTCCCAGAATATGAATCATATGCTTAGATAAATAAGAGTTAAACAAAATTACATTTTATTAAGCATTTTCTTGGCAACCAAATGCAACAAATTTTTATTTATTACAAACCCAGAAAAATTCACACACTCAGAATAAAAACTTCACCGAAACTTCCTTATCAAAAATCGGTTCCCTAATCCTTCTAAAACATTCTCAAAGCTTCCTCTCTCTCTTCCAAAATATGCTCATGGTTGAAAGCTTCAAGCTCTACCCTTTTGCTCATCGCCACTGCCACCACCACCACCACAACTGGTTGTGGTGCTTTTTCTTTCTTTCTCTGACTGGCCCACTCTCTTTATCTCTTGATTTTGCTCAAACCCAAACCCAAACGCAAACCTAAATGCCTCAAGCTCCTCGCTCAGATCGATACTTTACTCTCTCTCTCTCTCTCTCTCTAGCTCAGATCGGTGTCTTTCTCTCTTGGTGGGTCTCCCTATCTCAGACTGGTGTCTCTCCCTCTCTGATTCCCCTTTTTGCTCACCCCTCCTTATTTCCTCCCCTCTCCACAACCTCCCATAGCTTTGATCTGGGTTTAGAGAAAGGTTGAGATCGGTGTAGTGGTAGTTGTGAAACAAAAATCAGTGGTCGACGGTTGTGAAGCAATGGTCGGTTAGGCCCAGTGGTGGGTCAAAGGATGGGTTTTGTCGACGCCCGGCCTTAGTCAGAATAGGGCGGAAAAACCACCGCCATCGTTGCGGGCCTTCGTTCGACCACCCGCCGTGGCGACAACTCTCGCATGCGTGGGGTCCCATTGGAGGGCCCTTCTCAAAATATGGTGTGCGCTGTGTGCTTCGCGTGGAGCTTCGGGTGCTCTCTCTCTCAGTGGAGGAAGGTAGGTCTACCTTTGGCATTATGGCAGGAATCTGGGCCAAATTTTAAGAGATTACCAAAGGTGAGTGGAGTCGCCACCAATCATTGAATTTTTCTAAGGTGTGATTGGTTACATGTTTCTAATTGATTTTATTACCGATCCTAGGTTAAGAAAAGAAGTCATTTTTCCTAATCTAATGTGGATGGAAAAAAATCTTGATTCTTAGGTCCAAAAGTTTGGTTACGTGTGGGGAAGGTGTTAGGCACCCCACAACGCCTGTCCAAGGATAGTCCTTTGTTTTGATAAAAGCTTAATTTTCGGAAATTGGTAGTAAAAACATAATTTTGGCATTGGCTATTGGGGCTTTGCATGCATGGGGGCTTTGAGGTTTGGCTTTTGAATGGGTGTGATCCCAATATATGCTTTCCTAAGGCGTTTGAGCAAAGTGCCAAATTTCTACGGCGAAAATCTAGCGACAAGTGACCTTACTTTCACGGAGGAAATTAAGCATTGCTTGCCTTAGGTGGCATGCACTATGACAATCACACTGTAAGGGGGGGGGGGGGGGAGCAGGTATATATATACATATATCATGCACAATGCAAGTACACAGAGCAAGAAAGTAAATGCCTACATCCCTAGAGCATGACCCAAAATATAGGTGTAGGAAAGTAAACATGGGTCGCCATACTCTAAAGATGAGTGAATGGTACACATCATGATATACCTAATACAAACCATCTAGGGGAGAAAGGGAGGACGAAGGAAAGGGGTTTAAAAGAGTACATAACCAAATGGGAGAAGTTAAACTCTTAAACCTACTGACTACAGCCGTTTGGCTTAACCACATGCTGGCGTCTGTGTCCCTTTTGCTTGCGCTTGGAAAATCGTGCCCTAGCTCCATGCGTCCTCGCTCTATGTGTACATGCAAAGGAAGAGACAAGAAACTAGCAGACAGGCAATGGAAGGGAAAGATGCTAAGAGTATATGAAAAGGCATAAAACAGATGAGCATGATAGGCATGGCAAGCATAGCAAGAAAGCAAGCAAACAAGCAAAAAAACGAACAAAATGTGGTGTTCGTGAGGGACAAATGTAGGTTTGGATCGAATGTCCATAACTTCATTATGTTGAAGCATAGACGACACACTAGCAAGCAAGACTCATGCATGGGCAGGTAAGCAAGCGTGTAAAGATGCATATAAAGCCAACGGGTGGCACAAACAAGCATGGCAAGCATATCATCTCACGGATCGGAAAATGGGAAAGGTATGCACGAAGCAATCGGCATTTTGGCGATGCCTCCAAAGTGGTTACAACCAAACAAGGCCTCATAGGCGTCGGGTGTAACCACACAACCACAAACCCGTTAAGGGTGTCAAACGTGGTGAAACCTAGAACCAGAGAGGATAACAAAAGCATAAAGCATAGAAGTAAGCAAGCATAGACATGCAAAATGGGTGATCCAAACCCTTTGATATGGGCCAGGAGTATGGATGATGACGAAGACCATAGGGTCTAGATCGGGTCCAAACCAATAGGCCAAAACACAAGAAAGAAAGATAAAGCGACAAAAGGGCTACAATAGCACATGGCATAACAAACATAGCCTAGGTCTAGGCACACGAACATGGCATAGAGCGCACAAACACATGGAAAATAACATGAAACATGTAGAGAGCATAGATCCAAACACATAAGCATGTGGAAGCATAGACATAGACATATAGGCATAGAAACGTGCATGTAAACATATAGAAATTTAGCACATAGACATGGAAGGACATGAATCCAAGCATACAAGCATGTGAAGACTCGGATATAGGCATGGGAGCATAGAACATGCATACCAAACATGTAGATCTAAGCAAGACATAACCATAGACATGATATCAAGCATGTGAGCATGTAACCCTAACATTGACATAGAGCAACAATAGGAACAAAACATAGAAAAACATGGCATAAAACCCTAAGCATGTAGATCTAAACATATGAACATGTGGGAACATAGATCTAAGCACAAAACATGGCATAAGACATAACAACAAAGAGATTCAAGCTAGAAACAAAAATATAGCAAGGAACATGCTAAAGAAAGCAATAAATCATCTTATTCAAGCAAAAAGAGCAAGACAAATGCTCGGAAAAGATTTAGAAGGTTAGGGGTGTGGATGATAGCTAAAAAAGCTACATCCACACCCCTAGACCCCAAATCCAAAATGTAGAACCAAGGAAAGGAAGATTGAGTATAAGAACAATACCTTGTGTTGTTGGTGAAGAGAGAAGAATCAAGAGGTTTTGATGTGTTTTTTGGGTGTTTTGTGTGTGTGTGTGTGTGTGTGTGTGTTTTTTTTTTTTTTTTTTTTTTTTGGTGTTTGGAAGAGAGAAAAATGTGTAGAGAAATGAGGCAGAGAACAGAAAATTAGAAAAAATCTCCTCTTGAAAGTTAGCGATGCATTGATCGATGCGTCATCTCGATTTTTGTGATATCTCGGCCGTTCTAACTCTGATTTCAACCCATGAATAATCGTTGGAATGAGAATTTGATAATCTTCGCAATAGCATTGGTTTCAACCCATTCTGACAGCTGGATCAAAATTAGGGTTTTTAGGCCCATTTGGGATCGACTTTGGGTCAAACTTGGTCAAAATTGTTAAAATTCTCTGAGAAACTCAGGTTTGATGTGAAACTATGAAAAATGTCGTTTTGTGAGAGTTTCAACATTGTTTGACCTTCGGTCCAACCTAGGATTGACCAAGGGCATTTTGGTCATTTTAGCTTAAAAAGGCACTTCGGGTGTTCTGGTGCCCGAACGGGTTGCACCACGTTGTTTTGGATGTTCTCGAGGCCCAATGGAGAGAAAATGATATTTTAAAATTTTTTGGGGTCCACCACGAAAATTGAGGGCGGACGAAATACGATATCAACAGGTGTGTTGTTGGAGTGGGTCGTGTGGTGGGTTTGTTGATTGTTGATTGCTAGGTTTGAGATGTTTTGGTGTTGTTGGAGATTTGTTTGTGTTTGTGTTTGTTTGACAAGAAGGGTAAGAAAATCCTAGAAAATCTGAGTTTGTGATCTTATGTTTAATCTGGGTTTGTGTTTTTTAGTGTTCTTGTTGAAGATAATATCAAATCTAAATTCAAGTATTTTAAAAATTTTAATTTTGCTTTGTGTTGGTATGGTTGAGCTGGGTTTGTGTTGGTATACATGGATTGATTTTGTCTTGGATAATTTGGTTTATGTATATATGTGGATTGATTTTGTTTTGTACAATATTCATTTATGATTTTTCTGGGTTTGATTTTCTTGTGTTCTTATGTTTGATTTTTTGGGTTTGTATGATTTTTTTTGGATTTGTGCTCTTTTGTGTTCTTGATGAAGAGGGTGTCAGATCTAAATTCATGTGTTTTTTATTTATTTATTTTTAATTCTGTTTTTTTTTAATTTGTTAAAATTGATAAATTAATTTTTAAAATTCTAAGCTAATGTGGCATTTATTAAATAACAAATAATTTTTTAATTTTATTTTAATGGCCATGTCAACATTTATTGTGCCAAAAGTGCACTCTGTTTGTCATGTAAGATATTTCAATTAAATAAGTAATGGCAGGGACCAAAATAGAACACATTTTTCATTTAAGGACTTAAAGTGGTAAAATAAAAATATAGGACCAAAACAAAAAAAATGTCCAAAATGTAGGGACTAAAAGTGCATTTACGCCTTGAATATATATACACACACATGAGTCTTTTGGCTAAATATTGTTAAAATTAGAGTTTGTAGGCTTTATGTGTACTGTGCAAAGTTATTTAGCAAAATAAATAGAGATGCAAAATTCAGTATTAGTGTTGTTGAAATACGAGAGAGAGAGAGAGAGAGAGAGAGAGAGAGAGAGGGAGAGAAACTAACAAGTTTGACATAATTTTGGTATTTTGGTATTGATGTTGCTGAAATTTAAGAGGAGAGAGAAACTGACTTTACGTTAATGGGATTGCTAAAATTCTTTTCCCAGTTCCGTTAGTTTCTTCATTGGCCCACTGGCCCACAAAAATTCCATTCCAATAGTTTCTTCATTGGTTTCAATTTACTATTGGTTTCTTTCTTTTTATTTTTATTTTTAAAAACGTATGACTCAAGGATTAAACCTATGAGCAAGGGCTGTACACACTAAGAACCAACGAAAACAAGTAGTCTACTGCACGACATGTTCAATACAATTGGAAACTAAATAGATTTATTCTACAACTATTAGATATTTCAAGTTTTCAACCAAAAAAAACACACATTATATATATATATATATATATATATGTATGTATGTATGTATGTATGCATGTATGTGTGTATATATACTTTCCAAATTTTGATAACTATGATAATGAGGATGGTGAATTTGAACATTGAGTATATTTAGAGATATCAAAAGTGTCAATTAGTACCATTGCGCACCCTTGGCGTGATGGTTACTCCACAAGTATAAAGTTTTGGCATGATGTGGGAGGTAAGGGGCGGGGTTTAAGTCTCTAGGAAGAAGTGATTGAAAGCTTTGGTAGTTCTTTCGAGGGAACTAGGCTTCCTAGAGAAGTTTAGAGAGATTATAGAGAGATAGAGATAGAGATGGAGAGAGAATGTAAGAAGAAATTGCATATGCTTGTTGCTTCCTTTTATTACTCCCCAGATTCTGCTCTCATAGTAGAATAATCTGTTATACAATTGAATGCAAGTACAATTCTGTTGTTGAATAAGTTCTACCATTGGACATTCAATTACGCCATTGGACCAACTAACTACTCCTTATACAACGGGCATAACTAACCAACTTCTAGGCTAGCTATGTAATAGTAATGATAGGTATAATAGCAAAACTCCTATTTATCCACAAGGTAAAGCAATTACCTTACAACTGTTGAACTTAATAAAGCTCTAGTTACAATACAACTACTGGACAAAGCAATACACTGCAATACAACTACTAGACACAACAATTCACTAGTGCTGTGACACACATTACCATAGTATCTTGTTGCAGGACTGCAAAGCAACTCAACCATTCGATGTTGCAGCCTTCAAATTTAGCCAAACCCAACAATGCACCTCCCAACAATACACTAGGAAATACAGCGACACCCCAACTTCACCAATACACCAATTATAACTACACCATAGTTATACAACTCTTAGAATACTCTCCTTCCCATCACAGAACCTTGCCCACAAGGTAAGGAAATCGAAGTTGAAGCTTGTAAAGAGATTCCCAAGTTGCATTTTCCTGTGATTGCCCTTGCCATTGGACCAAAACCTCAATAATGGTTCTAATTCTGAGTTGCTTAGACCTCTGCTGCAAAATTATAGTATGTTCAGGGTTGAGAAAACCATCTGAGTCAATTGGAGTAATGGCAGGGAAAGGAGTAATGTGAGCACCCAACTTAGGCTTCAAGCAAGAGACATGAAAAACTAGGTGAAGCAGACAACCAGCAGGCAAAGCTAACTTATAGGCCACCTGTTGAAGCTTGTAAAGAGATTCCCAAGTTGCATTTTCCTGTGATTGCCCTTGCCATTGGACCAAAACCTCAATAATGGTTCTAATTCTGAGTTGCTTAGACCTCTGCTGCAAAATTGTAGTATGTTCAGGGTTGAGACAACCATCTGAGTCAATTGGAGTAATGGTAGGGAAAGGAGTAATGTGAGCACCCAACTTAGGCTTCAAGCAAGAGACATGAAAAACTAGGTGAAGCAGACAACCAGCAGGCAAAGCTAACTTATAGGCCACCTATCCTACCCTCTGCAGAATCTGGAAAGGACAAAAATACCTAGGAGATAGCTTGTTAAACCCTTTAGCTTTGAGGGACAATTTCTTGTAAGGTTGGAGCCTCAAGTAGACTAAATCACCCTTCTAAAAAGTCTTGTTAGACCTGTGCTGATCAGCCTAAGCCTTCATCCTAGCCTGAGTTGCAATTAACTTCTACTTGAGAAGATTGAGGAGAACAGTTCTGTCATGAAGCAATGCATCCATTGCAGCCACCTGAGTGGTATTAGGGACATAGTCTAGGACCCTAGGAGGTGGATAACCATAGAGGGCCTCAAATGGAGTCATTCTAGTAGAGGTATGGTAATTGTTATTAAACTAAAACTCAGCAAGATATAACTAAGTAGCCCAAGTATGAGGCTTGTCACCCACAAAGGCTCTCAAATACTACTCCAAACTTCTATTCATAACCTCAATTTGGCCATCAGACTAAGGGTGATATGCAGAAGACATGGCTAGCTCAGTCCATTGGAGTTTAAACAACTCCCTCCAAAAGGCAGAAGTGTAGGTAGCATCCCTATCACTGACAATGGTTCTAGGTAAACCATGCAATTTAAACACCCCTTTCATGAACACCAAAGCTACCTTAGCAGTAGTAAAAGGATGTGACAAGGGCATGAAGTGCACAAATTTAGTGAGTTTATCAACCACCACAAAAATTACTTCAAAACCTTGAGATTTAGGAAGGCCAGTGACACAATCCATACTAATGTCAAGCCAAGGTTTGTTTGGAAAAGGGAGTGGCTGCAATAAACCAGCAAGTGTCCACCTTTATTCGTTGGCATGTTTCACAAGTCTTAATATGATGCTTGATGTCATGTTTCATGCCAAACCAAAAGAAATCATGTTGAATCCGATGCATAGTTTTCAAATAACCAGAATGGCCCCCAAGAGGACTATAATGAGAATGCTAGAGAACAAAAGGTTTCAGTGGAGAAGCAGAACTGAGGAACACCTTATCTCTATAAAACAGTTAGCCATCCTGAAGAAAGATGAGCAGGAGGAGCATCAGTGGCCAAAGCAGTGAGTAAATTCTGATACTCAGAATCAGCCTGATAGCTATCCTTCAAAATATCCAACCAGGTAGGACAAGGAAATGAAATTAAGTAGAACTGAGCATCATCTTGAGGTGTAGCCAGAGACAAGGTTGAAGAGGAAAAAGTATGAGCTTGCTCCAGTAATGATAAGGATGAGGAAGGATTAGACACTTTCCTAGAAAGAGTATCAGCTACCTTGTTTTCATATCCTTTCTTGTATTCTACTAAGAAAGAGTACCCCAAAAACTTTGTTATCCATTTCTGTTGAGCAGGTGTGCCTACCCTTTTGCTCCAGCAAAAATTTCAAGCTTTGTTGGTCTGTTTTAATGATAAATGGCCTACCCACAAGGTAAGGTCTTCACCTTTTCACTACAGTAACCAGGGCAAGAAACTCCTTTTCATAAGTAGACAAATGTAAACCTCTATCCTTGAGAGCCTGACTATGAAAGGCCAATGGTCTTTGGTCTTGCATCAACACAGCCCCAATACCATTGCCAGAAGCATCACACTCCACCACAAATGTTTTAGAAAAGTCAAGCAAGAATAGGGGGGTTAGAAATAGCTTGTTTAAGAGAGACAAAGGCTAAGTTAGCTTGTGTAGTCCAAGTGAAAGCATCCCTCTTGAGTAGTGCAGTCAAGGGAGCAGCAATAGTGCCATAGTTCTTAATAAACTTCCTATAATAACTAGTCAAGCCCAAGAAACCCCTCAAAACTTTAACTGTCCTAGGCACAAGCCACTGTTGCATTGCTTCAGTTTTCTTGGGATTTTTTTTAACCACTTGACTCGATATCAAATGCCCCAAGTATTCAACCTCTCCACAGCCAAAGACATATTTACTTTGCTCAGCATACAATTGATTGCAGAGTAAGACTGATAAGACAATTCTTAAGTGAGTTACATGATCCTCCAAACTCTTTCTAAACACTAGGATGTCATCAAAGAAAACCAATACAAACTTTCTCAAGTAAGGTTTAAAGATATGATTCATTAAGGACTAAAAAGTAGAGGGAGAATTGGTTAGGCCAAATGGCATAACAAGAAACTCATAATGCCCCTCATGAGTCCTGAAAGCAGTCTTGTCAATGTCATAGTCCCTCATTCTAATATGATGGTATCCTAATCTAAGATCCAATTTAGAAAAAATGGATGCACTTCACAACTCATCTAGTAATTTATCTGCAATAGGAATGGGGCACTTGTCTTTAACAATGGCTTTATTAAGGTTCCTATAGTCAATACACATCCTCCAACTACCATCTACCTTCCTAACCAGTAAAACAGGAGAAGAAAAAGGACTATGACTCACCCTAATGGAACCAGCTTCAAGTAACTCATGCATTATTTTTTCTATCTTAGTTTTTTGGTAAAATGGGTACCTGTATGGTCTTTCATAGATTGGAGAAGAGCCCTCCATCAAAATAATCTAATGCTTATGACCCCTTATAGGAGAGAGGCCAATTGGCATGTCAAAGGCCTGCTTGAACTCAAGTAACAGGTTGGTAATGGCTCTACAATACCAGCCCTTTCTTGACTGGGGGCCTAAAGAACTGGTCACCATCTTGAAGAACAAGAGCAGAGGATTTCAAACCTTGTAGCAGCACTAATTTGTTCTGGCAATCAAATTGCATAGTAAGATTCTTGAAATTCCATTGAATAAGGCCTACTGAGTACAGCCACTGAGTCCCTAAGACCACATAACAACCCCCCAAGGGCAAAACATTCAAGTCCATTTGGAAAAAAGTCCCTTGTAACCTGATTTAAACTTCATGACAAGCTCCTTTAGTTTTTAGGACATTGCCATTAGCCACTTTAACCTCAAATCAGTTTGAGTCGAAATTGGTAACTTCAACAGTTTCCAAAGTGCCTTATGCAGAAAATTATGAGTACTCCCACTATCAATCAAAATATCTAGATGATTGATTCTGCCCCAAACTCTCATAGTGCCTGGTGATGGGCTACCCAACAATGCATAAAGAGTGATTTCTGCAAACCCTTCAGGGCATCTACTTTCTTTAAACTGGTGTAGCTCCTATTTAGAATTATAGACATCACTCACCTCCTCCAATTACACATTTGACTCAACCTTGTAAACCTTCATAAGAAAGATTCTTGGAGTCCTGCACTTATGTCCTATATGCCATTTATCTTCACAGTATTAACACAAGCCTTTCTTCCTCCTTTCCTTCATTTGTGCTGGAGAAATCTTCTGAATTGGTATCTTGGAACCTTTAGGATCATTCTTGATCATTGGTGGAGGAACAAGAATTGAGTTTTTGATTCCCTCATTCCAAGGTTTTGTAGTTGGATTCCTTCTACTAGCCCTTAATACTTTTCTTGAATCTTTGCAAGACCAAGTGCAGCACTCAACTCAGGGGTTTCAACATTACAGACAATTTTATTTCATCCTTAAGATCACTTAAAAAACAACTTAGTTTATGCTTCTCAGATAATTCTTTGATCCTATTGGATAGTGCTTCAAACTGACTCTTATACAAAGCCACACTACCAACTTGTCTTAGCCTAGTCAAAGTTTCCATTGGATCATCATAGACAGTTGCTCCAAACCTAATGTGTAGAGCCCTCACAAAAGCTTCCCAACTTGTGAATTGGCCAACTTCTTCTGCCTCTTGAAACCAAATCAGTGCCTCTTCCTCCATATGATATGAAGCTAACAAAATCTTTTCATTAGGTGGGGTATTATATAATTGAAAGAACTGATGAGCCTTATACAACCAACCTGATGGATTTTCACCTCTGAACTTTGGAAATTCCAATTTCATTGATCTTGAAACTGGTGCTAAAGTTGTTTCTTGAAAAATTGGGGATGCTGGTCCTTTTATAGTAATTGGCCTCTGACGCCATTGACTACCAACCTCTGTAAGTTCTTGCACAGTCTGAGTCAATGTTTTCAAATGCTTGTGAAAGCATCTATCTTCTGATTGATTCCCTGTATTTCTTGTGCATTTTGGTCTGTGGCAAGAGAAAGAGCATTGAATTTATCATTTAAAACATAGAAAGATCGAGTTTCTGTCATGGCAACAGAAATTGGCTTTGATACCAATTGATAGAAAGCTTTTGGTAGTTCTTTCGAGGGAACTAGGCCTCCTAGAGAAGTTTAGAGAGATTAGAGAGAGATAGATATAGAGATGGAGAGAGAATGTAAGAAGAAATTGCATATACTTGTTGCTTCCTTTTATTACTCCCCAGATTTTGCTGTTATAGTAGAGCAATTTGTTATACAATTGGATGCAAGTACAATTCCGTTGTTCAATCAATTATACCACTAGACATTCAGTTACACCATTGGACCAACTAACTACTCCCTATACAACTGACATAACTAACCAACTTCTAGGCTAGCTGTGTAATAGTAATGATAGGTATAATAGCAAAACTCTTATCAGAGAATTTCACACACATATACACTTAGATTAGGTAGAGTAGAATTTTTATCTTGTATAAAAATAAAAATAAAAGTGCCAATTAGCATAACTTGATAAAAAAAATGCATTTTTTTTTAATTTTTATTATAATTAGAATTAATTTATTTATAATTTTTTATTGTCATTAGTCTACTCTCAAAATGAAATATTATTTTCCAAAATTTTGAAATTATGTTTTTTATTTATGTAGTCATGCCATATACTTAAAAGGATTAACTAAATTATCTTATTTTTTAAAATTAAAGTTACAGACTTGTTAATACTATTTTTGACAGCATAAGTAGCTCTTTGTTTATTGTAGCAAATAAAGAGAAAATAGAATACAATCATTTACAATATCGGTCAACCCAAGTTGGCCAACGAATTTGATGTGTGACATGGTAAATTTATTTATTTATTTATTTCAACTCAATGGAATTGTTAGATTATTTGTTGAACAAAATAACTCAAAAGATTTAACTCAAATATTTTTTGTTGTATTTTATTTCCCATTTTTTTTAGAAACCTTTGATTTTTGATGTAGTTCATTTTTTTTTCTTTATTATATATTATTTTACATTTTCCCCTTAGCTCCAATTAAAAATTAAAATATATTAATTAAAATGTCTCTAAATATGCTTAATGTTCAAATCCACTATCCTCATTGTCATAACTATCAAATTTTAGAAAGTATATTAAAAAAATGTAATTTTTGTTTTTTTGGAAAACTTGAAATATCTAGTTTTTAGTTTCCATTTATATTGAACAAGTCATGCAACATACTCTTGGTTGGTTCTTGGTGTATATAGCCCTACCTCATGGGTTCGATCCCTTGGGTCTGCGTTTTTAAAATAGAAAGAAACTAACAGTAAATTGAAACCAATGGAGAAACAAACAAAACCCGGAAAAGAATTTCGGTCAAACTTGTCAGTTTCTTTTTTGCAACTCTCCTCATTTTGTTAAAAACTTTGCACAGTACCCATAAAGCCTATATATATATAAAATTCACATTCTAAAGAATAATATGTTGCCTTACCCCTAAAGCATGTGTGACAATATGCCCAATTGTGCCGCTATGTCCCCTAGAATCTCTCTCCTTGACCGCTTTACAACTCAAGAGGTTTAAAGAAATTATGCCATGGAATATCTGTGCCACACAATTTTAACTCAAATAGGTAGGCACACTCCTTTGTGATCCCACAAACTACAATATCACGATTCACGAAGCACGAGACAGCTTTTAATGATGCTCAAAACTGTAAAGTAAAACACTCGCAAGGAAAATGTGGTTAAAAGCATGTAAGCGGACATGAATCGACACAGGACTCAACGATACTGAATTAATAATTTTGAGAAAAATAAGATGTGTGAAGATGTACAAGGCTGAGTAGACGAAACGTACTTCAGCTAGGCCCAAGTCCATTATGGGGAGTTAGACCCACCACTCTTATTCAAGGATCTACTTGAACACTAGTGGGATAGCTTAATCCAACACCTACAAAGAGACACACAAGAAATCCAAACCAAACTTTCATATATTGTATTATTACATATAAATAAAGAAAAGAAAAAATTTTCTTGGTAAGATCATTTCTATCAGTCCGTCTAAAAATATTCTGTCTATTTTAGCATAACAATCTTTTTTTTTTTTTTTACATAATCATTTTACAAAAACACTAGTATCAGATTATCTATAATACACCATCTTTTACTTAAATAATATTTTTCTATTTTTATTTTTATTTCATACTTACCTGTGGCCCCACCCACCTTACCACACACTCCAAAGTCTCTAAACTCATTACTTCTGTGGACACTCTCTTTCTTTCTATTTCTCCTCCTCTTTCTTCTTTCTTTTTTCTTCTTCTCCTTCTCATTCTTTCTTCTTCGGCATCCTCTTCTTTCTTCTTCCTTCTTCTTCTTCTTTTGCAATTTGAGTTTGATTATGGGCAGTGATTTTGTGTTTGCAATTTGGGTGGTGATTATGGGCGGATTTCTCCACTACTGTGGGCCATGATTTTGGGCTCTCCGCTACTGCTTTCTCTTCTTCTACTACTTTTGCATTTTCTTCTTCTTTTGCAATTTGGACTTGATTATTTATATGGGTTTGATGATTTTTTTTAGGAGAGGGTTTGATGAATTTGGGATATAAATTTAGAATAAGTTTGAAGAATTTGATGATTTGTATAGATTTGTTGTTGGATTTAAGAAAGGATAGAAGGAGTAAGATGGTAGAGGAAGAGAGAGGATTGGATGAGAGAAGAGAGAGAGAAAAAAAATCATATAAAAAGCTACAGTAATCGTGTAAATATACACAACTACTGTAGCAATTTTAGAAATGCACAATATTATTGAAGGACCGATGTTGGTAGATTTTGAGTGAAAATGTGTAAAATGATGCATTTTTTCTATTATAGAGAGACTGGTGCAAGTGCTCTAATCTGCTCACCCAGTGAAAGCAAAACACACTTGCATACTTTTAGGGGCAAATAGGTGTGGAGAGAAGGAAAGGGTAAGGTAGTGAGGTGGTGTGTGGATTAGCTGCTTTTGCAATATTTACCCTAATTTTGAAACCCAGACCATTTAAAGGACTGAAAAAGAGAGATGTTCAAAATTTTTGAGGTCAGGCCAATGTTTAATCAAGATCAAATCGTGACATTTCATTTAATTTTTTAAATAATAAATTATATTTACATATAGTAATTTCCCAATTTTGACCAACATAAGGCTTGTGGCCCAATGGTTGCCACACAAGATATGCATATCTGCCAAGAGAACGTAGGTTCAAGCCTTGTTGTAGACAATTTTCAGCATTATTTTCAAAAATGAGGGAGTGGGTTGTACCCTGACCAAGAAAACCGACCTTTATGATAGTTTCCCATTAACCCATTAGGATAGTCTATGCCAAGAATAGAAAAGTTTATGACTATAGCATTACTCTTAAAAATTCATTCCCATTAACTGCTCGGGTATCGACTTAGAAAGAATCAATTCCAAGCCTATTGATAATCCATGATCACCTTCCTTGGTGTTCTTTAATTTTTTAAATTGGTTCAATTGTGAAATAAAATATTAGGACGTGTATCTAGGGGGAATTTTGAACCTTCCAAATTGTTTCCCCCCTCTTGTCTCTTTACTAGTTCTAAGAACCCATGGCTTGGGTCATGGGTTTTGTTGGAAAAAGTTTCTCTCCAAACTAGTTTGGAAAGAAATCTTTCAAACTCCCCTTATATCTATTTATTGGTTATGAATTTTTCTTGCTAACGAAGTTTCAAAAAAATCAAAGATTAATAGTTATGTCATCAATGACATATTTAAATTTCAAGTTTTTGTAGTAAAATTATGTACAGAATATAAGTTTATTGATTAAATAGTAAATAACATCTTATTTGAATGAAATTTGACCTGCATGTTAATAACATTAAGAACATGTAATTTAACGGTTAGATTTTCAAATTCATATTCAATAAAAAGATATAGGACAAGTTTAGAGAGTTTTTCTTTAAACTAGTTTGAAAAGAAACATTGTCTAGTTTTTCTACCACAACCTCAATTATTTTACATGGAATTTTGTTATAAAAAAAGAGTTACATGGTTCTAGTGTTCTACCATTCACTGGAGCTTCTCTAATAGGGACGGATGCTGTTGCTGAAGATTTGGTTTACTTTTACTGAAGCTTTGCTAATAAGTAATAAGAGAGGTGCTCCTGTTGGAGATATGGAACAATGAAATTTTTAATTGGTAGTCTATGCCAAGTGGTGATGGACTCTCCTTATTGCGTGTGGGGCTCGCGGACTTGGGCTTCCTAGCATATAAAAGGCTCTAGGTTGCTCAATTCATCGGCCTCAGTTCCTGGGTATGGGCCAAGAGCCCAGTATTTGCTTGACCCATCTGCCTTAGAAGTATTTCGGCTTTCATATCATTGGTTTCCAAAACAACCCGCAACAATTATTTGGTGATTTTACAAGCATTTTCGTCATACCATAGGTTTTGAGTTAATTTTAATCATTTGGGAGGCTTCAAATTTATTTTTTTCATTTTTGTTGATACGTGGAATCTCAATCACGGTGGAGATTTGGGGGCTATTATATCATTTTAAACATTTTTTTGGGATATTATGATAATTTTAGATGTTTTGTATCTGTTCTATTATTTTAGAGGTCTCCAGAGCAAATTTATTTTATTTATTTATTTATTTTTCTGTTGAAGGTTTTAGAGGACTTTTTGTGAGTATTTCAAATTCAAATTTATATGAACTTAAAGCATCCAAACAATAGATATAACAATTCTAAAATTCAAATCCTCCTATGTAACAAATGAACCAAAATAAGGAGTTTTTTAATCCATAAATATTGATTTAAAATCAAAATCAAAATCAAAATTAAAGTACCTAAACACATCATAAAATAATTCTCTTAAATTCTTTGAGTTTACACTTTTTGTTTTTTTTAATATAAAAAAAAGCTCACTCTGACCTATGCATTGGAGAGCCGGAGGCCCAGTGATGGAGCTAAAAAAATTTATTTGCGGGGTTATGGTTAACGTTGCTGCGTCCATTAAAAAGGGGCTAATTTGGGTTTAGCATATGTTCTAGAATCTTAATATACAGATAAGAGTTTTGGGCTGGGCATTCATTTCCTTTTACACCAGTCATTACCATCACGAATGCAAAAGGCCCTGGGAACCTTGGCCCAACCGAAGTCCAAAGCTTTGCCGATAATGTTTTTTTGGCAAATAAAAAGAACAAAGGCATCCACCCTGGCCTAATAAGTAGTTACGATTGGTGAAAACATTTTTCTTCCCTCTGGCCTCTTGGTCCCAGACTCACAGTCTTTCCTCTGTCGTTTCACTTCTACCAGTGTGAGTAGAATTTAATCTCAAATATTTGGTTTAAATATAATGCCATAAAACTTATACTTCCTTTATTTATTTATTTTTATATATAATAAAATTTTAACATATGACTATTTATCATCAGGTCAAACATATCAATTAGTTTTTTTGGTATAGTCAGGATTTCTATGATAATTGCTTATTATGGTAAGAAATCGATTAATTTTTTGGTGTATGTAGAAAATTTTACAAATTGAGTTAACTGAAAACCCACAAATTGTGGGTTCCAGTTAGACATGGCAAAATGGGCGGGTCAGGTCGGGTTCGGGTCGGGTCAATCGGGTCGCGGGTCAAAACGGGTTACGGGTCAAAATGGGTCACTTTTAAACGGGTTAAACGGGTTGTGGGTCAAACGGGTTGCGGGTCAAGTCGGGTCGAGTTGACCCGTATTTTTCAAACAAGTTTTTTTTTTTGGAAATAGATGCAATTTGTCAATTGTTTCTGAGTTCCTTAACTATGATTAGATTCTCATTGGTGATACTGTTACCACTTACCAATTACCACTAAACACTTGATACCTAAATTTGGTGCAACTCTTGTTCCAGCTTTCTAGAAGCTAATCTTTGTATAATTTTTGATCTGTTTAAAGTAGGAAGAGAAAATGAAGGTGGCAAGTAAAGAATGACAAACTATAATGGAGTATATAGCATATTAAGTGAAGAAGAATAAGTAAATATCTTATAAGAATTACACCTCAATCTCAATCTACTTAACGTTGGTAGACTGGCAAAACGGGCAGGTCGGGTCAGGTTTGGGTCGGGTCAACCGGGTCGTGGGTCAAAACAGGTCACGGGTCAAAACGGGTCATTTTTAAACGGGTCAAACGGGTTACGAGTCAAACGGGTTGCGGGTCAAACGGGTCGGGTCAAACGGGTCTGACCCGTTTTGCCATGTTTAGTTCCAGTTAGCTTAATTGGTAAAATCTCTAATTGTTGTATAAAAAATCTGAGGTTCAATCTCCGTTTACACAAAAAACTGATTGATGTCTTAGTCTGATGATAAAAAGCTATCATCATGAGCGGACGACATATGTTGAAACTCTCTTAAAAAAAAAAAAAAAAACCCCACAAATTAAAAACTATACTAATTAATTAGGTTAATTGGCATCCTCGTTTTTTACTTTAATTTAGCAACCAAAACATATCGAGGCCTCATCCCAAAAAAGAAAAAAAAAAAAAAAAAACATCGAGGCCTTGATGTACCTGCCGGACCAATTACCTGCACTAGGTGTTGCAGAAAGCTTTAAGGACAACCTTGGCCCACTTATACCTTGCCTCAAAGGTTTTCTTCTTCTTAAGGCTGGGCGCAATAGAGTTTTGGTGCATGCTCATGCATGTATGATGGTTTATATGAAAAAGAGTCAGATAATTAACAACCTCTATTGACTGGTCATTGTTCCCTTAATCCACCAGACTAGCTGGGCCTTTGCTTCTAAAATAATATGAAACTGCTCTGCCTACCCTCACTAATTGAGTGAGAGATATAGCAATAGGACCAGAAGAGATAGAGGTGAGTTTTAGTCAAAAAGCTTTTATATATATATTTATTTATTTATAGATAATCCAAAAGCTTTTATATTTG